>CM020508.1:5686514-6041514 GCA_009823395.1 Thamnaconus septentrionalis | reverse complement strand
AGCTTGGCAGCTGGCAAACGCCGCGGTATGTACAAACAAGTATTCGCACAGCAGCCCAAGAAAAAAAAACCCCCCAAAAAAACCAGAGAAAATCAAGCCTGTTTGTCGTGATCACAAACATGTAAACAGACCTTGTCCGAGGCGGACGCCTGGCAACGGAGACGGGCTTCCTCAGGGCGAACCTCAGGTCGCTCCGCTGGGGCTTCGCTCACACGGCAGCAGCGCAGATACAATTTAGAACTTTTCCTCCTTATTTTCACTGTGTTTGGTCGTTGCATTCAAGCCAGAACCAGTAGGAGCGCTGAGAGCCAACTGAACAACCGAGGCCCGTAAACTTTCCAGGCTGGCCAGTTAAACCATCCATCCATTTTCAATGCCCGCTTATTCCTGAGTTTAGGGTCACGGGGGTCTGCTGGAGTCTATCCCAGCTGTCATAGGGTGAAGGCAGGGTGACACCACCATTTCACTTCAAGTGAAAATTGTGCGTAATGTTTGGACAGAGGAGGAAATGTATTATTTTTTACAAGTAATCAAAGAGAAAACTATAACAACCATTCTTGGCAGCAAAACAAACACAAAATTTCTCGTAAATCTCGCGGGACGAGATTTTACGAGAATTACGGCTTATGCGCTTCGCACCATTCAATGGAAACGCCTGCAAATCGCAACTGTGCTTTGTCAAAATTTTAGAAATATCGCTTATATTTTGTGAAAAACTGTAATGGAAATATAGCTACATACACACCTGTGGACAGTTTAGAGTTTCCAGTTCACCTCTACAGTTTTTGGAGTGTGGGAGGAAGCTGGAGAACCCAGAGAGAACCCACGCAGACACAGGGAGAACATGCAAACGCCACACAGTAGGGCCCCAGGCGTCTTTATTAAACCTCATTACACGTGTGAGGGAACAAGACAGACTCTTCCTCTTTGGCCTTTTCGTCCGTGGGTTTGGTGAGCCTCTGGTGTTTTGCTGGTGTGTGCCGACGTGTGACCGGCTGGCTCTCCTCACAGCCAGACTTGGCCAGGCTGGCACATCACAGGACCAGGAGTCGCGAACCGAACCAACGGGCCGCAGCTCTCGCTCCGGAGCTTCGTTCTCCAACTTGAATGCTGTGTGTGCGATGAGTCAACTGTTTTTCTGGCGGCTTTTCTTCTTCTGTGTTTGACTTCTAATAACAAAGGTGTGGTTGAAGCTGAGGCCAACACTCCGACCCACAGCAGAGGGCTAAAAGTAGTGCTAGTGTTCTTTTTATGTTTGTTTTTTTTAATGTGTGGCCATTGAGGAGTGGTTCCTCAAAGACACAACAACACGCTGTGCCGCTACAAAGACTTCCTGCGGTGGTTCTGTTCCTTCTTTTGTAGGTGTGATGTCTCACATCATCCAGGCTGGGGGAGGAAAAAAGGCCTGTGTGTTTGCTATATGCGCGCGCGCGCGTGTGTGTGTGTGTGTGTGTGTGTGTACGTACGTGCAACAGACTTTGATTTCTCCTCTGTGTGCACCCAACCGTGTGCGTGCCTGTGTGTGTTTGCACTCTGACCTGCAATGAGGGCCTGCCAGACACAGTCCCCTCCTGTCTGTCTTGCGCTCATGAGTCTTAAAAGCTCCTGTGAGATTGTTCCTGTTCTCCAGCCAATCATGCAAGGAACAAAGAGCTCACAGAAATGTACAGCTACACACACACACACACACACACACACACACACACACACACACACACACACACACACACTTTCTTTGACTTTGTCTGCCTGGGCCAAGTCAGGAAAGCAGGTCAGTAGCTCAGCAGAGTCCTGGTTCAGTGAGCATGTTAACCTTTTTCTCTAGTGCCACATAATGATGTACGAGCAACACTTGAAGAAACCTGACTTGTGTTGGGAAGACTGGCGCCCTTGTCACAATGACTTGAGTTGAGTTCACATCCAGCCTTTTAATGTGCAATTTAAACAATAGTAACTAATTAGTTTTAAGGAAATTGAGGATTTTTTTTGTCTTTTTCTCAACTGGAGCTAATCTTCAAAATATTGGATGGCAAATGTTGACGATTCATTCATCTCACTGACAGGACAGTTTGTCTGGGTCTATGAGCAGCGGTCCTCATGGCCACTGAATTGTTGCAACATGGACCTGGTGACGATGTCGGTCCCTAACTGCTGCTTTGGTTTCCCTCGGCCTCCTCCGGTGGCCGTGCAGCACCGTCCTGTGATGTCACTCCCTGATTAATCTGCACCAAATCACTTCAAAGAAACAGGTCCACTCACACTGTCCTACAGCGGGCCGGAGGGGGGCGCCGTGTCAGTCAATCAAAAGTATTTGAAAAAAGAGAAATAAGAAGTAGCAGTCTTGGTTGTACCCACAGCCGAGGACCGTAAAATGTGGAGCAGAGTCGAGGCAGCGTGTCAGGTGAGAAGCAGTCAGCTGACTGGCTCCTTTCTCCTCCTGCTTTCTGTGACCCGCCGGGCCGGACGCGGCGGGCAGCCTGTCAACACAGCCAGGCAGCGGAGTGCTCGGCCAGCGCAGCTCTGCGGAGTATTTAGAGGCCTGACGCTGAGCGCACTTGACAGTTTTGTTTTGTTCCACCGTGTCTGCTGGAGGTTCGGAACCTCGCCACGTCGGTCAGCGTGCTGTGCAAAACAAATGTTACGAAACTCTCACTCGACGTAATCATTTTTCTTGTCTGCCTGAAAGAATAGTTGGAGTTTGTTCCCGCTGCCCTAATTTGCAGTGAAGTATCGAAATTGCATCGCCGCCCACCGAATCATCAGGATCACTCGGCTTGACTAACTGCTGTTCCTGGACCGAGGAGTGAAGTTTCACCGTATTTCAATCCGTCTGAGATGATGCTTTTAAATTCCAGACGCGGTGTCCAGGGCTGCTCCGCTCCTGGAACATAGCATTGTTGAGCCGCTCCCTCAGGCTGCATGCGTTTGATCAGAACACCCTTGGGTCTTGCGACTTGGATCAGCGCAGAGTGAGAAGGTCCAGGACGGAGCCATAATTTTCTGCATTTGACTCAGTGAAAGAAAACTGGACAATTTCAGTGGAAGGAATGTTTCCCCTCCTCAGGCCCGTCTTTATTCTTTGTCCTTTCCACCGAAATCTCTGATCGAGCTTGGATTTCACTGTAGCCTGATTTTTTCATTTTTTTTATTTAATATTTAATTCACAGCCTGATTTTTAACGGAGCTCCATTTGTGAACAGAAATGGCTTTCAGTCCTTTATTTAATAAACCCTCCTTGACCCCAGGATTAAAACAGTTGCCATTCATAATATAGCCCATTTTGGACAAACCATTATGGAACCTTTTCTTTAAATTAGTCGAGTGAATAGTCGGTGCTCCAGTCAGCTAATGTTTACAAAAGAGTTTAATTCGCTTGAGATGTAAACAGGAAGTGCACGTCACATTCTCCAGTCTTCCAGTCGACTCTGAACATCCACATTGGGTTTTTGTCCGTCAGCTTTCTGCGTGTGGCCAGCCTGTATCGGATGGATCGTACCAAGAACCTTATTTTGCTAGACGGGTGGGGTAGGTATAAAAACAACTTTGACTATATTTACTATAAATACATCGATAAATAACAAAGAATGTCAGAGATACAACATGATGTGAACACTTGGCCTGAGCGGAATCACGCCTCTTAAATTACCCTTCACAATTAAAAAAAAAAAAAAAAAAAATATTTACAGAGTCGGCTGAGCCACACGCGTCGGGGCTGCAGGAAACCCCAAGAGATGCAGATTAAACTAAAACAAAGCAAAAAAAATTCTGCCCCTGGACATAGATCCTGTAAATTGCACTCAAACATCTCAGCACATTAGAAAAAAAAAACTTTGGTGTCAGCGGTACTCCTGACGTACTCAATAGTACTCAAAGTAACTCAAGAAGTCACTGTTAGCTGCTCCAAAGAAGTACCAGGTCTGTGGTGAGGGAGCGGCTTCCATACTCTGGTTAAAACCCCAGTGTGTGTGTGTGTGTGTGTGTTTGCACATGTGTGTGCGCGCGTTGGATCACATGAGAGTGATATTTGAGCGTCCAGGGGAGCTCGACAGACCATGAGCGTTGGAACGGACAGGATCTGGGGGAGAGGCTAATTAATGAAAGTAACGCCACTGGTCTTCAGCTCATCGCAGGAGTTATTCTAGACCGCTGAGCTGCCGCCGCCGGCCGGCCGGTCGGCTGGGGTCTCTCGTCCAGCCACCTACATATTTATACAGCACCATATCTTACAAGATTGTCAGGAATTCATGGTTCGTTTCTTCGGCTTTTTATGGTATTTGTGTATAAGTAGATTAAAACGACAACAAAAAAGAAAATATGAAAGTAAAACTAAAGTGGGTCGAAGGAAACCAGCAGTCAGCCATGTTTTCACTCGATGGGCCGGATCATGAGGCGGACCGACTTGAGCGAGTAGAAACCTCCTCCGTATTCAGCCCAGAAGATCCCGTCCTGGAATTTGCTGCGGTAAACTCCCCCGCTGTACCACACGCCGTTCAGGTTGGTCTGGCCGCAGGCGTTATACCACCAGCCGCCCTTGTGGAAGTGGGCGCAGTTACCTGGCAGAGAGGGAGGCAACACAGTGCCGTCAAACTGTTGCTTTTGCTTTTTGGTTGTGCAAAGAGCTTCTGTTGGATGTGATTTTTACGAAAGAGGATTAGGGCCACAAGAACAGGAAAAAATCTAACAGGAAGATTTTTATTAAGTTTTCATTACAAGTTTTAAATTGAAATTTTGTAAATAAAGTTGACGTTAAAAAAAGATAACGTTTTGTGAATAAACTACAAATTTTGTGAATAAAGTCGACGCAAATAAAGTGGAAATTGGCGAGTAGACTGGATGTTTGGTGGATTAACCCAGACACCCACAGCTAAAAGTAAACTGCCGAAACCAGATGTATCCCACAATTTCACCCACAGTAATCAGGAAAACTGGTGAAAACAAAAGTACTCCACTAGACTTGCATGCAGAGCCTTTCGACTTTATTCTCGACATTTCGACTCACTTCACATTGACATTAATAAATAAAGTTGATTAACGGATTCAAACGTGCCGAATACAAAGGCCTGATTAGAAGCTTTCTGTAGCACACGGGGAAAACCACAACAACGACTAGAAATCCATCCACTCACCGGAGAAGGCGTCGCGGTCGCGGTCCAGCGTGGTGAACTGTTTGCCGTTGTGGCTGCTGAAGGAGTCGCCGGCGTTGCCCTGGTAGGTGCCCAGCCGCAGCCGGTAGCCCTCGCTCTCGGACTCGATGTGGAAGCTGCTGTACTCGGCGTAAACCTTCTTCCCCGTCCAGTCCTCCAGCTCCACCATCAGCTTGTAGTCGCCCTGTTTGCCCAGGTTGTAGATGTTGTCCAGTCCCAGCCAGTGTTCGCTGTCTATGTTTCCAAAACCCCTCTGACAAAAGAGAGGGAGAGGAAAAAAACAACAAAACCACCTCCTGTTATTACACTTAAGTTGCGGCTAACGCTCAAATGGGAGTGCACTTTTTTGTGTTCAGGCACGGAAAAGGAATTGCGATGGCGGAGTGCTGAAAAGACGCGTCTCTTTACTTTGCGGTCAGCCAATTTAAATCCCGTCCAGGGAACACGAAACGGCAAACGGATGGAGTGAGGTCAGCGAGGTTTTACAGCTTTCATAGCCCGAGTGGAGAGTTTAGAGGTGCCTGGTGGGGCATCAACCCAAGCATAGTCATATCTGCTTATTGTCCACCGTTTCCCACTCGAGGGGCCTATTAGCCGAGCAGCAGGGGGCACTGATGATGTTTTTTCCGAACATTACTTTGTGGGAGTATTCATTTCTAAATCTAATATTATGACAGAGAGGGGAAACTCTCGGCCGGAGAGATGTGGAATAAAGTCTTAGGCGTTAAATGTTGGCAGGACTGATATTCTGTCCTTTTTATTATTTCTTTTTGCTCTCTGCGTTACATAACGTTGCCTATTTGTCTTTGTCTCCCTCTTGATCTGTGAGATTCTGGGTCGAAATTGAAGAGATGGATATGAAATATTGAATGGGTGATTCTCCAGTAGGGCGCAGCAGTGATTTGCATACATTTGTATTCAAGTTTCTGTCTGCAGTTTTTTGGGGGGACTTCAGTGAGAGGCTCCTCCTGAAGCTGTTTATTTCACACTCAAGATTCCCTCTTTGTGGGCATTTTCTCACAACATCTTTTGATCCTGGGATCTCGGAGCAGATCAGCAAACAAATGAATGCAAATCTTACCGCACGCTTAAAGATAAGATGACATTCTTTCCATTGCAAGGTTTCCCAGTGAAACCTTTCTGGGCTATTGAGCCCTAATTTCCCGCCTGAGCCTATACTCACTTTGTAGTTTTCCCAGTTCCGAAAGAAGTTGACGGAGCCGTCTTTCCGCCTCTGCAGCACCGTCCACCCGCCGTTGTCCAGGCCGTGTTCGCACCAGGCTTGAATCAGTTGGTCGCTGCCGTCGGTCTTCAGCAGGTACATGCCGCTGGTGCTGTGTCCCGCTTGTCGCACATGGAAACAGTCTCTGAATGGACCTGTTGAAGGAGGAGATGGTTATAGAGGCCAATAACAAACATAGTTCAATAGAAAATTTGATGTGTTCACTAGTCGTTGATGTTTATAATTCAGAGCTTATTGCACTTCACATATTGTTGGTTTAATATTACTCTGCTTTCATCAGGAGGCCAACAGTCTTTGTGCTCTTTTGATGCATCATGTAAATATATAAAAGATCATAATGTTGGTCACTGAAGGACAAACAATTTATTCCCCATTTTCTCGTGTTGTTTCCAATTTCAGGAAATAAGAGAAGACAGAAATTCAGTTCTGCCAATTTGATGTTTTACATAAGAAATTCGGAATAAGTGATTCCTAGTGATGCGCACAAAGGAATTTCTGTCTATGTGCTCCTGTGAACAAGTTTTTTGTTTTTATCTTTGGCTGTTGAAATCATCCTTCTTGACCTCTTCAACTTGACAGCCAGTTAAATACAATATCTCCGATCTTGTAGCTGCTTCCAAGCCGTAAGTTGCTTTGCTATCTAAGTGGAGCCTCGTCAGCTGTGAGCAGTGCTCGGTGTCGGTGTGAACGGAGAACACTCAGTAGAACTTGATCTTACTGCAATGATGGCTTCAACTGGAGATATGAACCTGATTGACTGGATCAGGTATGGGCAAACTATGGCCCGGGTGCCATATGTGATCCGTTAAGCCTTGTAATTTGGCCCATCTTACTTGAAGGAAGTAAGTAATAAAATAACTGTATTTCATCCATTTTTTTTCAGCGTTTTAAGAGTAATTTCAGTAAGAGCTAAATACTGTGGGGCTTCAAAGACACTGATTTTGTTGTCATGCTTTAGTTCATTTTAAATTGACTTTAAAACACATGTTTTATACATATCCCTTGATAAATTTGTTTCTTCTAAGAGGTAGGTCACTAAAACACTCCGTCCATCTGCTTCTGCTCCGGGCCCTTTGTCCAATTTTACAACCCATTGTGGCCCAACAAAAGTCAAAAAGTAGATGTTGATGACTAAAGTGGATGCCAAAGCCACTGTAATGCAGCCAAATGAGATTCAGAAAATGGTGTGATTTGGTTGCAGTCAGTCCGAGTATTATTGTGCTTCCATTTTTGCAACGCAACACGGTAAAAGCGAAGCCTGGAACTCTGGGTTCCCACTCCTCCGTCTCTACCTCCCGGCGCTCGTCCCCTCAGTCCAGTACGTACCGTCGGAGGTGAGCGTCCCCTGCGGCGGCGGGTTGATCCCGAACGGGCTGGCGGTGGGCGAGTTTGCGCGCGAGCCCCCTCGGGAGAAGGCCCCGTGCGGTTGTTGTTGTTGTTGTTGTCCCGCTGGATCTCATTGGTGAAGCGGCTGTTGACGTTGATGCTCTGCGGCACCACCTGCACCAGCGGCGGCGGCGGCGGCACCGCCGGCAGCTGCTCGCCGCGGCCCAGCGTCCTCAGGCACTGCTCCTCCAGCGCGGCGATGAGCACCGACTGGTTGTTGACCACGCCGGCCATGGCGGCGTAGCGTGCCTCCAGCTCCCTGTAGCGCGACGCCAGCCGCATCATCTCAGAGGTGACGTTCAGCACGCGGTTCTCCAGCTGCGCCAGCTCCAGCGAGTTGTCCCGCTTGCGGATGATCTCGTGCAGCAGCTGCATGTAGAGCTGCGTCACCCGCGAGTTCATGTTGCGGCTCTCCTTGCGCAGCAGCTTCATCTCGCCCACCAGGTTGCCGTCCACGTCCACCACCAGCTGCAGCGTCTCGATCTCGCGCCGCTGCTTGCTCAGCACGTCGCGCACGTCGGCGATGTCCATGCGGGTCACTCGGTCCTTGTCCGGCTCGGGGCCCGTGGTGCTGGCGCAGATGGGGCCTGAGGAGATGGGAACCATCAGAGTTTCTCGACAGATCAGACTGAAGTATGTTTTTTTTTTTTTGTTAGGGTTCGTTTGTCTGCTCGAACCTGTGATCCTTTGCTCCGGCACCAGGAAGGTGTAGGAGCACTTCTTGGCGTCGGGGTTCAACGGGGCCCTTTTGCTCCGGTGCAGACTCGGCTCCTTGGTCCTCCGGGCTTCCCTGGAGCTCCTGCACTGACTTCCTCCCCAGATGGAAAGGCAGAGCAGAGCGCACAGGCTCCAGATTTGGCCCTGCATCGCTGCTGGCTGGTGGACGGAGAGGGTTCCGCTGGTCTGCAAGAGGGCAGGATTGTTAGAGACACATCTTTAAAGTTTTGACATCATTATCATTATTGTTATTTGCATTTAGAGTCCATTAACCTGCTGAGGGGAGAATTGACAGAGAAGTTTTTGTTTGATATGATTCAGCCGACGCTGGCAAATGTGCAGCGGTCGACCTGTCAAGTCGTGAAACCATTTTGTGCTGTTTATGGACAGATTGCAGAAAACCTTTTTACTTTCAGGACACTTTACAAAAGAGTGTGAGGTCTGCTCTCTGTCTGCTGACAGCCACCTCACTTTTCTGCCTTCTTGTCAAGACCCCCTCCACCACCCATCCACCCAGCTAAAGTCCTGTACTGTGTCATTCTTGTCTGTGCGTTATCTGTGGTACTCTGTCTGCTCCTAATTTTGTGTTCTTTGGAAGTCAATTACTTTGGTTTCTCGTCTAATCGGGATCAAACGTCTCGTCTCATCTTTTGTCTGACTGCTGGAATCACAATATGTTGACACATTAGCGTCACTTGTTCTTTCTCCAACAAATAGTCATGTGGCTTAAATAAATGTGGGTTTCAAACGGGCGTCATTAAATAGTTGAAACGCAACTCCGTACAAAAGCTAAAGTGAGTCATTTGGATGCGTCACTGTTTTCCTTTTTTCTTTTCCTGCTTGAGCATCTCTTCAAAAATCTATCATGGTTCATCATGGCCTCGCTAAATTTAAACACGTGTTTAATTTTTCTCTCCTTACACAGTGAGATTGCTTCATACCATCACAGGCATCAATCCGAGACTCTCCTTCCCTTCCCGCTCATGTATTTTTCTACCACCATGAGGCTTTGTTGTCCTCAGTGTCCCTCCCTCTCATACGCTGGCCCTCGTCCAGATCCAGTTTCCTG
Source organism: Thamnaconus septentrionalis (assembly GCA_009823395.1). NCBI lineage: Eukaryota > Metazoa > Chordata > Actinopteri > Tetraodontiformes > Monacanthidae > Thamnaconus > Thamnaconus septentrionalis. The sequence continues at coordinate 6,031,955 of CM020508.1, read as the reverse complement.
CGAGGCTGCTCAAACGCGCACCGCGGGTGCCGCCATCCAGCCGGGGGGAACGTTGAGCCGGCGGCAGGATTTGCGTTTCACTTGAAAGATTTCGCAGATGCGCGCACGCCGTCGAGCCGCCGCGGGGGGTCGAAGGGAGGCAAGAAAAACAGTTTCTCCTCGCCAGCCGTCGAATCGTCTTCTGGCCTCGTCTATTTTGAGCCGCGCTGCTCCTTCGTCTCCCTCCGCGCACCCCCCAACCTCGCCGGATCCCACTTCTGTTTCTCATCAGCGCACAAACACACACACACACACACACACCCGTGCACGCACAGTAGCCCATTGAACACCTCGGCACAGAGCCGCACAAGGCCAAGATTGTCTCGCCGTCCTAATCCACTCCATCACTCCTCAGTCAGCCTCTGCTCCACTGTCACGTCGTTAGCCTCTGAAAGTCAGTGGGGGGGAGGGAGGTGAGGGGTTGTCCTTTTTTCGTGCCTGCGCTGTGACGCCATTGTGGCTCCGCTGGAATTTTGGCATTCGATATCGTTTTGAACGGCTGCGAGCCGCCCCGCTCTCCTCACCGTACAGCCGTATTTTCATGCTCCTCCGTTTTATTTTTTTTCCCCCCAGCACTTAATGCATCTGACAGTGTAACCCGGTACGCCGTGATCGCCGACTCCCAGCCCGCCGCCGCCGCCGCAGCTAACGACTTCAACAGGGCCGTCAGCACGTCGGGCAGCGTCGCAGCTCATCTATCAGCTGTCACCTCGTCCGTTTTCCCCTTTCTTTCTCCTCCTCCTCCTCCTTTCTCTGCCCCCGCCGTCCCTCTCCGGCCGGTTCTCAGTATGCAGGGCCTCGTCTCTTTCGCGGAACCACAACATATCAAAGGCATTCCAGGGGACGTGGAGGTCACGAGTGTGTCTCCAGGTTATAAGGTTTTTTTTACAGTGTGTCCTCAGAGCGAGCAGAGCAGCTTCTCCTCCTTCTTCTTCTCCTTCCTGGCCAACAAACTGGAACCAAACTGGTGTCCAGGGTCTTAGTGGAGCCTGTTTAACGACCCTAATGCCCTCTTGTGGTAATAAAACATTGCGCATATTAAAGTGTCGGCCGCCCCCCAACGGCTCTCTCTTGCTTTGGCGCGTCACATGTTCTCCGTGACATTTGTTTGTGTTGTTCCCGGCTTAGTTTATTGCAAAGGAGTTGCTGTAATGAGTCGCAGTTGTGCAAGGAGCCCGTTCAGCAGAGGACGGCCCGGGCGAGCAGCGTTTGTTTATCCCCCCCGACGCATTTAATCGTTGCCGATTCGGCTTCCAGTGCACGGCGTGCGGATACGTTTTCGTGTGCGCGTACGTTTGCGGCTCGGAGGATTTTGGGACAAAGTGGTGGGTTTGGCTCACATGCGCAATTACAACATGTCTAGCGTACCTTGGCAACAGTGAGCAGCGTTCCTCTGATGTTTCTTGCAAGCTTTACTTTAGTTTTTTTGGTTGTTGTTTTTTTTTAGCATTTTGCATTGCTGCAAAATATGATTCCAGTGATCAAAAAGAGGTTGCTTCCCGACTTTGGTGTTTGAAGGTGCGAATGCGAAGCTTGTTTTGGGGGGAAGGAGGGGAAGGAGGACAAGGAGGAGAAGGAGGAGGAGGAGGAGGAGGGAATGAAGGGCTTTGCATCAGAAAGAAAGCGCAGATCTAAACAGAAAGCAGAGACGGCAGCAGCTCGGAGATGGAGCGGATGAGAGAAAATGGGTCATGGCCCTTTTTACCTTCCTGCCTTGGCACTGTGACATAACTTTGGACAGAACATCTCAGAGGGGAACCTCATCCTGCCTCTATTCTTTCGACTGACCTGCATTTTTCCCTCTCTTTTTTAACATTTTACATCCTTTTCCCTTCTTTATCGTCTCCTCTCCTCGCCGCCTGTGTAATGTAACAGCACATTTGAATTTGAATCAACAAAATTGAGCAATAAAACCAAACCAGGGAAAGCAATTACATCTTCAATTATAGTAGGATTTAACACATTTCTCCAGGCTCCACCGGGCCTGTAAACAGCTCTTGTGTTCGTTGTGCGTGTGCGTGTGTGTGTCTCTGAACAGTTTGTGGTAGGCAAGAATCCCCTCCCTCCGCCTCCCCCATCCATCGCCTTATATTTTGGCAACAGTATGAGTTTCATAAGTCTTTTCAAGTGCGCCGCTGGGTCCTCTCGCCGTGGACGCTTATTAAAACGTCAGAAGTCATATGACGGTGGTGGCTTTTTAATTGCCTGCCTGCCTCTTGCCCACCGAGCTATACTGAACTCGGCTCAGCTGACGTCACAGCAGGCCGTGTGCGTCACCTTTATGCGGAGATAACTTCTTTTACCGCTTCGTTCCGACGCCCCTTTTTCCTCCTTGCTACAGCTGGAAATTGATTTTATTTTTTGTTACGGTCGCTCAGGCCCGCGAATAAATAATCCTCTCGGCTTGAAAGCGCAAATGTGCGTCTGCAAGTCTGGCTGCGTCTGTATGTTTTAGAGCGTGCACGTCTTGTTTTCCTTGTTGGTTTTATCCAGTGGTTCAAAAAACAAGCCTGAAACTTTCATGAAAGCTCTCCTCAGCTGCATCGCTCTTTTATTTACAACAGCGATGGCTTTTCGCTCGCTGCCTCCAATTTTAGTTTGACTTGTTTTCAAATAATTATCAACCAGCGCTCTGTCCGCAAATGACACATCCTCTGACTTTGCTTCCGCCTCATCTTCTTCCTTTGCGCGCCACTTCGCCTCAACTGTTGCTGCTGATTTGCGGCCGTCCCTGGTAGCGGGACAGGAATGATATATTTCACTCTGCGCCTGCGTCGGGGAAACACTCCCAGACCTCATCAAGTAAGACGAGCGCTTACATTACAGCCGGACAGGGGAGATTTGTCACGCTTCGCCAGCTAAACGGCATAATGGATTTTAGGTGTTAGCTCAGAAAAGGCAGCCGTATATCACGGCCGCCACCGCACCTCGGGTTGCGCCGTGCTCTAAAGGAAAAAGACAAGGAACGCAGCCAGACACATTGTGGCCGAGGCCGATTGCTTCATAAACAATGAGAATTAACAGCTTACATTACTGCGCTGACTCACCAGCTCCAGTAACGTCCCTTCTTAACAGCATTATTTTTTTTTTCCCCTCCAGTACCTGAGTAGTCTGAATATTGTATCCGCCCACCAACACTGGAGAGTTGCAATAAACCAGCCCTGCACTGAGTCTGACCCCTCACAAGCATCGCGATCACATCCCCCGAATGGCCGTGTGCTTGACTTTACTTATCACCTATTCATAATATTTTCAGCAGCCTTTAAAAGGACTTTGTGAACCGCATTAATTCAATATTCTCTGTCAGGACGGCCGCTGTGTACTTGGAGGAAAAATTAGATCATCAAATCGTCTGCACTTTCTGTCTCTGCACCAGCTCGCGTAATATTATGCACAGTGCACTGGACTGTTCATGCATGAAAGAGGCGAGCAAACCAACCGTGGCCGACGTGGGATTAAAGACATAGTCATGCAGCCACAAGGTTCTGCCAGCGTGTGTCTGTCAACCCATGCTGATCGAGTGTTACTACCGTCTCAGGCCCTGAAGACTGATGCTTCACACGTTGACAAGCCTTGGAAAATGTATGTATATTTCGATGGCAAACATCCACCCTGCCCCCCCATGGATTTTCATCTGTTCGGTAGCTCCAGCGGTCCTCCCACTTGTCACGTCCACATGGAGCCCAGCCTGGCTGAGTTTTCGCCGCGGCTGAGCCAAGCGTCCTTCCAGCAAAGATCGCGCACGTGACCGCCGCTGCTCACTGACGACGGTCAGAGAAAGGACCGAGCCAAACCACGCACGAAGAATCGGCCAAAGATTGCGGCCGATGGTTCCCCGGGAGGAGACGAGCACAGCGCAGGATGGTTGGGAGTAAGACCAATGCACGGCCTCAGCTGTCAGGTTTGGTTTTTTTTAACAGTCGTTAAACAGTGAAGGAGCCTTCAAACATAAATAAATCAAAAGAATATTCCCAAAAAACCTCCTCTTTGACGGAAGCCAAAGAAACCACGCGATCCAGAGAAACACTTGTGCCGTTGTCAAAAAGAAAATACCTTGCACAGTATCACCACGGCACATATCAGGAATACTTTTCTCTAACTAAAGCTGCTGATTGGACCCAGAGCCTCAAACTACACTTGAAGAAAATCAAGAATCGGGGTGGAAAAACCAAGAGGGGCCTGGGTCAGATGAGGTAGTTCTGCGCAGGAAGACGTTTGGTTTGCGGCTTGAATGCAACAAAGTGAGGAGAAAAAAAAATCTCCACGAGTGGTCTGTGGCCCCCCCCACCGCTCCCTCCTCCCCCGCGCTCTGCCGCCGCCTCCACGACTCTCTGTTCGTAGCGAGCAGGGACCCCCAGATCTCCCCGAGGCCCCGCGGACCCCATATGTTTTCCTTTTTCTGCGGTGAAATTCTAAACACGTAGTCTAATGTCGGGGGGTCAGAGGTCTGAATGAGGGATTTGGGCGCAGACCCCACCCTTCCTCTTACCTACCACCGCCGCCTGCCACCCCTTGCCGGTCCACCCCGACAACCCCCGCAATCAATCGGCCTTTTGTGGGTGGGGGGGTCGGGGAGGAGGGAGGAGGAGTTCCTTCTTCTTCTTCTTCTTCTTCTTCTTCTTCTTCTTCTTCTAGGAGTTGTTACGGGAGGGATCAAGTGAAGAGACTCCATCTATCAAACTCACATCAACCCTTCTCCATCTGACAGTCAAAATCACTCAGCCTGATCCTCATCTCCAGCCGGCCCACTTGGCTCCGCCTGCTCTCTCAGCTCAGACGTGCGAGCAGGACGTGATATTAAGTGTTGCGTAAGACAACGCGCACATCATCTTAAAACCAGACTGTTATCTCAAGCGCTTGAGCTCCTCGCTTTGAATGAACGCACGATGTTTGGGATCAGAGTTCCAAAGAAGAGAGGAGAGAGAAAGAGAGGAGGAGGAGGAGGAGGGCTGGGACAGAGAGGAGAGCCAGGTTGATGGACTCTGGAGATGTGACGCTCTTGATAAAGACGTTCGTTTGGCCTGGGATCCCCCCCCCCCTTCTACTTAGAAGTCTCTCCCATGAGTCGCACATGTTTTCTGTTAGCGGCACCGGAGGACGACAAGGAGGAAGAAGAAGAAGAAGAAGAACTCTTCATTCTCGCCGTGCACACTTGACTCCACCTCGACTTGTTTGTCCTGACCTCCTGTCCTGACCTCCTTCCTCCCTACGCTGACCCGTTCGCTCAACTGTGTCCAAGCTTCTCATTAGGTGGAGAGGCGGGGAGGTGGGGGGGGGTGGTGGTGGGAAAGGTGGGTGTGGGGCGGTGGGGTGCTAAACGAGCTCCCTGCTCTCTGGCTGAAGACCCGGCTTTTCAAAAAAGAAGCTGGTTAAAGGTTAAAGCACCGCTTGCAAAGGAGCACCAGGGATCTTCCCTCTCTCTCTCTCTCTCTCTCTCTCTCTCTCTCTCTCTCTCTCTCTCTCTCTCTCTCTCTCTCTCTCTCTCTCTCTCTCTCTCTCTCTCTCTCTCTCTCTCTCTCTCTCTCTCTCTCTCTCTCTCTCTCTCTCTCTCTCTCTCTCTCTCACTCACCCTCTCACCACACGCGCACCTGAATACTGGCATCCATCCCTGCGTCTGTGCTTTGCTGATGAGATCAACTTTAAAGGCTGCACACACACGCACAGAAACGCACGCACGCTTACACACCCCGCGGTGGAATCCTGAGGTGGGAACTGGCCCACATGGCCCACCAACCGCAAGCCCACAGAAGTCTGATGTTCACTCAGCGAGCCGTCCAGAGCCCTGCTTAGTCCTTGCGATGCATTACCTGACCACTTCAGTTTTTTATTAGCTTGTTCCGGAGGTGGGGGGTTACAAAAAAAAAAAAACCCGTGTCGGAAAGACATCACACAGAAACAATGTGGGTATTTAATGGTCCAAGCCAAAGGTTGGTTGGTTTTATAGCTCACGACTGGTTGTAATGAGCCGGCGGAGTCTTAAGTTCCCAGTGGAACTGCTGTGAAGCCTAGAAGTTCTGGATGTTTGTGATGTCATCACCCACTTAAGACAAAATAAACAAGTCTTGTTTTTTTTTTGTCTTTTCCAGACTCCTGAGTGTGTCTGTATGCCCTGCTAGTGGCGGTTAAACAGAGATCCTCAGATGTGGTGATGTGAAGGAAACACTTTGTGGAAACTTGTTTTTTTCCAGCAGAACGTAACCAGCTTCCGTCACATCGCACCCCGGTGAAGTAAAAGTGATGCTTCAGACACGAGGGAATCTTTACGCTTCACCTCAGCCTTTAGCCAAGGAGACACCTCATCACCGCCGGGTGATGGTATTATCGATGCAGCTGCTGCTGTGATTTCAGCAGATAAACTCTCTGAGCGGCCAGAATGAGACGGTGCCGCGTCAGGGAAAACCGAAAGCGGAGAGAAAATAAACAAGGCTGCCTCCGCTCGGCTTCAATCTCTCCATCTGATCAGATCAGCCTCCCTCAAGTGTTCGGCTGGAATGTCCCATTTTTCTCTCACTTCACCCCTTCACCCCTTCCTCCACCACCACCACCACCTCCTCTTCTCCTTCTTCTTTGTTGCTTTCTTTTTCACTTGCCATCCTTCTCAGTCAAGTTGAACAATGCAGGCCAAAAACCTTTCAGAACTAATAATGAATTGGCCCCGTGCACACTGCAACATGCCAGGAAGTCCAAATGCAGCCGCTGGACTTTTTCTTTCTTGTCTTTCTTTCTTTCTTTTTTTTTTGCTGTCCTCCTCACTCGTGGACATGCCTTGTCACATCATCCCATGCAGTAGGTCACTCAGCAGTGGCGGCGCATGCACAAGTGAAGGCGAGAGTTCAGGAAGTCTGAAGTCGAACTCGCTGCTTGAGACAAAATGTCCTTACCTCTCCAAAGCCCCTCACAGCTCACAGGCACACATTGACATGCTGACACACACACACACACACACACACACACACACACACACACACATCAATGTGAAACAAACTGTGCAGTAGAGGGAAAACAAAAAACCTTGGCATTGTTTACCTTGTTGTCACCCCGGTGGAGGGTGTGTGCGCCTCTTCCCTGCAGTTATACTTTCACGTGTGTGCTGTTGTGTTTCCTCATTGAGCTGCAGCCGTCAGGACTCATCTCTGGCCCAGTCCTCCGAGGTCCTTCCCCTTCTCGGGCTCCCCCTCTTTCTTCTTCAGCTGACAAACGGTTCTTTCTTTTCCCCCCTACTTCTTTGTGTGTGTGTGTGTGTGTGTGTGTGTGTGTGTGTCTTTTCTCCTGCCGAGGCCCTCACTTCCGCGAGGACGCGCTCCTCCCAGTGGACTCAGCTGTCCTGGGGCTGGGGCTGGGGCTGGGGCTGGGGCATGGTTCAGCAGCCGGCCACTCCAGCAGGCAGACTGAGCTGTGACGACTGCTGCCTTGACTTTTTCCACAAAGGATGGGGGAGACCCGAGAAAGAGGGAGGGGAAGCAGTCGGAAGAGAGGGGGAGGAGGGTGTGAGAGTTTTCAGATTTTTTTTTTGTTGTTTTTATGGCCCCACCTACTTGTGATGTCACTGTGATGAGGGGGGGGGGAGCAGATGAAGAGAATAGCAGAGGGTGAACTGTAACCTTTGTGGTTCTTGTGCAGAAATAAATGGGCCTGGGGAGGTGCGGAGTCTGCACACGTGAACCGCTCTGACCCCTCCTCTTATTTGATTACAGCCAACAGCCTCCCACCACCCCGGTCTGCTTTCCGCTGCAGGAGCGCAAGGAGCTGATTGTAATGCGTCTCCTCTGTAGGGTCTGAGCTGTATGAGACGGCCCCCAGAAGGAGGGCAGATAAAACCGATTGGTTCCAGGTGCAGCGAATAGAAAAAAACAAAAACTTCCAGGTGCAGTTTCAGCTTTTCATGCCTCCTTATCAGTGCTGTCGTTCCCCTCAGGGCTGTGTTGGTTGGGGTGTGAGGCATGAACACACGTGGGGTTTTTGGGGGGTTTTCGGTGGGGGTTGGGGGGTGGGGGTTAACTCAAAAATTTGGAGGAGATAAGTGATTATAAAGAGCAGAGGACAAAGTTCCCCCTCAACTTCCCCTGAGGCTAACAGGAAAAAAAATCTGACACGATTATCCACATGTAACATTTCTAGACCGTGTCTGCACACTAAGTGCAGCAGGGAGGTCTTCTGAGGACAAGACGTGTGCGTGGGTGTTCCAGTCCACTATGGATTTGTGCGTGACTAACTGCCGTTATCCTCCAGGAACCTTCTGAAGAGCACTTAGAGAGATTCAGCCCCAGGATCCCTCTCTTCCTCTTCTTCTGCCCGTCTCCCACTTCCACCCCATTACAGCTGCATCTGAAAAAAAAAGAAAAAATGGCTGAGAACCTCGGCATCGCTCTGTCTGATTCAGATCAGATGCCGTTGGGTTTTGTGTTGTTGCTGCTGTTGTTGTTGTTGTTTTGCATCCAGGAGAAGGAAAGAAGCGACTTCAGCCTGTCTTTTATCTCCAGCATGGTGCAGTTTGGTTTGGATTCCGCCCACACGTATTTGCGTGTGGACACGAGTTCAACAGCTCTGTGAGGAGAAGGAGGAGGAGGAGGAGGAGGAGATGAAGGCTTGGCCTCGAAGTGTGTCGGGGGGTTTTCTCGGTAATTTACATTTTGCACCGTGTGTGAGGCAGCTGGATGGTGGATGGAAAGGCTCCAGCAGTCCTCCTCTGAAACCTCCTCATCCTGAATTCAGCTCGGCTCTCCGTTTCAGAACCTTTATGTCATAACAGGCCCCAGACGTGGAGAGCGGGTCCGGATCAACCATCCACTTGATGAAGTAACTGATCCAACTTTTGAAAATCCGGGTGGGGGCGGAGGGGGCGGGGGTGTGAGAATCCAGAGCGGAAACTTCATGCTAACGGATGCTCATGTTATCACAAAAGTGTTTTGCAAACACCCAATAACAGAGACGCAGCTGCGTCTCACTGGCATCCTATGTCCTATGTCTGTGCATATTTGACCGTGTCACATGTTTTCGCGCTGATCTTTTAATGAACCACCTGCAACAGATGGTCTCCATCCTCGTCGGGCTCCAGCCAGAGAAAAAAGCACACGGGGAGGCGCCTGGTTGGCTCCTCTGTGAGGTTTTAACGTCTTGCTGTCCCGCTGTTCCCAGGCATGTACCTGTCAGACCTGACATACATCGACTCGGCCTACCCGTCCACGGGCAGCATCCTGGAGAGCGAGCAGAGGTCAAACCTTATGAACAACCTCCTCAGAATCATATCGGACCTGCAGAGATCCTGCACCTACGGTGAGCACAGTGCCAGTTCAGTTCAGTCCAGATGAGCTGGCAGGGATTTCCTAAAAGGACTGGAGAACAGCCATGATGGAATTTGATGATATATCGATTTCATTTATTTAAAATAAAAAATAAATAAAAAAGATTCTGGTCAAAAGAAAAAGTCTCTTTCGTCTCTAAAATAATCTGCTCCACATTCTAGCACATTTGCAGACCAGCACACCAAAAAAAAAAAAATTCTGAACTTCTTAAGCTTGGATGGAATTTCTTAAAAGCTGTGTTTTTCAGTGGCCAAACATCTGCGTGGATGAAAAGGCAAACAACGTGGAAAAGGCTAATTATGTTTTGAGGGGGAACAAGAAAAAAAAAAAACCTACTCATGTACATGTGGGCGAAGGATTTAGACTCCTAATTTGGGGGAGCTGAGATTTGTGCCAGAAACCGCTGCTTGTGTTTGACTGCAGTTGACTATTACTGGCTCAGTATCAGAGAGCTAAAACTCATTTATTAAACTCCTTCTAGAAAATCAGCTACTTCATGCACAAAGTAAAAAATACAATAAATAAACAAATCGTTGCATGGTCGTGCCCAGAGTGCAGAATCTCCCGTTTCCCTTTGATGGGGGGGAAACACGTGGCTTCTTGCTAATATCTGTTTCCCTCTTTCAGATGTACCAGTGTTGCCTCACATCCAGAAGTATCTCAACTCAGTCAGGTATATCGAGGAGCTGCAGAAGTTTGTGGAGGACGACAATTACAAGTAAGGTGCCACCCATTACGGGTTACATGAGAATTTTGAGAGAAAATGAAAAACAAAAACGCACGTTTGGAGTTGAATTGAAGCTGACGGCTCGTTGCTTTTGTGCAGGTTGTCGCAAAAGATCGAGCCGGGCACCAGCACACCGCGAGCAAACGCCTCCAAAGAAGACCTCGCTGGTAGGACGGCTGTTTAGATCAGTGGTTCCCAACTGGTGGAGTCTCAGGACCCTCATTTTTTCAAATTTCAATTTTTTTCCCACAAAAATGAAAACGCTAACCCTCTTTCATCATGTCTAGTGAATAAAGTTAAAATTATTTAATTGAATGTGTGTCCTGCAAAATAAATGACCAACATTTTCTCTATAAATATGGGTATTTGAAAATTTCTTTTAAAAAACAAAAGGAAAACTGCATAAGCCGGTCGTAACCCACCGGTTGAGAAACGCTGGTTTGTGTGATTTTGGATTTAGCTTATTGTGTCTGTCAGCTGCTGCATACATTGAGCCTCTTCCCCTCAACTCCTCCCCCTGCAGGCCAAGAGGCGTCGGCTTCTCCCCTCTGCGGCCGCAAATGCACGATAGCGGCCGAGGGAACCAAAGTCCCAGCCACGCCCCCCTCGCCCAGGAACCCGCTGCCCTACGGACACAGGAAGTGCCACAGCCTGGGCTTCAAGTCAGTCTTGTGTGTTCGTTCGATGAAGGAAAAAGGCTAGAAAAGAAACAGTGAAGTTTTAACCGTTTTTTTTTTTCTTCTTCTTCTGCCGTCTCTGTCTGCTCGCACAGTTTCATTAACAAGATGAACACAGTGGAGTTCAAAAGCGCCACCTTCCCCAACGCCGGCTCTCGACACCTGCTGGACGACAGCGTGATGGAGAGCCACAGTCCCACACGGGGGCAGGCCGAGAGCTCCACCCTGTCCAGTGGCATCTCGCTCGGTAAGTACGGAAAAAAAACAAAAAATACCAAAATGAAATCCCGTCGAGCCGACGCCGTCTCACTCACATCTCGTCGACTTGTGGCGCAGGGAGCAGCGAAGGCTCGGAGCTCAGCGAGGAGGTCTCCTGGCCGGCGTTCGAGAGGTGAGCACTTCGCCGCTTTTTTTTTTTTCCATCGCATCTTCGCAAGAGAGAAAGAGACGATAAAAAAAAAATAATAAAGCCAGATGTGATTGTGTAACTTTGAAGAGCTCTGGCCTCACAACGCAGCTATGTACAGAGACGCCAAGACGGCTCAACCCCAACCCCTACCCCGCCCCCGTCCCCCGCTGAGGCGCTTTCTGCACGTCTTGCTGCAGCCTGACGTGCATTAAGCGCACGCCACTCACTCCCCCACCCCCGTAACCGCTCGTCCGCCCAGTGCCAGCAGGTGTCAGCGCTCGCTGCTTGTCTTAACATCACACATCGCACCGGCTTCAAAGTCATCTCGACTCTCCGCTCGCTCTTCGCTCGAAGCCGTAGATACGTGCGCCTGCAGCTCGGCTCCTCCGTCCGACTCTCAGCAGGGTGAAACACCAGCATTGCAGAAGACAGAGAGAAACAAGCAGAAGTCGCCCTTCCTTAACGCTGTCCGGGTTCCTCCCACCACCCACACCCATCCTATCCTGTCTTATCCTATTCTGAACAGGACTCGCTTCTATCACTCTCTGGGCCCAGTGACCCGCGTGGCCCGCATCCCTTACAGAGGCGTCCTGAGGCCCAGCAGGTACACACCACCCCACCGGGGGGAAAACCAAAGCTGAACTGCAGCAAAACCCTCTCTTATCCTCCCTTCACACCCCTCCTAGTCCCTGCCAGGGGTTGCTGTGCCTGCCTAGAGAGAAATGGTGCGTGAGTGTGTGCGTGTGTGCGTGCGTGCGTGCGCTAGAATCACATACCAGGTGAATGGCAGCAGATCTATTTGGAGGTCATGATTCTTCATCTTTCGCTGCAGCCAACTCCAGCTTCTTTTTTTTTTAAGCTTTCATACATTTCTTGCATGTCTGCCTCTCTCTCTCTCTCACACACACACACACACACACACACACACACAAATGGAAGGCCCTTGTCAAGCTGGAGTTCGTGTTGTGATAAAGTGGCCAAAATATTGCACAGCTTGGAGCAGAAGCTGAGTTTCCACAGTGCGGTAGTGAGTAGCGGTTATGTTCCTCATTTCCGAGGCAGCTGAGGGCACGCACGCATGCACGCACACACACACACACACACACACACACACACACACACACACACACACACACACACACACACACACGCCTCAGAATGACCGGAGCTAATTCTCACCGACGTCGCACATTAGGCTTCCCTTGTGGTTCTAGCGGTCTCTCTCTCTCTCTCTCTCTCTCTCTCTCTCTCTCTGTCTCTCCCCCACTGGGCTTCACTGGGTTCCTCTGCTCCGACGCTTCTGACAGACACAATCTGCATTAACACCTCGTTCGTCATTGCAGTCAACACCGGCGCTCAGGGGGACGATCATATCGGAAAAAATAACCTCTGAAAAACAGGACGCCGAGTTTTGTTGATTGTGTCTGTCGACTTTTCACTAATAACTCATCTCTAATCTCAAACCTCAGATTTTTTTTTTTTTTTTTTTGCACGCATCGCTGCCTTTTGCGCCAACGGATGTGTAACTTTGTGTTGACGTCCATGCTGTCGTAGCTCGGCGGAGTCGGAGGAGCTGGCGGTGCACTTGTACCCCGGAGCGGTGACGGTGCAGGGGGTTCTGAGGAGGAAGACCATGCTCAAGGAGGGGAAGAAGCCCACAGTGAGAAACACCACACACACGTGTTCTGTTTTATACAAGTAGTGAGCGCACATGCAACTAATGCAGATTCCAGACTGACTGACTGGCTGGCTGACTGACTGACTCCCCCCCCATCAGTCTGCTCTTTATGCTGATTCCTTCTTTCCTGTGTTGCTCACATGCAGCACTTTTGTTTCTGAACCCGAGATCGTGCTCGTTTGTTAGGGAAAACGCAGACTGTCAAACATACCTGGGGTTATTTATGTATTTATGTGACCCGGTGAAGTCCCTGCAGCAGGACTAATAATTAGTTGCTTCACTTAATCCCCATTTCTGTGGCATGCTTAATGGCATAAATGATTCATTCAGCATGTGTTGGATCCTCCATTCACTCCATCAGGAAGGCGTAGCCACGACGGGAAGTGCAGGTCTTCCACCTTAAATCGTCACTCTTTATTATTATCCGTCCCAAAAATCTGGTCCGCTGTCTCATTTAGTGCGTCTGCCAGAGACTTGGTTGTGTTGGTTTATAGTTGACCAAAAGGTCCCATCACATCCAATCTGTCCAACCCAGGGGTGGGCAAACTTTTTGATTGCCACAATGGGTTCTAACATTTGACAGAGAGGGACGGAGCAGCAGCAGATGGATGGAGTGTTTTGGTGACGCACCTCATAAGAGGAAAAATATATCATGGGGTATGTAGAAAATATATGGTTTAATGTCTATTGAAAATGAACCAAAGTGTTACAATAAAATAGGAAGCCTCACAGTATTGAGCTATTTATTTAAATGACTTATAAAACACTGAAAAAAAATTGATTAAATACAGTTATTCTATGACTTACTGACTATTCATATCATTTCTTCAAGTTCGGCGGGCCAAATTAAAAAAGGTTAACGGGCTGCATATGGCCCCCAAGCCGTGGTTTGCTCACACCTGGTCTAACCTGTATCAATACTTGTTCTCTCTTTTCCGTCCAGGTTGCTGCGTGGACGAAATACTGGGTGGCTCTCTGCGGTGCCCAGCTTTACTACTACCCCGCTAAGTCCCTGAAGGCCACAGAGAGAAAACATGCAAGTTGCAAACACACACACACACACACACACACACACACACAAACACGTGATTGCACTCGTGTCTACCTCCTCAATGCTTCAGAGCACATTAAGGCTTTGCATCTTTGGCTGCAGATGACAGCACCTGCGGTTTTACATGCCTGTGTGTGTGTGTGTGTAGGCAGGTGAAAGTCGAGCATTGCTCATCTTTTACAAGCACACGGCACGAAAAGCCATTAGCTCGTCTCGAGAGGAGCCGGACCTCCGGGAGGAAACGCTCGCTTTGTTGTGCACAAGCGTGACGCATAAGAAAGTTTCGTAACAACGCTTCTTCTTTGTCTGCAGACGCATGCAAGTCACATGCACGGACTTAGAGTCAATCACAGAGAGCTGTGACTCCAAGGGAGATTTCACTGTACATCGTTAACATGAAACCGGAGATTGCAAGACTGAATGACTTTTCCAAAACAGATTTGCTGCCATGCTTACTGTGTCTGCGACACTTAAATAATCAAGTGATCATTTACTGCCCATGATGCTTGTTTGTGTGTTTGTCTTTTTGTTGGATATTGATGGAAACACTTAGTTAAACTATGAGAGCCCAGAGGGTTGGGGATGGGGGAGGGTGGAGGTGGGGGGTGTCTTGGTCTGGCTCAACAGGGGGACAAACAGATGGTAGCACTCATTGGATAATGAGTCCAATGAGATCACTGCAGCTCGGTGTGTCACTCACAGTGTAATGAGAACCTTGTGTCCGCACAAGCAGGAAATCACAGCTCCACACACACACACACACACACACACACACACACACACACACACACACACACACACACACAGTGGCATACATTTTCTTCATGTAGTAGTGTCGACGACAGACACACACCAAGGTTGTTATGGAAAAATGAGAGTGACTGTCTCACCCCTCCCCCTCCCTTTTTTTCTCTTTCTCCTCCACACAGTTCAAGTCGACATCCAGTAAGAGTGTGTGTGTGGTGGGTCTCATGGCGATGATGGCCGACGACCCTGAGCATCCCGACGTCTTCCTGCTGACCGACTCGGAACACGGTGAGACACCCCAGCAGATTTTTATTTACCGATTCAATCATTTTTTTATTCACTTATTTTTCTGCTAGCCCTGTGCACCTCGATCTTATCTGGTATTTTTGTGTGGAGTATCATGCATATTTAATATGTAATGCTAACATTAACAGAAATGATCAGAAATCATGTTGTGTATGAGTGCAGGTTGACTTAGCCATTACTTCCTGCTGCCTGTCGTCTGGGACGAAACTATCACGTTATTTTGTGATCATTTTCATGTTATAACGTGAAACTATTACGTTTTTATTTTTAAATAAAACAGGGCTCAGTACCACGTTATAACGTGAAACCATCACGTTATTCGTGATAATTTTCACGTTATTTCGTGATAATTTTCACGTTAAAACGTGAAACCATCACGTTATTATTTTTAAAAAAAACAGGGCTCAGTACCACGTTATAATGTGAAACCATCACGTAAAAACGTAATAGTTTCACATTATAACATGATACTGAGCCCTGTTTTTTTTTTCTAGGGTGGCAGCAATTTTGCTTCCGTAAAAATGTATCTTTGAAGTCCCACAGTATTTAGCCGTTTATTGAAATGACTCTTAAAACACTGACAAAATTGAAGTACTGATATTTTATTACTTACTTACTAATTAATATAATTTCTTCAAGTCCGGTGGGCCGGTCTAAAAAACTTAATGGGCCGGATATGGCCCCCGGGCCGTAGTTTGCCCGTGCCTGCCCTAGAGTACGAAATGACATGACACAGCTGCTGACATCTCACCCTGCGTGTCTCCGTCGCCCAGGCAACACGTACAAGTACCAGGCAGGAAACCGGACAAACGCTTTGCTCTGGTTCAAACATCTGAGTGCGGCCTGCCAGAGCAACAGGCAACAGGTATGGAGCTGCATTTAAAAACTCTGCCGTACACACACACACACACACACAAACGTGCAGCTTGCTCCCTTTCACACTGGCCCTCGCATGTCCTCGTGCGCAGGTGCCAGCCAATCTGATGTCATTCGAGTGAAGCGTCCGCCGGGGGACTGCGACTGAGCAGCACAGCAGCGATGGAGGTGGAGCCAGTCGGAGGAGGAGGAGGAGGAGGAGGAGGCGGGCGAGGACTGAACTCGGACTCAGCGGGAGCTTTCACTGCCACTTAGCCCTCGACCTTCCGCCGCTGCGGTCCTCCCATTCTGTCCCCAACCTCACTGCGGCCTCCCCCTGCCACCACTGCCTTAACCAGAGTACCAGAGATCGTGTGCGTGTGAGCGTGCGTGCGTGCGAGCGTGGCCGACGGTGTGCGTGCGTGTGTGTGTGTTTTGGATGTACTGACTACTGAACAAGGACCTGCACCACTGCTCATCTCCCAGATGCCCCTGGGGCGTCTTTCTTCGTCAGCACTTGAGCAGAGGAGCGCTTCCACTTCTCTGCTGCGTCACAGACAGACTGCCAGACCCCCACCACCTCTTCTCCCACCCTCCCTCCCGCTTTTCTTTCTCCCCCCCCATGTCCCCCAAGAGGTTACCTTTGGTCACATGTGCAACTCTGACCTCACGCTCCAAAGCTTTTTTTTTTTTGGTTTTGTTTTGTTTTTTTATAAGGAAAAAAAATGGCGGGACACACGTTTGCACTCTCATGTCAGACAAATCCATGGGACGGTTTAAAAACACTTTTTTCTGCTTTCTTTAGTCACACCTTTACAAATCCTTCTGAGTTGATTTTTGGAGTCCCCGGGACCCCTTCACATGAGCCACACAACCACTTCCCCCCTTGTCTCACACGTGGACACTCTTCTTTGAGCGCGTCGTCGTCGTCAACATAAAGGGCTCTGATTCCAGCAGAAGTAATCTCACACTTCCTGAATGTGTCAGATTTTTTTTTTTTTTTTTTTAAACTTTGCCCTTCTTCTTCTCTCTTTATTTTTTCCCCCTCCCCTCACAGACTTACTCGAGGTCCCCGAACGAATGTTTGATATCGTGCACAAAAGTGTCAGGTGGGGTCAGAAGGACAAATACTTGCTTTAATGAGGAGGACCTGTGTTCCTTCCCAGGTACGATATTCCCAGGATCGCAGCCAAGACGCGCTACCCGGGTGCCCGAACGAAGGATTATCCTGTTTCCAAACCTGTAGTTTTTTTCTTTGTGTGTCCTCCAGTGTTGTCTCTGCCCAGTGAATCAACTCTCGGCGCACTACACACTCAACACTAAAGTAATCAAACTGTGAAAAAGTTCAAGAGAGAGAGCATCAAGAAGTCCTGATTTTATCTCCTCCTCTTCTTGTTTATCAATTTACGTAGAGCTTCTGATCTAGAGCAGATATTAAAAAGCTACCTGGAGCCATACAGAATCTATTTTAAAATGTGTTTTTTTGTTTATATTGTATTGTGTTTTTAGGGGTTTGTTGTTTTTTTGTTTTTTTTTTTTTTTTAAGAGAGGGATGGTGCAGTTCACAGTGTTACCATGTAGTCGATGATTGCACGTCAGCCTAGCTTTTTGTCTGTTACATTTTGAATGGTACATTTATTTGTGTTTTTTGTTTCATTCTTTGATCATTTTACATACGAGTGAATCCTATTTTCACTTCTTTTTTTCCCCCCTCCTACTAATCAGTACCTAGCTTGAATTAGCCCCTAACCGTATTACGTCGGATTTAGAATAGCCTTGGCTAGAACTGGTGCCAAGTGATGTAACATTTATTTAGGAGGATGAAAGCAATCTGTGGAATGGGATGTCAGCACTGGAATTTTGTTCTGAGAGAAAAAACTTGAGGTTGTCACAGTTTTTGAGATGCAAATATGCTAACTGAGGCGTTTCTTTTCCGAGAGGCTGCGACACCCGTCTGAAAGCCAACGTTTGGGGAACTTGTTAGCTCCGTGATTATTTCTTGTCGAGCCCTTGTTATTTAACTGTTTACATGTATGTTTACACCTCCCTTCGCTCCCCACCCAATCAAAATCTCTTTAATCGTCCTTTAGGAAACCTTTGAAACCAAATTCCAGGATGCAGAAACAAATCACAGGGGGCGTTACTGTTAAGTGGAGCACTCAAAACAAGGACACTCTAAAGTGGTGGTCCGCTGAGGCGCACCGGTGCCGACACTTCTTCTCGGCCGGTCACACCAATGGCAACAATCCTAAGATAATTAGGAGGCAGGTAGCGAGTGAGCCTGTGGAAGAACGAATGAGGATGCCAAAATAGAGGCATGTATAATGCTGCAGTTATTACAGTGCGTGTGCATACTTCTCTATTTTTATATATATATGTATAAAACAAATATGATACCCAAGCCAGACAGACAGACGGGTCCATCAGAGCCGCTGTCAGAGGCCGAGGAGTGGTGACGTAACGCACTCGGTCATGTGACCAGCCAACGCCAGCACTGCACGCTGGCTCGTGTCGGGACAGGAGGTGTGGGTGGGGTGGGGGTGGTGGGGTAAGGGGTGGTTTCAAGCGAGCAGATGTGGAGTGAAACCTTGCTCACTTCTGGCCAGGTGAAAGATATTTTTGCTGCGTAATGAGGCGCAGGTTGTGTGAAGTGTCAAAATCCCAAAGCTGAAGCACTGCGGAGGCCGATCGACCGAGGGTTGTTTTTGTTTTTTTTTGAGACTGATTGGTTTTGCCGGGAAACACAGAGGGTCGAAAATTGAATAAGTGAAATGGGGGAGAGGGTTTCGGTGAGGCAGGGGCTTTAGAAAAGGTTTACCGACTATTATTTTTTTTATATATCCGTATATGGTTAGACTTTTTCCCATTTGCATACAGGATTGAACCAGCTATTGTTCGCTGAAAGTAAGAAAAATAGAGCGTAAACCCCAAGAAGGTTAAGCAGTCTCCGTGTAAACAGTCCATGTTTAGATCATTCTTCCATTTCTGTTTACTTCCTCTGGTAACAATGAACTAAAAAAAAAAGACAAGTGAGACCGAGTTCATTCATTTTTAAACCCAAACAGATTCTCTGAGAACATTTTGGAAGGTCTTGAGCTGAAAGAATCTCTTTTTGAATTGCAAAAAAAATGATTTCAGCAAATTTTCTGAGATCTCCATCAAAATAACTTGAATATACATGGTTGTCTTTTTTATTGTAGTTCCTGCAGTTTGTATGGTCAAAGTAATCGAAAAACAATGTATTTTTGGTCTTTTTAGTGAATTCCAAAATTTGAAGGCCATCATGACAAACTGAATGACTCCATGACTCCTGTTTTAAAGTGAGAGTGGCTTCATTTTTGGATATTTCTTCTTAAGACAAAGAAAGTTAAAGCCATTCTTGGAAACATCTCATTTCTGTGGCAATTGTTCTCACTTCCTTTTCATTGACCATGCTCTCTGCAAATGCACAAGTTGGTTTGTCGTCTGAATCCTGAATTTGTTTGTATTTAATGGCCATGACAGCCAAAGGTTTGACTATTGGAAAGTTTTCAGCATGTTGGAAGGATGTGTTGTGGTCAGTTGGGTGAGCAGGCAGGATCGGCGTGTACTTCCTGCATAGCGTACAGGTATTGGTCACTGTTTGCTGGGGACATCAACAAACACCTCAAGTCATTCATAGCGACGAGGCCGATGTTTAAAAGACCTTTGACCCTCAACCTTCAACCCCGCTCTGTGTGTCTGTCTCTGCCAGGGTCATGACTGGCCAGCGCTGTGACCTCTAAGATGAGTGATGTGCTGCCTGGTGTGAAGACTGAAAAACAATAAACACTCTGCCCTTTTTTACTCCATGTTGTTGGTCTTGCACTCATTCTGTGGTGTTCATTGTCTGAACTCTATTTTCTTTTCTATTCATTTCTTGGAAACCAGGAAAGAGACATTTATAAAAGAAATGAAAATGATCTGAGAGACCTTGATCTTCAGCCTGGGCTCGACCGGAGCTGCCTGTCATGATTTAAGATCGCAATAATGGTAGAAAATATATAAAATAGCATAGCATTTAGCCTACCACAAATGGGTTCTGTTTTTGGTTAATACGGATGCTTTGTTGCCTCTTCTATGTTTGGAAAAAGACAAAAACAAGGTGGCTGTGAGGTGGTCTCAGAGGGCAGAACACCTGGCTGTAGGTATTGTCACTGACGTGGTGGGGGTGTACCCTTGGCCTTTGTGGCATCACAAAGGATGGGTTTACAAAAGTATCTAAACACATTTTTTCTATGTTCAAGAAAAAAAATCAGCTAAATAAGTTTGTTTATTACGGGTCCCCATTAGTCATCAACGTAGTGAAGACTTCTTCCTGGGGTCCACATAAACAGACACTACAAACAAAATGATACAATCAACAACAAAATACTTAGCGAACAACATTAACCGGTTTAAAACAACAAGTAAACAAGTAAAAGGCAGACCTCTCTTGATTTAGGGAACTCTGGCAGGTTAGAAGCATATTGTTTCAAGGCAACATTTGCAAAGTCACATTGCATAATATGAGACTTTAAAGTGTAAAGCTTAAGAACTGTTGGAGCTAGCTATTTCTTGCCAGTTGTCAGGTTTCGTTTCTTGCCACTGTGAACGGTAAATTGTATGAAACTGTAATTATTGCAAACAACATGAAAGCACATGTCAGTCAGCCAGCGAGCTTGACAGTGAACGCTGCAGTAGGTTCACTGACGGAATGCCACACGTCGCCGCATGCGATCGTTGACGTACTCGTGGAGCACTACTGGCCCCTGGTGGCCGTCGGGCGCACCTGCAAGGGGAGCAAGTGTTTCGGAAGTGGACGCGGCGGCAGGGCCAGATTCGAAGGAAAAAGGGCGGAGAAGCGGGAGAGCTACCGGGCGGCGGAGAGACGTGCTACACCGTCGGGCAGCGCCTCTTAGCAGCCGTGCAACTTGGAGCGTGTGACCCGCGAAGACTCCGCGCACCACCCGGAAGACGCCGCGAGCGATGAACGGCGAATCGCCATAAGGTAAGTGGCGTGTCTGGAACCGCGGCTAGCTGCTGACGGCTCGAGCTAAGCTCACCCAGCAAGGTGTACCGAGGTTCGCGGAGCAGCAGCTAGCGGCAACGGCGGCGGCGCTGACACGGTATCTGCAACCGCGGCGCAAATAACGCCACTCGGTTACGATTTAAAAATTAAATATAAACGAGTTCGGCTAGCTACTGAGCATTTTAGTGACGACGTCACAGTGTTGTGTGTGTGTAGTCTGCGCTGGCAAACATTTTTTTTTTTTACCCCCTCACTCTACATACGAGGCAGCGGTACAATCAGAGCGATTGTGCAGTGCTGGCTGGTTGCTTTTGCCTGCGTGGCCAGACGTGTGTCGTCGGTTAAGACTGTGACAAAAACAGAAACCAGTACAGTCGTGTTAGGGGGTTAGCAGCCCCCTGGTTTGGCCTTATGTCACAAGTTAGTTGCTCACTGTGCTGCGCGGGTGGGCTGCTCGGCGCTAGCGCGCGTTAACTGGCAGTGAACGTGGCACACGCCGAGCAGTGATCAGGGGTGGGTGACACGTCAGGGCCCAGGAGTTGACTGACAGAACGACTGCGGCTAGATCAAGACAAGGTGTCGAGGGGGCGGATGTCTGTCCACATGCACCCTTGCACCATCACTTACTGGACACAGCTGGGGCTTTTCCCCGAAGTGTGAGCCAGAGAGGTTCTGCCTCTTGTTGACATCACTGAACACTCCAAAAACTATGTGATCCTGGCTGCCTGGAATGTATATTGCAGTGGTACCAGAATGTGTCCCATCTTTACATCTCCCACTGAATTGGACACTTTTTTCTTTTTTTTTTTTTTTTTTTTTTTAATTGAATTAGCTTTATTTTTATGCTACTTAAACACCAGATTCTTCTCCAAATGCCTCTACACAACCTCATTTTTGGTTTAGTGTAAAACATCACAAGGTTCTCCAGAGGCTAGCCCGCGTATCACTTCTTCTCTTCTGCATTCTTTACCTCATGGCCCTTGCAGAGCACACTAGACCCAGAGAGTGCAGGGTGAGTGGTGAACGAGAACCAATGAGTGTCTCCACTCAGCAGCTTCCTGAAGAATGAGGTAGCATTTATCAAACGGCACGCGCGCGGATGAAGGCTGCAGAAGGCTGCGTCGTAGCAGATCTGTCATTCCCGCTGCGACCTCGCAGTCAACGCAACTGTTTCGGGCTCAGAACTCGAAATACCCCACGTCGAGATGACCTGGCAGCAACCGACGGCCTGCGTCACTCCCGGGCCGTTAGATATTCCGAACAGGCTGCGCCGCTCTCTGCTACTGGGTCAACATCTGCCCCGAGGGGAAAAAAGACGAGAGTGCAGCCAATCAATCGGTGTTCTCTTGCGCATATTATTGACGGTACGTTTTTTTTTTTTTCATCCCTCATGCGTCCTCCTCCTCCTCCTCCTCCTCTCTGTCTCTCTCTCTCTCTCTCTCTCTCTCTCTCTCTCTCTCTCTCTCTCTCTCTCTCTCTCGCAACTGATTGTCTGTTGTTTTGTCTCCTCCCCTCCAGGTCGCTGCATGTTTTACTAGATCCTGCTCCCGGTCAAAGGCGCCGCTATCCCCTCTTTGGAAACGACGGGACAAAAACCCCCAGAGGGCGAGCGAGTGGCTCGGACCCTAGAGGGAGCCATGCATTAGAGGGGAGAGAGAGAGGCGGGGGGGTCAACTATAGTGTCGGGTGAGGAGGGGACGGGGTCGGCCCGTGTGGACCATGAAGCTCAAACAGCGAGTGGTGGTGCTGTGCGCCGTCCTACTGCTGCTCGGCCTGGCCAAGATCTTCCTGCTGGACGGAGGCGAAGGATCGGCGGCCAGTCGGCGCGACCTCAGGGCGTTTCGCAAGGTCAGAGAGTGAGAGATCCCGTCACCTGTTTGCATCTGTGAGTCTTAAGGTCCTTGCACGCCGGGAAAAGGGCAAAGCGACGCGAAATATGTGAATTATTTGGCAGCAAATTTTTTCTATACACACCAAGCGCGACGCCAATATGCGTGTAAAATTCGCTCAGCTCTTTCATTCACGCCGAAGGAGAAACGATGGTCAGGTGGGTATATAGCTCAGGTGATAACACAGCGGCACAGGTGGTAGATATAAATGTTTGGTTAAGAAGCGGCGGTTACAAACAGTTTTTGACCACGTTATTGAAGTTCCTGTTTCCATAATATATTTTTTCGTTTTAATTTGGTTGTGTTGTAGAAAGCTTTTCAGAGCAGATTTAAACAAAAGAATAAACTACATGATTTTTTTTAAAGTTGGGCGACAGAGAAGTTTTGTCTTACGTGTGTGAAACAAACCACCGCCTTCTACACCACAGCTTTTACAGGTAAAAGCCGACATAAGAGGAAATGATTGAGTTCAACACGACGATCCTGGAGCTCAAATTTGACCCAGTGAAATTTCGGCAGAACTTTGAATCATTGGTCAGAGGTCCAACGTTCGCCTGTTCACCTCCGAAAAAATTTGCCACAAGAGCGAAAAAATAACCGTGAACATTCGCTGCCGGTGTGTAAGGTTCCATTGACTTCAATAGGTTTTTAAAAAACGTGAATTATTCACCTCGCCAATTCACTCCCGGTGTGTAAGGACCTTCAATTTGTGAATTGATTCGTCACGCTTGTACTCTCTCTCTACGCCCACTCTCGTCCGCCAGATGGAGGCCGGGCTCTCGCTGCCCCGGGGAGCCCGGCTCACCCACACGCTGCAGTCTCCGTGGGAGATCGCCAGCCAGTGGGTGGGCCCCAGGGAGGTGTACCCCGAGGAGACCCCCGAGCTGGCCGCCGTGCTCACCTCCCTCAGCACGGCCAGGATAGAGCGGGCGGACGTGGGCTACAAGGGCACGCAGCTCAAGGCCCTGCTGGTGCTGGACGGGGGCCAGAAGGTGGTCTTCAAACCCAAGAGGTTGGTTTGCCTTCCAAAAAACATAGTTACCGTTTTACTGTATTTTAGATTTTGTGCTTGATCATTTTGGCTCCGCCTCCCCCGTCCTCAGGTACAGCCGAGACTACGTGGTGGAGGGCGAGCCGTACGCAGGCTACGACAGACACAACGCGGAGGTGGCGGCCTTTCACCTGGACAGGTGTGTAAACATTGCCGTCGGAGCGTCGGCCCACTGCATCCGCCTCCATTGATCTTTGGCCTAGTTTCGCATCCGCTTTTGAAATGACGTCTGCAGGATCCTGGGATTCAGGAGAGCGCCCCTGGTGGTGGGAAGGTACGTCAACCTGCGGACGGAGATCAAGCCCGTGGCCACGGACCAGCTGTTGAGCACCTTCCTCATGCAGGGTCAGTGGGTCAATGAACTTGTGTTCTGTTTAAAACGCACAGTTTTATTATCTTTTCGTGCATTCCTTCAGAAGAGGCTGCAAGTGTGGTGTAGTTTTCAAACCCAGTCAACTTGTCACACCAGTAAACTGCCTGTAAAGTGCTGTTTAGAGAAGGTGTGACATCACATACTTTGCTTATCTAAAGAGCACAGCATTGCTGTCGGGTAAATTAGGATTGTATTCCTTTTTTTAAATTTTATCTCGACCACATCTTGAGTCGCTCGAACAATAAAGCTGCATCAAAAATCTTAGTGCAGTTATGAGTTGGACAAAAAAATTCCACTCTGAGTCAGTTTCAAAAGCCTTTATTGCTGTGGCTTGGTCATATAGACCTTCTACAAACTCCAACGTGTTTCGGCCGCTTGCCTTTGTCAGGGAGTTTGACTCAAATGAACAGAAGAATTCAAATTTAAACAAAAATATTTTTTCCCAGGTAGTGATCCGAAGCTACCATACCATACAATACAATCAAATAAAAAAGTTCCCTCTGTTGGACTTTTTCACGTATTTTTTCTTCAATAAACAAGTTGTTCAGAATTATAGCACCACAACAAATATTAGAAAACACTTGAACTCTTTTTTCAAGTACAGTTTGGTCATGGAATCCAATACAAGAATAAAAAAAAATTGTACGCTTCAACGCACATCTTTTCTGTTTTTGAAAAAAAACAACAACAACTGGTGAAAGTATAATAAACAAACTGAACAACCCACAAAGCCTTCCGTAAGAAAGAAAAAAAACCCTGTGCAGAACAAAAGCTTTGTACTTTGTACAGTATCATTCTGTTATGTTTGCACTGGTGGGCGGGGCCGACCGGAGCCGGCAGCTTCCTTGTTTGCTCTGCGCTGCCGAGCCACGTGGCGGCACAACATCGAAACACCAGCTGTGGGGGGGGGGGGGGGGAGAAGGCAGGAGGAGCAGCAAAGTTTGCTCCTGCGCCGAGCTGAGGCGGAAGCGGCGACCGACTTGACGAAACCGCAGCAGTGCAGACAAGAGAGAAACTGAAATTAAAGTATCGAACGCGCCCCGATGGTGTTGATCCGATACCAACCTGGTATTGATACTATTGATATCTGGACAGATCCGCCCAACACTACTTTGTACCATTGCTACTGTCATTTGGATGGTTCACAGAGGTCCTTGGGTCGGACCGCCGAGAAGACCATCAAACTTGACCACCTAGGGCAGCTTTTTTTCAACCTTTTTTGAGTTGCGGTACATTTTTTCATATTAAATAAAATCCTGTGCCACACTACCAACCAAAGCCCATCAAATGACACTTTTTAGCCTAATACAGACAATATAGTCCTCTAATTTAGACATATTCACTTAGTGTGAAACCTGGGCCTGTTTAGATGTACTCAAAGCGGAAATCTTGGGAACTGAAAGAAGAAAATTCTTTTAAATCACTCGACAATGGAAAAATATTATATCTTTAGACCACTTGAATGAAATCCTCCAGCAGAGGGCGCGTCCTCTGTCCACTGTGCTTCTAATGGCAGTGGTTATAAACCACCCTCTCAAATGTAACTAAGAACTGATAATGGTATTATTGAATACTGAAATTGGTACTCGTTGTCAGCAAGTAATGAAATATAAATACTTGTACTTGGTCTGGGAAGTAAGTGGTTATGGGTGCAACCCTCGCGGAAACACATCTCTGCCCATTCAGTCATTTTTCTACTTTTCTGCAGAAAAACCAAACCAAACAAATGATCGCAGCGCTGCGGTTTGAACAGTCAAGGTTTAACGCATGTATTTATTTTTGAGCCGGCCGCCACCGCCGCACATTTCCTGACAACAACAGCTTGCCGGTGAGTTCAGCGCTAGTTCAGCGTGGCAGAGAATTCGCCGGCGACGCACCCATTACTGATAACGCAACTCCGTGCCGGCCGAACACCCCCTGGCGGCCTTTGACGTCGCGCTGGAACTTTCCACAGCGACGGTCGGTGCAGTACCTGCTGCCGCGGCACGATGGTAATGTTAAGCTGCGTTGCAGAGCGCTCGTCAAACGTCAGTGAGGCCCATCCCAATGTGGGCAACGTGAAAAACAAGTATTTGGGTCAGTAGACGATGCAAAACGTCTCCCGACGTCCTTGCAGTGGGAACATGGTGATGAAGTCATGTTCTACTGCTCTTTCTTAAACTACTGGCTGTCGTTCAGGTTGTGATGTTTGCCTGATGTGAAGCACATCAGGCTTTTGATCTGTGATGGTCTGGATGTCTTTTCCTCATTCACCTCAGCAGTGAAGTTGCACCGACAGCAGGAAAACCCCCGACAGGGAAGATTTTTTGTTGTGCTGCGATCGTTTTAAGTTCCATTTAAATATAGGTCAGACTTTGTAGACTTGCTTTTATTTTTTCTGTTTTTTTAAGCCCAGAACTTGTTAATTAAAGGTCAGGATAGCGTCAGTGAACGTGCGTTCGAGCGTGTGGAAACTTCACCTTCATATATCCTGTCGGCCACCGCCGTTCCTCTTCCTCACGCCTCGTCTCGTGCACTCACTCTCTCCTTTTCCTCTCCCTGTCTTCTCTCACCAAGGTAACAATACGTGCTTCTACGGAAAGTGCTACTACTGTCGGGAGAGCGAACCGGCATGCGCTGAGGGCGAGATCATGGAAGGCTCTTTGACCCTGTGGCTGCCAGACGTCTGGCCGCTGCAGAAACACCGACACCCCTGGGGACGCACGTACAGAGAGGGCAAGCTGGCCAGGTGCGTCCTCGCCGCGACCTCACCAGCCGGCCGCGTCAGTGTTTGGCGTCCGCAAAAAAAAAACAAAAAAAACACTGTTGCTCATACAGATTTAATGTGAGGACATAACAACAGTGAGCAACACATCTGTATTTTCTGTCATCAATTCTGTCCCCACTCCATCATTCTGAGAAACACCTCCTCACTGAATCACCAATCGGTGGTCATTGGAAGGTAATAATGTCATTGTGGGTGGCAAAGGAATTAAATGTCATTGAAGCAAAGAGTGCAGTGGATTTGGTTTAAGTTCCTTTCGCTATTTCCCCCTTTTTTATTATTTAAATCAAAGGTTTCAATAACTGTGTCAAAGCTTCCCTGGTGAACTCTATTTCAGTAGCATGTAAACAAAACTATGACCTGTGTTTATTCTATTAAAAGAGCAGACGACTTGCTAAGTTGAAACAGAAAGTGTACTCAGCTGAGCAGCAGTGTGGCTTCCTGCCGGGAAGTCACGTCCTAATTTGCTTTTTTTATTTTTATTTTTATTTTCCTTGCAAAAGTGTACTTAATTTTTACAGGCAGAAAAATGATCATGTCCAATATGATTATCTGATTATGTCAGATTTAGTTTAATTTTTTTCATTTGTTTTTTGCAGGAAAAAATGGCTTGTTTACATTAGAAGAGTTAATCGCTCAACACTTGACTGGAAATAGCTCTCAGTCAAGTGTTGCTGTCATCCCCTGTAATTTTTTTTTTTTTTATATATACAATCGAATTCAGAAAGTAGTTATAATAATAATGGCAGTAGTAATGTTTTGCATCATTGTCAGAGTGATTCGATGAACTGCAGAGACGGTGGTTTAACTGACCTTTCAGTGGGCCGATAAAGAGTCCGAACTACTGTCCCACAAACCAAATAACCAAATTCACTAAAAAAAAAAAAGCCTCGACAATAAGAACAATAATAATAATGATAGTGTTGGACCTTTGATCAGGTTAGCTCTGGTTCTAACTAACCTTTCTGGTCTCCTGACACCTAAACTTTGGAAAGTCCCCATCCTGACCATAGATGAGCTTGCTTCCTGTCCCGGTGTCGAAACGTGTCTGACTAAGCGAGAGGCCGTTACAAACTGGGAATGGCTGCAGGCTGCCAGTCACTCACTCCGTATTGTTGCGTAAAGAATTTATGCGTATATGTAAAATAAATGTTAGTGTGCGTTGCAGGAAGCGGTCAAACTGTTGCCCTGTGCTTTGCAGACAGAGGCCTTTAGAGTCCCAGTGGGGAACATTTTACTAGGATCTATTGGACAGACAATATGACTTGTGCATGTCTAGTCAGATAAAGGCACTTCACTCTGCAATGTGATATTAAATGTGATGTGGTATTATATTAATTTGGAGGGGAAAAAAAAACATTTCTCCACTATCCAGTATTTGCAGAGTTAAATCCCGAGACTCCACCCCCAGTGTTTCGTCGCCAGCATGACAGGCGATGAAACACTGGGGGTCTCAGATTGTCTCACCCTCTGACACCTTCAAAGGGAAGGCTGTTGTGACAAAGTGTGAGATGTTAGGGATGTTGTTTGCAATAAACGAACTGTTTGCAATAAACGAACAGTTTCCACTAAACGTAACAGTTTCCATCGTCATGCAGGTGGGAGTATGACGAGAGCTACTGCGAGGCCGTGAAGAAAATGCCACCCTATGACGCCGGGCCGAGGCTCCTGGACGTCATCGACACGGCCGTATTTGACTATCTCATCGGGAACGCCGACCGCCATCACTACGAGAGCTTCCAGGACGACGGCGGTGCCAGCATGCTCATCCTGCTGGACAACGCCAAGAGGTGAGTCGTTAGGCCCAGGACGACCACCCACTCTGGACTGTGCTGTTTTTCATTATTCAGTTTTCTCAAAGCACATACAATGAAAACAAACAAATAAAACACTTATTATTTTTTTGTTTTTTGTAAGTTTACAAAACTGGTCCATAAATAAAAAGAGCAAAGTTGGCCGGTACTTTTATTTTATTATCACTGATTTAATTTTATGATCACTGATCCACATAATGTATCTCAGTTTTTTTTATTGCAGGTTTTACCTGAATGTTTTTTCCAGACAGAACATATGCAATCTTTTTTTTTTTTTTGCAAAGCAATGTTATTTCTCTTCAAACAATAATTCTAAAATTGTGAGGCTCCCTCTGAGTTTTGTTAATGCATAATTAAAATGTGAGGCCTTTGTGACCCCTGCAGACTCAGGCACGCTGTCTGTGCAGCTTAAAGAAACTTCAGGCTTCAGTTTGCCGGCTCTACTTCTCAAATGTAATGCTTCCGCGTTGTCTCCTTTTTTTCTTGAAAGCTTTGGAAACGCAGCTCTGGACGAGCACAGCATCCTGGCGCCGCTCTACCAGTGTTGCATGTAAGTACAACAGACACAAAGCAAAACCCTGTCAGTGTTGTGATTATCTCACCGCCGTTCACCGGAACACACTCTTTGCCTCTCACCCTTGTCAGGATCCGGGTGTCCACCTGGAACCGGCTGAACCTCCTGAGGAGCGGAGCTCTGAGCTCGGCCATGCGCCAGGCTCTGGCCTTTGACCCCATCCAGCCGGTGCTGGCCGAGACTCACTTGGCGGCGCTCGACCGACGTCTGTCTGGAATCATAGCGACCGTCAAGCAATGCCTGGAGGCTCAGGGCCCCGACAACACTCTAATAGAGGACCGAATGAACCTGCCGCATCCGTAAAAAAAAAAAGGCGACCAACAGGAGAGAAGTGACTGGGACTTTGGCGCCCCGGTGAAGAGGAAGGCGAAGATGATCACCGACACAGTGAGATTATAAATCCAAAGGATTGGACGGATGGAGGACTGATTTCTCTCCAGCTCTTCGCCTCATTGTTGTTGAACTCCGACTAGAGTGCTTCTCCGAAGGGAAACGTCTAGCCTCACGTTTGTCAAACTCGAATTGAATGAATCCGAGCTCTCAGGAGCTCCACACAAGACAGCCGTGTCTTCTGTTAACACTTTTGAACCAATGCTACTGGCTGTAACGACGCTTCTGCTGGAGCAGAGGTCCTTGGCCTCAGTCAAGATTTATCTTCGGTGACTCAGTGGAGGAGTGACGGAGCAGGATGTGAAACACAGGAAGTGGAAATGAAATTGAACATGAGTTGGTGCTTTGTTATTTGAAAAGTTAATCTTTTTTTTTTCCCCTGTTCCAATCAAAGTGTAATCGCTGGGAAATGAACGCAGCACTACTTCTCCCTCCAAGCCCCCCCAACAGCTACAGTGTACATATTTAACTCGTGACAGAACGATGAGATGAATGAATATACATTTGTGGATAATACTATGAAATACAATTAAGTGTGCGTCTGTCTGTGTGTATGCGAGAGTGACATGTTGTGGATGTGGAAGCTACTGATGTGAAAGACTTGAAGAGACGGGTCCGCAGGTTCATCTTCGGAATAAATAATGAACTGTCACATTTGTTCTCTGCTCGTCCTTTGTCCGTTACTCAAGCGACACCTCCGCAGTAGTTCCACATTCACTTTTCAAGGGGCTTTCATTTTTGCCACAATGATATTTTTCCTTTTAGTCAGATTGAGTACTGGTCATAACAAGATTATAGTGGTGAATAAAAGGGTGGCCTTTAAGAGTTTTGCCAAGTTTCTCTGAGTAAGCGTGTTTGCCTTTTTCTTTGCGTTTGAATCATGCAGCCTTGGCCTTACAGCTTATGACCGTGAGAAAACTGAGCCCCAGACCAAGTTGTAAAGGTCCCTTCATCTCCACCAACACTCAGACACTCTGACATCAGCCGCCAGTGAAGCAGATGTGTCCAATTTAATTATGAAAAAAGCCCCTCCAATATCTCCAGACAGCAGCACTGATAGCCTTCTCTGTACCGCAAAAAACAAAAACTACCCAATAATACTTCTTTGACCTGGGGCCCGTTGCACTGAAAGTAGGATTCCGTCGTCCAAGATAAGTAACTAAGGGGCCAATTTCACGAATACCAGATTCACTGAAACCACACAAATATTTATGCGGTTTGGCCTTGCGTTTACACAAAGCCGGCGTTTTCACTGAAACCACACAGACCGAAACTACTTTTTCTGAAAACGCACTTCAGGGTGGGTTTTTATTTTCTTTCTTGGAAAACGCCACCTGCCCGGATTAGTGTGAACGCCGAAAACGATATTTTTTGGAAAAGCTCTAAACCGCTGCCCCTCCCCACAACCTAAGCGGCCGCGAGGTTCAGACGACCACTCAGTACAACAATCACGTCGGGCAGCGGGCCCGGTTCACACTGGACGCGGAAGCCGCGCTTCGCCGCGAAGCATTGCGAAGCGGAGACCTCTTCCATTCGGCGCCCTTGTTAACCACAGTCGTGGTTCACACCAGACGCGAAGCGGTGCGCGCCTCCCCTCGCCGCTCGCGCCATGCATTTATCGTTTTGGCGTCTGCTCTATTTTGTGGATCGAGCCGCGACCGATCCACGTCAATTGGACAGGAAGTCGCTCAAAGAAGAAAGAAAAAATCAGGTTAATTTTCAAAATAAAGACATTTTCACAATAAAATACTGTAAAACACAAATTCAGTCATTTTCGTTTACGTTTTATTTGTCAGTATCTTGTATCAGACGCAAACGCATGATTTTTTTTTTTAAATATGGCTTCGTGTAAACTTTTTCGAGTGCGGTTTCGAAAATGTGCGCTTAAAAAAATCTTGTAAACGGCCCCAACCAATTCACAACACATGTGTCGGCTTAATCGGTTGAACAAAAACCATTCAGGAGGAGCAGACATGAATTCACAAAGCCAGGTGAAACCCATCCTGGATAAGTGCGCGCATGCGGCTTCCTTAAATAGACCGTTATCGAGCTCAGATTCAACGATTCACCATGGCTGTAATGTATTAAGTGTTTGTGCCTTACAGGTACCCGTAGTTATTGATGTCGATATACGGAAGTGTTGGTGGTTCTGATTTGACTGAAAGTTGTTCAGTTGTACGCAATGAAACTCAGTTGTCAAACCTCGTCAATATAACATTGTGTCAGAAGTTAAAGCAGAAGAAGAGAATGGCGCAATTTCAACCTCCACCGCATTTGATTCTGCAAGGCAATCTTGCCGAAAATTGGAGAAGCTGGATTCAGCGCTTCAACTTTTCTGTACTGTGAGCAGCATCGCGGAAAAATCTGAGAAGTTGCAATGTGCGACTTTTCTTCACGTCGCAGGAGAGGAGGCAATCAAAGTATGTAATACCTTCGTCTTTGGGATAAAATACAGACAAAATAGCCGTGCTCAAGAGGAAGTTTCAGGACTATTGTGAGCCCCGAAAAAACTTACCTTATATACGGCAAATGTTCTTCACATGAGCTCAGAAACCGTCTGAGTCCATTGATTCATACGTCACGGATTTAAAGAACAAAGCCAAAGACTGTGAATTTGGAGATTTGCATGATTCCCTCGTACGTGACAGAATTGTTTGTGGCGTAACCAATGACCAAGTGAGAGGCAGACTGTTAAGAGAAGCAGATCTGACGCTTGATAAAGCTATTGATATCTGCCGTCCAAGTGAGATTACAACCACTCAAGTTAGAGCACTGACACAGGGCTGTCAGACCAAAAGACAACAAAACTAAAGCCTGCACAGGAAGGTCTGAACAAAATGAGTCAAGTTGCAACAGATGTGGCTTTAAACATGAAACTAAGAGATGTCCTGCCATTCGCCAAACGTGTAAACCATGCCACAAGAAAAATCATTTTGCCAAGATGTGTAAATCGCAGAGTCAGCAGCACCAATACTGGAAGAGAGTGCATGCTATTGAACAAAATGAGAGTGAAACTGACATGTTTATCGGCACAGTCCGTATGGAGCATGAAAAGCACATCGGCATGATGGAATCAGCAGAGACAGAACATGAGGACGAAAAATGGACTGAGAAACTAAAAATAAACCAAAAAATAGTGACTTTTAAACTAGACACAGGCACAGACTGCAATGCAATGTCTGTTCAAACACTCAATGCACTGGATGTTAAAGGAGGGCTCAGGGTGAGTAAAAGCAAACTTGTTGCTTTCTTTGGACAGAAGATAACACCACTAGGCAGGAGAGCGCTAACGTGTGTAAAAAGGCCAGAAGCATCAAATTGAATTTGAAATCATACAAGATGTTCCAGCTGTATTATGAGGAAACACTTGTTTAAAGCTTGGTCTCGTTAAAAGAGTGCATGATGTTCGAAGGGACACTGATATCCGTAAAGACTATGAGGAGCTTTTTAACTGGCTAGGTTGTTTACCTGGTCAGCACTATATACAGATTGACCACACTGTCACACCGGTTGTGCATGCTCCCAGAAGGATACCTGTAGCACCCAGAGATAGAAAGGTTGAGGAGTTACAGCGTATGGAGAAATTGGGTGTAATTGCAAGATAGGTTGAGCCAACAGAGTGGGTCAACAGTATGGTAACAGTGGTCACACCCAAGAAAATACGTATCTGCATGGATCCAAAAGACCTGAATCAAGCAATTAAACATGAACACTATCCATTACTTACCGTGGAGGAAGTAGTTTCTCCACGGTAAGCCAAATGCCAAATACTTCTCTGTGCTTGACGCTAATAAAGGCTTTTGGCAGATCAAACTGGATGATGAACACTCAAAGCTGTGCACGTTCAACACCCCCATAGGACGGTACAGATTCCTGCGTTTGCCGTTTGGCATTTCATCAGCTCCAGAGGTGTTCCAGAGGGTTATCGCGCATATGATTGAAGGACTAGATGGTGTGGTGAACATCATTGATGACTTACTCGTTTGGGGAGACTCCGTGGAAGAGCATGACCACAGGCTGAGAAAGTTGTTGGACAGAGCAAAAGAAAACAATCTGAAACTTAACAAAAACAAATGCTTCATCAGGACAAAGGAAATCAAATACATTGGACACACACTCAGCGCCAGTGGACTGAGACCAGATGAAGAAAAGGTGAGAGCAGTGACACAGCTACCACCACCAGAGAACCAGCAGGAGCTGCTGAGATTCATGGGGATAATTCAATATCTCTCCAAGTTTATACCCAACATGTCAGACATCAGTGCCCCTTTAAGAAAGCTGCTTGAAGGTGACACAGAGTGGCACTTGGAAGAAACACAGAAGAGGAGTTTTGAACACCTTAAACAACTGGTCACCAATGCTCCTACTCTGAAATATTATGACGTTAACAAGCCGATCACACTGTCAGTAGATGCCATCTCGGAAGGCATCGGAGCAGTTATTCTTCAGGATGGACAACCTGTAGCGTACGGTTCGAGGGCTCTCACTGACTGTCAGCGCAGGTATGCGCAGATAGAAAAAGAATTGCTTGCCATTGCCAGTACCTATATGGAAAAACATACAGGTTGAGAGTGACCGTAAGCCGCTGGAAAGCATTTTCAAAAAGCCGCTACACCAAGCTCCGTTAAGGCTTCAGAGGATGTTGCTGAGGTTGCATACAGCCTTAAAGTCACCTACTGGCCAGGCAAGGAACTTCACGTTGCAGACGCTCTGAGTCGAGCATTTCTCAAAGAGCAAAGAGAAGACCTTTCTGGAGAAAGACTTAGAGGTGAACATTATTACGTCTCAGCTTCCCATGTCAGAGGAAAAGTTGCAAAAGTTCAGAACAGCGACGGCTGAGGATCCGGAAATGCAGCTACTGAAGGACATAATATTAAAAGGTTGGCAAAATGAAAAGAGTGCAGTACCAAAAGACATTGAGCTCTATAGGACGTTTAGGGATGAAATCACTTACTCAGCTGGGCTCATGTTCAAAGCAGCAAAGCTTATTGTTCCACAACAACTAAGACAAGAAATGCTTAGCAAAATACATGAGTCACATTTAGGAATTGTTAAGTGCAAAGAAAGAGCCAGAGACGTTTTGTATTGGCCACACATGTCCACAAACATTGAGGAGATGGTTTCACAGTGCACAGTGTGCAACCAGAACTGGAACAGCAATCCGAGGGAGCCGTTACTCGCACACCCAATACCAAGCAGACCGTGGGAGAAAGTAGGCCCCGATCTCTTTCACTTCAGCGGATCTGAGTTTCTGCTATGTGTGGATTATTTCTCCAAGTTTCCTGAAATCACAAAGAGATATTTCCAGTAGCTGTGTAATAGTTGCACTGAAATCAGTGTTTGCAAGGTATGGCATTCCTGATGTCGTCATCTCAGATAATGGTCCTCAGTATGCCAGTGCTGAGTTCAAAGACTTTGCAGAAAGTTGGGAGTTCACACACACCACATCCAGCCCCGGTCACGCCAAGTCAAATGGTCAGGCGGAAAGGACCGTACAGACTATCAAAAATCTGCTTAAGAAATCTGAGTGTAGTGGTGACCCCTACCTTTTACTGTCGGAATATCGCAACACACCACTGGAAGGTGTTGGATTATCTCCGGCACAGTTGCTAATGGGACGGCGTCTAAAAAGTAAACTGCCAACTCAACCCCATTGCTTACTCCTGAGGGAGCTGTCCAGGTCCGTCGACAGTTGAGTGAACGACAGTCAAAACAAAAGTTCTACTATGACAGGCAAACACGAACACTGTCTGATCTGCAACCAGGGGAAAATGTCAGGGTCCGAAGAGGAGCGACATGGCAGCCAGCCGTAGTCCTGCACAAACTTGAGAAACCACGTTCGTTTGTGATTCGCACACCAGATGGGAGGCAATACAGAAGAAACAGAAGGCATCTGCGGAAAACAGATGTGAAAACCTTTCCTTCTTCCACTGAACCTGACATAGACCTGAACAAGGACACAGAGAGAGACGATGATGTGAGAGACAATTACACAACACATACGTACTCAGACAATCACACAACACATACACACGCAACAGAGCACACAGTTGTTGCAGGTCAAAAAGAAACACCTGGTGAACATACTGAGACACTTTCATACCAAACCAGATCTGGCAGACATGTAAAATTACCAGTTAGATACAGAGAATAGGTTGAGATTATCCCTATGACACAAGAAGTGTTCTGTTTGTTTTGTTTTCAGTAAAATGTAATTGTTTAAATGTTTGAAATTACAGGGTCATCTCAGTTATAATATGACATGTACAGTTGTAACATTAACAATGAAAGAGAGTACATTTTGTTGTTGTTTTGAAATATGACAAGTTTTCATTTAAGTTGAAATTGTGGACCCTGATTTAAAAAAAAAAAAAAATGTTAAAGAGGGGGATGTAATGTATTAAGTGTTTGTGCCTTACAGGTACCCGTAGTTATTGATGTCGATATACGGAAGTGTTGGTGCTTCTGATTTGACTAAAAGTTGATGCACGTGAGTCAGTAAATGATGTATGCAATGAAGCTTGGTTGACAAGCCTCGTCAATATAACAATGACAAAGAGAGCTGAACAACTTTGATAAATAGCTCACGCAGTTCACGCCACGGACACAGCTGAATTTCCGTTTGAGCGTTAAAAAAAACTTCCTCTTATTGTGTGTGTGTGTGTGTGTAAGTACAAATCAAACATGACTCGGCCAAAAGGGACATGGCAGCAACTGAAAATAAAATATAAGAATATCCTACAGAGTAATAAGTGCCCTAACCAATACTTGAAGTGTAAGTACTAGGGATGGGCGATTTGGGCTAAAAATTTTATCACGATAATTTCTGGCATTTATTGCGAAAATGATAAAAGTGACGATAAAAAATATAAAACAATTCAACTCCATCTTTTGGGACTTTTTTGAAATGGCACATTTTCATAACCGCACTCGGAAAAAAAGAAGCCGTATTTAAAAAAAAAAAAAAAAAAATCCTGTTTACACAGATACCCTGGATTTGAATCATTTATATTTGAATTTGAATAGCTAAATGCGAATAATTGAATTAAAATTTTGAATTTGAATCACATAAATTGAAATTGTATTGTTAAATTTGAATCATTGCATTGAAAAACTGTATTTGAATAGCAAAATTTGAAATTGAAATTCAATAAAAAAAAAAAAAAAATTGATTGTCACTGAAAATCCAACTGTCTAGACATCTTCACATTCAGTTCTCAAAATTCAAGTTCAGTTCTCAAAATTCAAATTCGCTTCTCAAAATTCAGTTTCAATTGACTGTGACAGACATCCGGGTGCTTGGAGGATGAAGGGGAAGACCAATTGAGCTCAGATACACAAGACTCCTCTTCGGCCAATCAGCGGAATGGTGTTAACAGAGTTGGAAGGAGTTGTAATGAATGTTTTTCATGTATGTGGCGATATTGGTAGGTGACAGATATGTGACTGACAGGTGTGCATGGGCATGGCTCGCCTTCCCATTGCTATATGGAGAGGCTGCTTCGCACCGGGGCAGAGCGGGGGAGGGCAGAACCAGTCTGAGAGTATGCCTGAGCATGGTCATGAAAGGAAATCCGGCACGCATTGATGTCAATGCGATCCCAATGTTAAAAAAAAAAAAAAGAAACCCAGTGAACACAGCGTTCAGAACCATGCCCAACAACTTGCAGGGCTCACATCCAAACGCATGAACCTTATTATATGACAATTTCACATCGTTTGACACTAGGATTCAACATTGTAACAGCATTTAGAGCTCAGAAGAGTGGAAAAGCATCACAGGTGCCCTTTAAGGTAGTAGGTATCGCAATGACATTGCATTGAAAAAGACAGTACCACAATAATAAACTAACCTCCTGCAGCTTGTGAGGCATGAGGGTGTAAACAAAACCTCATTTAAAGAACCTCATGTTGCTCTTTGATGTGTATTCATGTTTATATGGGATGTGTATTTTTATACGTGATGCATGGGAAATTATAAGTTATGTTATAAATTATGACAGTGGGTCAAGTTGAATGTGATAACAATGTGTAGTGTTCAGTGGAATTATTATTGCTTTCCATTGGTGGTGACTGTTCACTGAGATAAGGGGTGAGATTAAATAGATCCTGGTATGGAGCAGGCTCACTATAACAGAATAAATCTCCATGGTAACTTATATCCCAAATCCACCTGTGCAACTGGATCACGGATAAATTGAGCCAGGATAAAACAAGATATCCCGGCTTAATCCCTGATCCTAGTTTCGTGCAACAGGCCCTTGACAGGAAAATGGAGTGTTTCCGTAGTGTGGAACAAACACACACATTGTCACTGATGTGGGAGTGGTATCCGTGTTATTTGTGACATCACAAAGGGTTGGATTACAGAGCGGAATTTAAACAGCTGAAACTTAGTCCTCTGGGAAAGTGGAGTGAAAGGCAAAGGATCAACTTTTTATTTTCTGGACTGTTCACATATTTAGGAGAATTTAGGAGAAAAAAAATATCATGGGATGTGTAGAAAACGTGCTATAATATTGAAAATGAACAAAAGCGTTGCAACAAATTCAGTGTCTTTGTAGCCCCACAATATTTAGCTCTTTATCAAAATGACTCTTAAAACACTGAAAAAATGGATGAAATGCAGATATTTTATGACTTACTATTCATATTATTACTTCCAGTTCGGCGGACCGGATTAAAAACAGCCTGCATATGGCCCCCGGGCCGTAGTTTGCCAATGCCTGGTAAGTACACACACACATACAGGTGTTACCCTCACACACACATGTATAAACATATACTGTATGCATCTGTCAGCTTGAGGTAAAAATACGCAGCATGCGCTGCAGGTGTCTGACCTCTTAGTCTGATGCCCTTTCCTTTTTTTTTTTATCATCTGCAATCTGTGCATCACATGTCACGGGTTTCCCCCGAGTAAGCAAGTGCTACTGTTACCAGTCATTCCTGACCACAGCATCAACAAGTCCACATCACTTGACACCTCACGTCGTCATCTTTTTTCAACCTCCGCTCGCAGGAGCTTGAAGTTTCTTTGTTTGTTTTTTGTTTGTCTTTTTTGTTTTGTTTAGTTTTTTTTCTACACCTACGGAGGGGAAACTTTAATGTGAAACCCCACAGCCGCCCACCATCAGATGCACAGTTTTGACTCAACTCTGTCACATCTGTCATGGCTCCCCCTAGTTTTTTAAGTTTTTTTTTTTTTTTAATACAACTTGGCAGATGATTTATTGGGCTAAGGATGTGGTTTTTGAAGAGGTGAGGTGAACCACAGTTTTGAACATGTCTAGACAACTCCAGAGCCGGTTTCCTGATGCACCGACGCATCTACAGTGAGCTGCCCATCACTGTAAAAGCCCAGGTGTGAAAATTAATGAGATGCGTGAATTTGAATGGGGAAATATGGTTTATTTGGTTACTTAAATAACTATTGTATTTGCAGATAATGAGTATTTATACTGATTATCTGTATAAATAACCCCCCCCCCCCCACACACACCCTCCCACCCCCTGTTGCCAGACAACAAATATTTTTAGATTTTCAACGCATCTGTCCTGAAGTAAGTAACTGTTATCCCTCTGGTTCTGCTCAGACACACTAGTGAGATCATGAGGCCATTTATTCAGACAGTCTTGGATGTGATTGTTCCTCAGCTGTGAACATTGGAGCTGGAGTGTGTTTCTCAATTCATTTTCAAGTTTGTCTTATATATATATATATATATATATATATATATAAATTTCTCCAAAAATTAATTACTTCATTACTGTTCAACTGGGTCAACCGATGATGCTAAAAACGTCAAAGTCAAATTCACATTTACAATTTAGGGGAAAAAAAATATTATTATAGTGCTTGTCATTCTTTCGTCCACACAAGGTCAGCACTAATCACGGGTTAATTGTTGATGTCTGGAGTTACATCTAAATAATTGCACTGCTGTTCATGGTCCAAATCCAGGTACCAGCCAAACACTCCATCCATCCACTCCCCCTCCCCCCGCCCCCCTGCCATCTCCCCGCCCCCTGTCGAATTTCAGAACCCGTTGTTCCCCAACAGTCAAAAAGTTTGCGCAGCCCTGATCTAAACTGTGAAGACAGAAACAATTATAGTTTTCTGTGAAGAGCGCTCGCTTTTCTGCCCCGACCGTCAAACTAACGGGAACAGCAGCGCTCTTGATTGAAGCGTGGCGTGACGTCAGCTCGTTCAGCCGCTCGCCGCGCAGCGTAATCCGCCAATCAGCTGCCTGTGCGCCACTTTCGATCTCCTCTTCCTCAGTCGAGTCGCACGCGTGCCGCCCGACTACCCTACCTACTCGCCCACGCATGCGCAACCATAATATAGAGAAAATGAAGCGCACGCCTCAGTTCAGTCGCCGCCGCGCCTCTTGACATCTTGTTCTCTGCCGACCCGCAGACCTCCCGCACGGCACCCACAGCATCCATGGATCGCACGCGGATGGAGGCTGACGGAGCCCGCGCGATCGGCCGGCGCGGGCGCGCAAGGAACCAGGTGTTGTTCGCGCTGGTCGTGCAGAACGTGCTGGTGGCGTCGTGCCTCCTGCTCTCCCTGTACGTCTACTGCTGCTTCCACTGGGACGCCAAGGTGCCGGTGTGTGTGTGTGTGTGTGTGTGTGTGTGTGTGTTAGTTTTTTTTCCCCCGGGAAATTTTGTAGTAATGTTTTAACCACCAAAAACGATGTGTCGTCGAGATGATTATGCATTTTTAATAATCTAGATGCTAATATATTGTATGACTATATCCTCAACAACTACTACTGCTACTACTACTACTACTACTACTACTACTACTATTGTCATTATATCATTGTTATTATTATTATTATTATTATTAATAATAATAATAATAATACAAATAACACCGTATCACCAATAGAAAAAAAGAAAAATAACCACAACAACAACAAACACTACAAATAGAAACAATCAGCCGTCCTTCAAGAGGACATTTTGTCTAAGGGCTTTTATCTATCTATCTATCTATCTATCTATCTATCTATCTATCTATCTATCTATCTATCTATCTATCTATCTATCATTGTCTTTCTTGTAATTACAGATCTAAATGATCTGTTACAATTAACTCATACGCTGAACCTGATGCAGTACCGCTTTTCACCGCTAGGTGACCGCATGGCGTCGCAGATTAATTGATGTCCACCTTGGCAAAAAGGCGATGGTGGTGCGATGGCGTTTCATCCACGACTTGCTTCTCGTGGCCAAATTGTGTGGAAAAACGTGTGACTCAGAACCAGACTCTTTGCACACAACATCTGAAGGATGTTTCCATTCAGTATATTCGCCAGATGTGAGGCGTGAAGTGGAACAGGAGACAGTTGGTTTTTGTGACTGATGGGGCAGCCGAGTCGAAATCGTTCTCCCCTAAACATCCCTCCCACCACTCTTGGCTGTTAAATGTAATTATTTTGCAGCCACTGTCTGACAATATGCCTGAGATGCTTCAGATCACTCATTAACACTTTAGGGAATGTATTATAAAATAAGATTTAAGATAAGATTTCCTTTATTAGTCCCACAGTGGGGAAATTTCCACTATGTGGATTTTCCATTCTGTGGATTTGAAAGATGACATTTGTTAATTTTGCTGAGACACAACAAGGCAGGTATTATATTTAGTGTTGCGTTGTTCTCCTTCTTAATCTCATTATCTAAGAAATACCTGACCCGCCTTGAAGTGGCACATTACACTTTAAAAGTTAAGTGTGTGTGTACACATAACAAAATTCCATATGTACACTTCGAACTCTCAGCTCAAAGGCACAATAACAAACCTCGCCAAAATTACAATAAAAACCAAAGGAATTGTGTGTGCGTGCG
The DNA here is from genome assembly GCA_009823395.1 of Thamnaconus septentrionalis. Taxonomy (NCBI): domain Eukaryota; kingdom Metazoa; phylum Chordata; class Actinopteri; order Tetraodontiformes; family Monacanthidae; genus Thamnaconus; species Thamnaconus septentrionalis. The sequence goes on along the minus strand of CM020508.1, from coordinate 5,990,418 downwards.
TGTGTGTGTGTGTGTGTGTGTGTGCTTGTGCTACAGAGAGAGCGTGTCTGTGTGGGGAGCTCACGCGAACCCTGACAGCATCTGACTTACATGGTGATTTTCAGTTCTAGTATGACGTACAAACTGGTATGTCAGGAGTGTGGGGGGGGGCGGTCAAACTTAGGAATCACTCTACTTATGAGTCACTCTGGAGTCGAGACCCTGTTTCCATTGACCTAAACAGGCCTTTGTGTCATGGCACTGCGTGTGCTCTACATTGCTGGATCCTGCGCTGCTACTCTCGCTACTGATTTTAATCACCCGCTGAAACTGAGACTTTCCCTGGTTTCTCTCTCTGCCGGTTTTCACACTCGTTCCTTCAACGTTACACAGGCAAGCGGGTGCCAAGTGTAGAATAAGCAGACCCGTGCAGATCAGAGCGGGGTGTGACCTTTCAGACAGAAGACTTTTCTTTTTCTGTATCAGTGTCATAATGGAAGAGTATGCAGCAACTGACATCAGGGAAGCGTGTTAAACGGGCTTTGAATGTTTGCCCCTCTTGTTCAACGCCTGTTTTGCACACTTGGTTTTGGCCTAAATTCTGATCCGGCTTTGTGCAGAAGTGAAACCGGAAATGTCAGGAGTCAGAGTTCAGACGCTGCACTGAAGAAGAGTGGAGGCGACCCTGGGAGCAAGCTCAAGCCGCTGACTCGAGCTGCGCTGACACACATGCGACATTCTCCTCTCCCTGTGAAATTCCCTAATTAATGTGGCAGTCTATCCAAACCAGACAATCCCACAATTGTCCTGAGGTCCGAGCCTGAATGGCCAAAACATGTTAACATATAATGTTGTGTCTGATAAACAGTTGAGCATTTTTAGCACCGGGCTGTAAACTGTTCATTACAGAGGAATGCAGTGCTGGAACATGTGCAGTGCAAGTCTTGTGAAGTCTCTTTTTTCAGATTCAGATTCAGATTGAGAATTGTTTTTTTTTGTTTTTTTGTTTTTATCACACATGGGCAATTTAGTTTACTGCTCCCACAAAAAGGCACAACAGTACAATAATCATTAATTGGCCATTCAGCTCAATTGTTAGTAAATCATAAGGTGACCAGGCTTTTGCTGTCCTTGCTCCAAAGCTCTGGAATTCACTGCCTGGGGATCTCAGGCAGGCAACTACAGTGCTTTTAAACCTCTTCTTAAAACTCACTTTTATTGTTTGGCCTTCTCCTCTAGTTTGTAACCTGTTTTAATGCCTTGGTTTTATTGTTGTTCTATTTTTTCAATGTTGTTTCTCGGTTCTTACGGTTGTCTGTATGATTTTACAGTTGTTTTATAAACACTTTGTAAATTTTATTTTTTAATAAGTGCTATATAAATAAAGTTATTATTATTATTATTATTATTATTATTATTATTATTATTAATAATAATAATAATAATAATAATAATAATAACAATAATAATAATAATAACAATAATAATAATAATGATAATAATAACAGGCCCTGCGATGAACTGGCGACTTGTCCAGGGTGTCACCCTGCCTTCGCCCTAAGACAGCTGGGATAGGCTCCAGCAGACCCCCGTGACCCTGAATAGGAATAAGCGGGTATAGAAGATGAACGAATGAATGAATGAATGATAATAATAATAATGATATTAGTAGTAGTCATAGTTATTATTATTATTATTATTATTATGAAAAAATAAGTTTAATAGAATAAAAAATTATGTAAAAATGAATTAAATGAATGAATTGTGTATTGTGAATGAATTGGCATTCATCCTCCTAATAACTGAAGGGAAAAGAGTTTCAGTAGTGATTTGTCTTCCACACTGGTGAATATTTGTGCCACCCTGGGGGCCTTTGAGTAAATCTACTGGAAATGACATGGTCTCTCTGCTTTTTGTTCTTTCCTACAACAGAATCCCAACACCAACGTCCACATACAGTTCACTACCATGGCAAGTAAGTCATTATGACCTCTCACAACAAGCTAGCCTTTATTTCTCAGCTCCTCGTTGGTTTCCTCGACACAGACCTTTTGTCCTCTGCCCCGCAGACATCGGCGAGAACGGGACGCTGGTGTTCCCTGAGGTCAGAAGCCGATACATGATGAGCGTGGCCGGACAAAAAGGCGACACGATCGGCATCAACTGCACGGGACCGTACATCCTGCACATGTACGTCTGCCACAGCAGCCAGGACCCGAAGAAGAACATCGAGAGCCGAGGGACTCTGGTGCTGCAAGTGGCTGGGAATGGAACTGCTCCACTGGCGTCGTTCCCCATGAATGCGTCGCGCATGGTGTGCACGGGCCTCCACAGCATCGTCTACCTCAGGGCGAAGGAGCAGGTCAGCCTCAATCTGTACACCTTTGACGACTTTAAGATACAGAATTTGACGATGGGCCTGAGCCTCCTGCTGCACAACGAGTGCGATTTCTGAAGACGCCGCAGCCGAAGCAAAAAGAGAGGACAAGTGGCCGAGCGAGGGAGGAAACCCGAGGAGTCACATGTGTGTGTGTGTGTGTGTGTGCGTGTGTGTGTGTGGCCCGTGAGGACAGACACACTAAGCAGGATTGTCATTGGTGTGGTGGCATGTGTGATCATTTCCTGTCTGTTACTCTGATACGCGGGAGCTTCGCCACCAAAAGTGCGGCCGATGACTTAAAAAGAAAAGAAAAAAATGTCCAGGCCAGTCTCACTCACTCCAGCCCAGGATTATGAAGCTGAAAATTAAGATTCTGTGAACAGAATTATTCTGTCTTTAGCACCTTTTGTTTGCTCGGTGTGTAATGATTAACATTCAGTATATATTATTGTTAGTCACTGCGATTCATAGGCTTTTTGTTTTTACATAAATGTATATTTTGCTTTTGGGTGGGTGCGCATAGCTGATATTCCACATATTTTTCTTTCAGTACTTTATTTGGTTCCGGGAGTGCCATGTTGCTGGTGCTTTATGAATGTATTTTCTCTACGGTGTTTGAAGTGTACTGTTGTACACTTGATACCCAGAATGTCTCAAAATATTTTTGTTCTAAACTGGAAGAGCCTAACTCGGTGTCGGTGCCTCTGGTGTGCCGCGGTGACACGTGAAGCTTTTTTGTCTGAAGTCGTTTGGTGCTGCACCCGGACAGACAGGTCGGTTAGGATGCCCAGCCGCGGGTTCGATGAAAGCTTCCCCTCTGGTTGCATCTCTGCTCGGTGTCATTTCCTGTGTTTCAAGAAGAAGAAGAGCCCAAGACAAAAGCATCCAAAAACAGCGAAGGTGAATTACGTCCATTGGACTCGTGAAAAAAAGTGCAATATTCTGCTTGTGAAATTCCCCCGTACCGTGACCTGCGGCGAAAAAGTGATTGCGGCCCTCATGATATGATGATGATTTGTGGTGCAAAACCAAGACAGAATTTACGTGCCAGAAAGCAACCACATGAACACCCAGAAATTTCCCACTATGACACCAGTGGCGTCAACTTTATTCATCTCAGTTGTTTTTTTTCTTTATATGACCATTTTTCTATTTTGCGAGTGAATTTCTGATTGTATAATTAAAACTCATGTTTTGTTGATTGATTAATGTGAAACAACTTTGAATGTAATGTACTGTATAATCTGTAACACTTTTTGTGTACAAGTTTTTTCTTAAACTTTATTGGTTGTTTTTTCGATTTTTAATTTAATAAATGACAAGTTTAAAAACATTGTGGGTTTTTGAAAAACTAATTTGGAGTTTCTGTGGAAACACACATCCATTGCACAACATTGGATGTGTGTTTCCACATTTTAATTGGAGTCCACCTCTGGCAAATTCAGTGGGTTGGACATGATTTGAAAAGGCACACCTCTCTGTAAAATCTCCCCACAGTGCATTTCTGATACTCACAAAATAAGTATTTTGATCACGTGCTATTATTTTACCTATTGTGTTTTTTGAAATGTTGTTTTGTTCTGTTGGGTTTGTGGTGAGGTTGCAGCGCAACACAAGAGCAAACGAAAGAACGCTGTTTGATTAAACGGACACTAGCTGGCAGCACCGGTCAAGTCAGTTAGTTTGGCTCGAAATGCGTGAAAAGCGAGCAACAGGAGATGACTTCGCTGATTTGCACAAACCTCTATTTTTTGAAGGTTAGTTACTCACTTTTCTACGGAGCCCCCCTGGTTTACCCCCTGGTGACTTGGAAAGCTGGTCACGCATTACTATACCGTGCCCACGAGATAGTGAAGGCATGCACACGCGTTATTATCTCGTACTCGTGGCCACGATATGCTTAATTTGTGCCGGTAGCGGGATGGTTGTTTACACGCAGCTTTCAGTTTTGGAGTGATGCTGATTATCATTCGTGAATAAAGGTAAATTATAACCCGTTTTTATATCCAAGAGTAGGCAAGGGTGGGCATGGGAGGGAATGACAACAATCATTATCTCGTGGCCACAAGAATAAATATCTTGTTGCCACGCGTTAACTATCTCGTGGCCACAACAACAATTTTCTCATGACCGCGCGTTTATTATCTCGTGGTCACGATATAGTAATGCATGGCCACAAATTATTTTATTATTACTATTATTATTATTATTTTCCCCCCATCCATGTCACCAGAAGGGCTCTGTACTTTTCTGACAACTACAGATGTATATAAGCTGATAAGCGCGCGTGCTTAAAGTGTGAAAATTCCGAAGTATTACAATACGTGACTAGTGTGGCAAAGAAAATGGCGTCCGGCGTCACAGGCCTATTGCACACCCTATGCCCTATGACAGCTGGGATAGGCTCCAGCAGACCCACATGACCCAGATGAATGAATGATAGTGACAGTAATGAGTGCTTTCATTCAAAAGAGAAAGAGAAAGAGAGAAAATGATTCGTAATTGCAGTTAAATTTAAAATGAATATGGGAATAAGTATAAAAAAGAAGGTGGAAAACAAAGCAACAGATGTTGGCTCCGCTGATTTCCACTAAAAACTATATTATTTTCCATTATTTCTGTGGAGAGGGGAGAACATTCCAGAAGGACGACCATCTCTGTGGCACTCCACCAATCAGGCATGTATGGTAGAGTGACCAAATGGAAGCCACTCCTTGGTAAAAAGCATATAGCAGGCCACCTGGAGAAATGTGGGCGAAGCCTGTGGCAACATCTTCAAAAAGACTTGAGGCTGTAATTCAACAAAGTATTCAGCAAAGGCTGTGAATACTTCTATTCACATGATTTCTCAGTTCTGCAAAAATCTTGAAAAAAAAAATTAAGAAAAAAATCTGTTTATTAAAAAGTAATAAACAAGTGACCAATGTAGGAAAACATGAAGTGCTGTAAATAGTTTCTGGATCACTTGTGTCTGAAAGAAGTATTCCTCGGATGTTCACACCCACGGCTTTAGGCCGTAACAAGTTTTATGTGTGGTCACAAGCCTTGTTTGTTTTCAACGTGCTCTGCCTCCGCAAGTCAGCGGTTTCATCATCAGGTGACGACACATTTCCACATTGTCTTTCAGTCTAAAAATAGAAAAACTGTGAGTGGGACAGATGAGGAGGAAAAGATACTTTATTTATTTATTTATTTTTACAGTAAACATGGTATTTCCTACATAACTTTGCATCATCTTTTGTTTATCTTGTTGTTGTTGATGTTTCCCTATAAGGAAACATCCTGAATTATATTGATGTTTCCCTATAAGGAAACATCAACAAATCCAAAAATAAAAGGAAACATCACCATATCCAAAAATAGAAGGAAATATCAACGAATCTGAAAATAAAAGTTATAAGCAGATAGTGTGCAGTTATTTATATGTAATATAAAAGAGAGCTAACGAATTATAATATCATATTTTTCTGTAGGGCGAAAAACCAGGCTTGTGTGACGTGGCCTGACGCTACGACGGCGCTTCACCTCGCAAGCTTCGTTTAAACCTGAAGAAAGTGGACTAACTGCTCTTGCTTGGCCTCCTTTCGGGCCATAAACGCTGTTGATCATTGATCTCCAGGCCATTGAATCCTGGCAGGTATCAGTGGAGTCTTTTCCTCTGCAATACTTTCTTCAAAAACACTTTCTGTTGAATTAAAGATAGATTGGCACATGATGATGCAATTCTTCAGTCGCGGTTGTGTAAGCGTTAGACACACAAACACACAGACATTTTGCCAAATGTTTTTTCCAAACGGGCCTGTCACTTTTTTGTGCGCACAGCACTGCACACAGCACTGCACACAGATACTGTGTGTGATACTCAGTCATGTTGCAAATGACACACAAACGACTAGACTTGCAGGTCGACGGCTAGTAGAGGCGTTGAAGCAGGGTGATGAAAATGAACTTGACTTCAGTTTCGTGGCTCCTCATCGGGTTGTGGGTGGAAGCGAGGGTTCGTGTAGAGACTTGCCGCGTGGGAGAAGCTTGGTCGATGGCCAGGTGAAGTCGCTCTTCCGTTGGCAGGGTAGTCCCTTGTCAGCTCGGCTGAGCGGATGTTTCAACGTCTGTAGGCCTCTCCCTTTCATCACGAGTCTTGTTGTCACAAGACTTTTTTTTTTTTTTTTTTTAATCCACAAGCAACTTGAAAGGCAAAAACAAAAAGTATTACATTTAATGGCTGTCTTAAGCATATCTATTCTGGCATTGCGTGCATCACAATAAGCATCCATGTAAAACACTGTAGTAGAACTTACACTTAGTGGCAGCAGGATGAAGGAAACAGAGATCCAATTCAGGAAAAACGTAATAAAATTATCTTTAAATGATTAATCATGCTCATGTTGAATGATCAGTGAGTGATCTTGAAAAAACTGTAATTCGAGTTAAGTCAACATTACTCATTAAGGATTCGTCAGACAAGGTTAAAATTAGGCGTTAAACTTGGTGTGTTGCAGTGGGAGAGAGGTTCCAATAGTAATAATAACATTCCTACAAAATGAAAAAATTACTGCTTCAACTTACTGAGACTTAGTGCTAAACTGTGAACAACTTTGGAACAATGAAACTGCAGAATCACAAGTGCACAAGTCTGGACCGTGGCAACAGATAAGCAGTTTTATAAGTGTGTATGTGTTCAAACATATTTATGGTTTAGTCCAACAGACGAGCGCCAAAGTGTAATTTCTGGGACTTATGTAATGATGACCCGAATAAAGGCGATGATGTGGGAATTATCATTGAGGAAGCAACAATAAAAGTCGGCTTTCCAGCCATCTATTCAGTCCAAAAGAAAAATTGCAGGGGCGAGTTCTGGTCCGTTGACAAAGACAGAAGGCGATGAGTGACATGGACAGCTAGTGACACCACAACTCCTTAAACCGAATAAACCAAAAATACACTAGCTGAAATAAAATCCCCTGAATCACTTACCTGCCTAAATTCTGAAACAAAAGAGAGTCATTAAAACCCGGTTTACCCGCTCTGAATAAACCACAAACAAAAAAGGACAACAGAAGGTGTGACCAATCCGGTTTGTGTAACAAAGGACGACGCTTCGTGTGTGTCTTACAACCAGAGTGAGAAGCAAAAAAGAACAGCAGAAACTATATTCGCCCAGTATCAGGCAAAGTGAACAAGTACCCCTTCTGCACATAGAAACACAGCGATACACCAGGGCTGAACAGCCGATCTAGGGATGACAAAGGGCACGAGATAGGAACAGGTGGACTGTTGTCGAAACCCCACAGCCAGTCAGCGCAAAAAGCTAGGCAGGGTTTTTAAGCCCTTCCAAAATCAGCTGTGATTGGCAGCCGCAGGTGGTAAGGCAGACAAGGCAAAGGGGAAAAGATTACGTTAAAGTGAAACAACAACCGGTGACACTCAGACATCCGTTAATAATTCACCTTGTACTCTCCCTTTTTTTCAGTTTCAATCACAGTCTGTTAACGCAGAGTTGATATTCAGGGATGACTTCAATGCAAATGCTGTGGTTTTGCTAATAGCATAATAAAGTTCACCCAAATAAAACATGTGTGCTGTGTGTGTGTGTATGTGTGTGCGTGCTGTGTGTGTGGGCGTGCTGTGTGTGTGTGTGTGCGTGCTGCGCGTGCGTGCGTGTGTGCGTGTGTGTGTTTAGTGTGCGCTCCCTCTATCCACGTGAGTTTCATTTGGAATTAAAGAAACTTGAAACAAATCTGACCACATCTCCTCCAATGCTGCCAAACCGGATTTACAGAAAAACACAGTGCGCTGCCTCGGCTGCTGCTGCTGCTGCTGCTGCACCTGCCGCTGCCTCTTGACAGTCTCGGCAGGCAGAAAGACAATTGTGTCAGCTGCCAAGTGGCAAACGACAGGATAAACCAGATGAAGTGGCAATAGTGATTTAATTGAATGCTCGATTAGACTGCATCCATTTGCGACGTGTTCCCAATGTTGTTTTTCAATCCATCGATCAATTCTTATTTAAAAAAGGTCAAGTTTGCCAAAGCAATTTGCCTCTACGCGCTTTACGTTCTGTAAGGATTGTAACACACGCCAGGGGAAAAAGAAAACTTAAAGCTAAGCGGGGATGAAGAAGAAACCTGCAGGACAGGTTGAGGTGCAAGAAGTTTCACGCTGACAGATACGCAGCATGTGCCAATTCACTATTTTTTCCATCATTGGAGATTTTGTGTCCCACACTGAGTAATAGACAATGAGTCTGGATTGTTATTGCAATATTTTCCATCACACGCAAGGCTTGGCAGGTGTCACTGACGCCCCCCTGCTGCTTCTGTTTTCCTGGACCAATTCCCGGACCTTGGCCTCTGCACGTCTCAACTTTGTGCCACTTCCTATGAATGACAAATTTGATGACAGTTGAGTTTAATTTGTGTTGCAACATGCAATACATTTTGCAAAAAGGCTCTGGTGTGAAGTGTGACGCAGGACATAGGATGCTCTGGTCACCAGGAAGCACTGTGTTATGCAACACAGTTCCACGCTGGACTTGCGCACATTGCAGCTCGCTGTCATGTTCCACCAGTGTTGTCATCGTACTGTGCATTGCTGTGCCTGTCTTGTCTGTCTGTCTGGTTGTTCACAATAAACAAATAAAGCTTTACACCACCAGGCGCTTCTTGAACCAGCCAGTCTGACTGAACACTCCCTGCGTCCTTGCTCTGCCTCTGTGCTGACCCTGCACACATTACAAGTGGCAACCTCAAGTTACCCACAGTGTGCGCGCAGTGGAGTGGACCGGAGTCTGGATCCCTAATATGAGTCTGCACCTCCCGCCCGCTGTGCACCACCTGTCAGTGCACCACCTGAAGCATTACTGCTTCAAAAACAACAGCCGGATCAAATCTGACAGGTTTGGAAAGAAGAATGGACGGGATTACTACAAACGGAAGTCAGTGTAACATCCTCAGGTTGACGGATTCATAAACCAGTGCGTGCACGCATGCGTGGGCGTGCGTGAGTCCTAACTGCTGATGAAATCAGTCTGACTGGGAGGGGAAACAAGTGATGAGGCAAGAGCAGGAGGAAGCGAGTGAAGAAGAAATGGGGCCGACGTGAAAAACAGAGAGTGAGATTGTAGTACGTCTTTCTCCCGCCCTTCCGTTTCAGTGTTTACACGGCCAGGACTGTTGGAGTGAAACAGGGTTGAGCTGTGCTTGTTGCAAATGAGCTCGACAGTGGACTTGACACAATTTTATTTTATTTATTGTGACAATAATTTCAGTCTAAATAAGGCGCAATGCACTGCCAAAAACAAAAAAAATGAATAAGTTGGAAGCAAAACATCTGCATGAGTCAAAGCATTGATGAGAATTTGGCTGCTTTTTTTTTTTTATTATTATTAAATTTTACTGCACTGAAGTTCCTTCTGCAGACCTGAAACAGCCAGCCAATCAATCAATCAATGGACTTTTAATTCGGAAGTGCAAGACGATAACAGACGGAGGTGATGAACTCGTCATGCGGTTGAGATTCCCGCGAGGATTCCCTCCACGCTCCGTTAAGCTTATGCTCATCCAAGAGCCAAATGAGGAGTTGGGGGCGGGGTTGTGCTCAGCGCGGGATTCCCGCATCTCATGCTCTGTCTCGGTGTGTGTGGGTGGAATGCCGGCTATTTAAGAGGCCAGCTCCACGCGCCTTCATCTCAGTCTGCATGATGGAAGTGCCTGCAGCAGGAGCAGAGGTTCCGCTCGTCAACGCCAAGGCGGCGGTGGTGCTGGTGGGGGAAGAGGAAGTGGGCCGACGGGCCCAGGGGTCAGCCGCCGGCTGCTGCCGCTGCTCCAGGTGCGAGGCCGTGCTGGCCACGCTGCTGGTGCTGGCCGCGCTGGCCGCGCTGGCCTTGGGGTATGTGCTGTATGCGCACGTGCACACGCACACCCCTCCAACCCCTCAGGTGAGGAACGGCTCTTTTGTACTGACAGGTGGGGGGTGGGTTGAGCAGTTGCGTCGGGGGGTGGGGAGTGGGGCGCCACCTGACTTGGTCTGACTAATGCGTCTCTCTGCAACAGGTTTACGCTGCAAACTCCACCACATGTCACCGTCTCCAATGTAAGACTCTCTCCCTCCCTTCCCCCCTGTCTCCAGCCCAGTCATTGATTTATTTATTATTATGGCCCTGTCGTGCCACTGACTCACTGTCTGCTGTTTTGCCTCCTCCAAAGGGAGAAGCGATCTGACAGAATACCAGGTGTTCAACGTAACCAAGGACGGCAAGTACCACGTGGACGCCTGGATTGCGTTCTCCCCGGGCTCCGAGGGAAAGCCCGTCCTCCACATGAAGGAGGGTCATCAAGAACGAAAGTTAGGCAAAGACACCATCGTCAACAACGTGATGTTCTCAACCGGCAACGCCTACATGACCAAGGAACACCGAGTCGTCCTCCATCTCGAGGACCACTTCACGAACGCCTTGTTCTGCGTTCACGAGCTGCCGGCATAGTCCCAGTAGCCTGCGTGGAGACGGGGGGTGCGGGGGGAGGAGGAGGCGTGGCCTGCTCAGTGTTTATGTCTCCCATGCTGCCGCTGCGTCACACGGACAGTAGGGCGGGGCCGGCAGTGGGAAGAGAAGGAGGGGACTCTCTGCACTGGGGCAGGAAATTCCTCTCTCAGGCGCGAAACCACTTGCTCAGCAGTTTGCTTGGCGTGCAGCTTGTAAGCAGTGAGTTCTGCTGGAGCCGCTTCCTGGAATACTTCTGTCTTTCCCAGGGACACGGGTTTCAATATGTCTGCATCTACTAACGTGCGTGTGAGTGTATTTTAGTCCTCTTAAGCTTGTTGAATTCTTTTCACACTTATTGTATGCATGTTTTCACTGTTAAATAGTAATAATAATAATAATAATAATAATAATAATAATAATAATAATAATAATAATAAAATGATAATACACTGGTGCTGGTTTAGTACTGAATGTGTTTCAGCCTTGAATGTATATGTAAAGGCAGAATAAGTTGTGTTTCTTTTGACATGTACTGTAAATAAAAATAAAATTATTTTTATCAACACACTGTGATAATGCGACTCCCCTTTTACCACCGCGACACCTCCGCATTTCTAAAACTGCTTGTCAGGCAGCTGCAACACTGGTTTGCCAGGGATTGCTGCATTTTAGCTGAAACCACTGAAAATCAAAATCAAAAAAGGTTGTTTTTTTTTTTGTTCTGTTTTTGAATGCTGTTGCTGGTCATCGAGTGTTTGGTGACAGGTCGCTGATCACTTGGCGCATATCACGTCGTTCCACTTTGATTGTGAGCATTTTCAAAGGAACTCTGCAAGACGATAAAGTTTAACGGTGCCGTAAATTGTTTCTTGTGTGGGCAACATTTGCAGGGGGTGGGGGGGATCAAGTGTGTCACTTTGAAAACATCCACTTGCATTATGTAACTAAGTGTTGGCACAACTCTATCCACACCCACAAAAGAATTCTTATCCATTTGGATCCTGTAGTATCTGTCACTTCATTCCTGCGACAGTTTCTCCCCAGCGATAAGGGTCAACAAAAGCTCTACATCGGTAGCTTCGCTCTATTAAAATGCTATTCCATGCAAAGTCTCAAACAGGAAGCTAATTATTCTATTATTTATCGGCTTCATGTCTAACACCGGTGAACTACTGACCTCGCGGTGCAGGCATGCAGCAAGAGGTGAAAGACAAACAAACACGGCTGATCATTTTACCTGCCTGGGTGTGAAACCTGGCCTTCCGCCCACGTGTTTGTTTGCCTTTGCATGCTGTTGATGTCATATCACAAAGAGGAAGTGAAAGTTGTTTTCACTGTCATTGTCGTGATGTAACATCGCCCGGTTCACCCACACATGTGAGAGTGTGACTGCTTGACTGCGCAACCTCGATGGTTGAAGGTTCAAGAGAGTGTTTCATCACTTTGGCTGTTGTTTTTTTTCGCACCTTGTTAAGTCACACACCTACACACATACGTGTGCCTGCATGTGTATTTCTCTGAAATGATTAAATTGAATCATTGCCTGATTGTCTAGACCAAATAATAAATCAAATAAATAATCTGACACTGACTAACTCGTACGTAATAACTTGTTTTTCGTAAAGAAAAGTTCTGTTTTCTGGAATGTTTTCAGCCGAGGAGAGACTTGTCTTACGTCCATCGCTTGTCCGGCTTGTCCAAAAATGCAATGAGCTCATCGTTTCCACCTCTTGACAGAATCCATGCAGACAACAAAGGGGAAGGCCTCACCCTGGCAGTTGCAGGAATCCATTCTAATGATCCCATGTTATTCCAAGAGAGACATGATTGTCAGTGACACACATTCCTTTGTAGCCAAAAGCTCAACGGCGAGCAGTGCAGCCCACTGCACTGAGCTCACGCCACATAAATAAATTGGCACATCTCTGTCTACTTTCTTGTTTTTCTTTACTTTTGTCAGAGTGGAGAAAAACAAAGAAAAACAATTTTAAGTGGCCAGAATTATTATTATTATTATTATTATTATTATTATTATTATTATTATTATTATAAAAAACGACAACAAAAAACAAACTAACTGGAATTTCTTTTCTTTTTTTTTACATTCCCACAGTTGGATAACATGTTGTGTGATGATGTATAAATGAGATACGTATGGATGTTGCCCCCCCGATCCACCTCCTTTCCCTTACACTGAAGGTCGCCTGAACTTTGCTCCAGTATGAAAGTATGCAGGAAGTTCTTAGGTAATGTTTCACAGCATTTGTTCCCTTCGGCTGGTTTTATTGACGGTCAAGGTCTTATATTGCCGAGACATCTGCCGTTCTCCTTTTCCCCTTTTCTCTTTCTATGAAACTACCATGACCCCCTGCCTAGAATGAACAACAAACCCTGAAATCTGACTAAATTAAAACAAAGTCAGATGTTCAAAGGTTTTCGGGGCGTGTTTACGGAAGGCCGGATCCAACCTTATCAGAAGTGTAGTACACTACGGAAATCGATCGTCTGGCTCGTGGTGAAAAATACTTTATTTATTTATTTATTTATTTATTTATTTATTTATTATTAGATTCTGCACATATGATCTGGACATGGGTCACAAGGAGGGGACCCTGAGGGGTGGACAAATAACATGCACGCAGTGCAGTGTGCGCAGTGTGTGTGTGTGTGTGTGTGTGTGTGTGTGTGTGTGTGTGCGTGCGTGCGTGTGTGCGTGATGTACATGCGCATACGTTTGTGGCTGATGAATCAAAACTTTCAATGTAATAGTGTTGCTCTGGCAGGAAGAAAGGAAGAATCAAGGAAACGAAAGCCCTGAATAAACAGTTCTTGCAGAAACTCTCAGCGGGAAGAGAGAGTGACAGATTAAGACTTCCTTTCTCGGCACTGTACAGTACAAGTCAGCTGACAGGAATGTCTTCTGTGCTGCTGACGCTCAGCTGGCCGCATGTGCTGCCCACCAGCAGAGTGCCGTCAGGGCCCGCAAGGCCGTCACTGCTGACCTGAAAATACTTAGAAAAGTACATTCATTTTTTTTCTTGGAAATAAAATATTACTCTGCATAATATGTTGTCTTCCTGTCACATGATATCCAGCGGGCTGCACTGCTTTAAGTGTTGTATATTACGGTGGAGTTTTTGTCCAATTATATTTCAGCTAGCTTGTTGTGCGATTTTATGAAATCTACTCAAGGCTCCTGTGCATTATATCAGTGTCAGTGAACTTCAGTCAGTTCCAACATCCAATCAGACCTCGATCCTGTGACACCAAGGCCAGCTAGAAGGAGAACGTGGGAAAAAAACGGAATTAAACCCTGTTTTCTACGAGCTGTTAGCGTTAGCTACAAAAAAAACTATGGCTGCATTTTTTTTAAACCCACATTGGCTGAAGGAGGAGAAGCGGTTTGGTCGGTTTGGTTGCAGATATACTTTCCATGCCATTTTCAAGACGGAACTTTTGCGAAATAAAACTGGATCGTCTGAGTTGTGCTGTTGCACAGGGTTGGGGTTTCTAATTTGTTTCTCAAAAACAAATTCTAAAAAACCTCTTCACTTTTATTTTCAATGAATACTTTGTTTTCTTTTCGTCTCATTGGTGTCTTATATGAAACGGTGACAATGCACCTTTGTTTGGGCAAACTTACAAGTTTTATCTTACATAGCGTATTTTTGGTTGACTTGCTAGATTGAGGTTGACTAACCCCCTAAAATCGCCTTTCATTTTTGAGTTTTGGCACTGTCTGCCACCTTGGTTCCTACTCTTAATCGTGAACGCAAGCTTATAGATTTTAAAATATGTTGGAAATTCAGTGTTGCTCGACTAGCCTACATGAAGCTGTGTAAAGTCTGATTCTGCATGGATTTGTGAGCCGAGTCGGCATCACCGAAGGCCTGAATGCAAGACCTGACTGGTCATGGCCCAATACTGCGTCCTGTGACTGCGAGCTGGAAAGATCTGGATTACGGGCATTTGACTTGATACAGTGTGCTGCAGCCGCACTTCCAGGCAGAGACAATTACAAAAAAAAGAAAGAAAGAAAAAACAGCCGTAGACAAATGACTCATCTTATGTGGTCTCGTTACAGTATCTTGTGAAATGAAAAGAACAAAATTGTGCGCCTTCTGGAACACAATTTTCAACCACGCTAGACAACCATGAGGCTGATGGTTTAACGGAAAAGCAAAACTTTATTAAAACTTATATTGAAATCATGCATAAAGAGATCTGATCTTGAGCTACGTGATCAAGATTTTAGAGACTGGGTGAGCAGGTTTTGTTTTTTTGTTGTTGTCAGATTCAGGAACAATCACTCGCATGCTTTCCCTCCCTCAGAACTTGGAGTGTGACAATGTACGTCAATAATAGTTTTATTTTTCCTCTTTTCGCCATGGTGGCTTCGTCTGCTTATCTGATAATCTTATTGCATCCAAAATGACTCACACACACGCGTGCGTGTGTGTGTGTGTGCGTGCGTGTTTCCCGTTTGTATCTCGCCCCCACTCTCTGCAGACCGGTCTGAGATTATTGTCCTTCTCTTGCTTACAGCACATGCTGCGAGGGGAGGCTGAAGTGTGTCTAGACTATATTTCATTGTTCACCGTTCATGTTTTCCATTGTGACAAAAACATCCCCCCTGTCAGCATTAGAGAGAACGCAGGAACACAGGCTAGACACACTTCCTGTGTGGCTGCCTGCCTGTCTGCCAGTTGGGGCACGTAGACCATTCCAGTCACATGATGTCATATCTGGGCTTGATCGAGCAGCTGGTTAATATCAAACAAAAAAAAAAAGAGCAAATCCAGCTGTAGCTCTTAAGATTTCAGAGAGCTGGCTCTGTAAGACCACCTCTGAGAAGACAGAAATGCAGCGGTTGGGATTGGCCGGTTGGGCAGTCAAGTGGCGGACTTGGTGAGTTGACCCCAGCTGTTATCCTCTTATCACCCTGAACGCTGCAGCAGAGCAGCACCTGTTCCGCCATGTCAAGCCTGTGAATTGCAGATTACACAGAGCCATAAAAACGGTGGCGCAGCTGGGCCGTGCAGGTGCAGTCTGCACGAAGAAGACTGCACCTGCTGCTCTCACCACTGATTACTACACCATCTCTTTCTTTTCTTGCTGTTGCTCTTTTATCACACATCACACCTGACTCCCCACCCGTCCTCCACCACCTCAACCAACCCCCCGGCCCCAACCGTTCCAAGCCTTATCAGAACTTTCCAAAGAAGTTTTCTCTCGGTGGCACTGTGGTTAGCGGCGCCGCCGCACAGCGCAAAGGTCGTGGGTTCAATTCCTGGGCCTGGGACCTTTCTGTGTGGAGTTTGCATGTTCTCCCTGTGTCTGCGTGGGTTTTCTCTGGGTTCTCTGGTTTCCTCCCACAGTTCAAAAACACGTATGTGAGTTGAAATGGAAACTCTAAATTGCCTGTAGGTGTGTGTGTGAGAGTGAATGGTTGTTTGTCTCTATGTGGCAAACTGCCGACTTGTTCACCCTGCCTTTGCCCTATGACAGCTGGAATAAGGCTCCCGCAAACCAGGAATTGAAAATGGTTGGATGGATGTTTTCTCTCAACATATACGTACTTCATAACACACTGGTGGAAGTTTGAGAGGTCGTCATTGGTGCTTGGTTTCTGTTGAACTCTTTCTAATAATTGAAACTGGGCGAATTGTCACCATCACCAGACAGGCCCTGCTCTGGACTGTATAAGAGAGAGTAGAATCGCATTCGTTGGTCAGTCGTGTCACCTGTTCTCGGGTGTGTGATCCGTCACATAAGAAAATGAGGCCACTCTGGTGAGAAATAAGGAATAAAAACAAAAAAAATACCCTAAAAAATGTTTATAGCCGAACCAAGTTGTTTTTCAGTGTGAGCAGTGAAAGGCAGCGGTTCCAAGTCATCAATCTTAGATCTGCTTTGGAAAACATCTATTATTCTCAACAAGGTGATCAATTTTCATTTCATAGAAAAGACAACATTAGGGGCAGTCCCAGGGAGCTGCATCTGCAGGGGTTTCTTCAGCCCCCCCCCCACACACACACACACACTTACAGTTAGGTGTCAGGAAAACAGGAAGTTAGTAAGTAAGAAGTAGGTAATTTTGTAAGAAAACAGGAAGTTAAAAAAATAAAACAGCCCTTTTTTCCTATGTTGTTTGCAAAAGCCTCTGTGTGACATCTCAACTTTTTTCACTTTCTTTTCACTGCATGATTACGAGGGAGGACAATGAGTGCACATACTGTTACTATCGCCGCTAAGGTTTAACTTACAGACTCGTGTGAACAGCACAACAGCGGCACACCACGTTTGAGGAAGGAGGCTTTGCTTCCTGTCAGATTTTATGAAATGGGTCAGAGAGACTGCCTATAAAAAAAAAAGTTCTCAGACTTTGCTGCCACCGTATCAGGCAGCACCACTGATGCTGATGCTGGTATCCCCATATGTCTGCATTCACTATATGAGACCGAACAACCGTTATGTACTGGAAACGCCTCCGCTGAAATGTTGCTGACTTTGCAGCTTTGAGTCATATTGTGGTCTTGGCCGAATCAGGACAATACAGTGCATCTAGAAAGTATTCAAACCATCACTTTTGAATGTTACAGCCTTATTCCAAAATTGATTCTTTTTTTTCCCTTCAAAATTCTGCACATGACACCCCATACTAACAACTTGAAAAGGGGTTGTTGCTTTTTTTTCCATCAGATTAAAAAAAAAAAAAAAAAAAATCAAAGTTCAAAAATTTAAAACTGAGAAATCACATGCACTTAATTATTCACCGCCTTTACTCAACTGATGCACTTTTGGCAACCCCAAGTCCTGTTGACCAACTCAGCAGTAGAGTGTCTGCCCTGAGATTGGGAGGCTGTGGGAAAACCGGGACATACCAAAGACTCAAAATGGTACCCATTGCCTCCTTAGAGTATTTGGGCATGGACTTAGGGGGTTAATTAAGCCGTTCTATTCTATTCTATTCTATTCTAAAACGCCTCCTCTGGCTTCCTCCAAACATGGCACCTAAAGTTCACGCAAAAAAAAAATGTTTCATCAGACCACAGAATTTTGTTTCACATGGTGGAACTTCTTCCACTCTCGGATGATGCAGGCCACAGTGCTCATCGGGACCTGAATGCCCCAGAATTTTTTCTCCACTCTTCTGTGTCTTGAGACAATCCTGCCTTGGAGGTCAGTTTGACTTCATGCTTGGTTTGTCTTCTCACATGCACTGTCAACTGTAAGACCAACTACAGATAAAAAAAAAAGTGTTGCCCCCTTGTTTGCCTGCATCCCTGGGGGACATTGGGAAAGTGACTTTGCATGTAAAAAGGAAACTACAGACGACTTCTTCCTCCTCTTGTTTCCAATGTTTCCCGTTGCAGTAAACCTGGCCATGACGACAGTTCTTGTGGTTTGACCACATCCCCTTTGTTAATCAAAGGAAACTAAAAAGCCACCCACGTGTTTCCATGAACATTTTTTGTACTCGGGCAGAGGTCAGAGTATTAAAAATAGTTTCAGAAATCTTTTCTGAATGCAAAATATTTGCAGAGAATGTGACCTTTTTTGAAGAGAGCTGCAACAACTAGCCAGTTTTGTGGAATTTAATGTCAAGCAAAATATTGAAACAAAAAAACAAAACAAACATCAGACCAAACCTTTAAGAGCCACTGGAACTGCTTGCAATTATCTTATGACTGCGTAAGTGTTAAACACAACACAGCAGCAGTATTTGGGGAAAAACATGTTGTAACAATTTCCTCTGTGGTTTGTCCCTCTTTTCCTCCCACTTCGTTTGGGAAAAACATTTTTTTCCTTGAGAAAAAAACACTCAAACTATTTTGCATGCTTGTATCTAATTGATGCAACATCTGTTTCATGTGAATGAAAAATCAATTGGATAATTAAAGAGCACCTATGATGCTTTTCCACTTTTCTGAGCTCTAAATACTTTTACAATGTTGAATCCTAGTGTCAAACGATGCGAAATCGTCAAATAATGAGGTTCATGCGTTTGGACGTGAGCCCTGCAAGTTGTTGGGCATGGATTTTTTTTAACACTGGGAACGCATTGACGTCAATGCGTGCCGGATCTCCTTTCATGGCCAAGCTCAGGCATACTCTCGGACTGGTTCCGCCCTCCCCCGCTCTGCCCCGGAAGTTCTGTCGCTGTGCGCTGCTCCAATAAAATGTTTTTTTTCGGTGTGAGGGAAATGAAAACAAAAAAAAATACAGAGCGACTCCCGAAGCACCAACAACAGTTGGAGTGGAAGAACAGAGAAAATGTTGGAGGTTTGCTCAGCCTAATGCGGATGCGATGGAACAACAGCCCTGTGGGCAACGGGAGTGAGACGGGCTCGACTCGGCCGGTGGACGACGAGAGAATAGTCAGCCACGGCAATATTTGGAAACATGTATGAGGACTGTGAGTGTATTGTGACCTCAAGCAGCTTTAGTTTTAAGACTACTTGCAAAGTGCAACCGCTGAATCGTGTTGATAAACTGTTAGCCACCAATGCTAACTTCGTGCTCTGCTTGTTATGTGTGTTGTGTTCGCTGGCAGCGAAACTGAAGAGGCAGCGATTCTGACTCGCAAGTTTCGCTCCTTATAGCGATTTTCACGCTGCCAGCATGTTAACATGGGTTGCATAGAGCTCCTCCTGCTTTGTGCTTTGTGTGGACTTAAGTTGTGCAGATATTCTTGCCCAATAATAAAGACTCAAGTGTTCTCTGCTTGGACAGTGTTTTGATACAAGGCCCAAAAAAATTAGTATAATAGGTCACCTTTAATAATAATTCGTGTCTTGCATCTTCAAGAAGTGATTTTAAAACTTTACTGATGCACTTGTTTTACTTTAGAAAAGAGCAGCGCCGTTTCCACAAATCAATAAGGGCTTAGTTATTCGTAGAATTTATTGTCTGTGCGATCAAATGATTTACAGCCCACAGTTCTGGTAAATTCATACTTTCCATTTCATTCACACAGGGAGGAGATGGGCACATTTCTTGGACAGCACGCCCACACTTTTTGGTACTGCGCTCCCAAAAGAGCAAGTGTGATGGCTGCGGGGAGAGGAGAGCAGCGCAGAAAGGCTGTCTGCTGCTTGCTGAGTCATTATGAACCTTGTTTATGCATCAAATAGCACATTTTACAAGGGGACAGTGGAGAGAGACAAACAAACACATCATGAATCTGGGAAAAAAAGGACCATATAAGAACACAAAGATTTACGCATGAAACTGCAGAGTGGATGATGCCACTCGTGTTAAAAGTGAGAAAGAAAAACAATAGGGAAGAAGAAAGGTGCACACAGACAGAGAGTATCAAGATGTCCTAAAGTCTGGACGGGGAGCCCCCAGGCTGTACATTCGGCCCACCTCCACACTCAGGCTTATCTTACATCACATGAGTGGGTTTCATGCTTATCATTGCCTGACAAACAGAATCGCTGACTTCTAGATGGCAAAGGGACGCCCCCTGGTCCCCCACCACATCGAGCCTGATAAACATGTTCTTAGGCATATGTGAGCAATATAGAGAGGTCTCTGATGTGCGATTCCTGGGACTCTTTGGCTGACTAAAATAAAATCCCCACAGCAAAGTTATCGCCATGCGGTCGCAGAAAAGGGTGCATTCCCACCAGCACTTGGAAGCTGCTTATTTGGGAGAGGGTTGCATTTTCAGAGAGAGACAGTGAGTTGATTGTAAATGACTAATGGCCAGCTTACTGACAGTGTCAGATTTTTCCAAAACACACCAATAGCAAGGAGACAGTTTTGACTCCGTGCTTTCGTTCGTTCTGTTCCTGCAGTCAGCGCTCCAGTCGTCCTCTCTACACTCTCTAAGTGTGAGTCAGGTTCCAAGAAATTTATACAAGCCACACCTGTGGAAAAAACACAACATCTGTCTGTCACCTTTCCTGTCACTGTTTTGTATCTTTGACCAGCAGGATGACCTTTTCAAAAAATTAGAATATCATGGAAAAGTTCATTTATTTCGTTATTTCATTATCTCTGTGAACAACCAGCCTCCTTGGCTATAAACTTTTGTGGCTTACCCATCCTATGGAGGGTATCAATGATGTTCTTCTGGCCAGTTGTCAAGTCTGCAGTCTTCCCTATGTTGAACCGAACTGAGACAATTCAACCAAACTGAAGCAATTTAATGACACCTGGGGAAACCTGTGCAGGTGCTTTGAGTTTAGTAGATGACACTCAGTTTAAAAAATTAATGCCCTGCAAAATCTGGGCTGATTTCTTCACAGTATTCTAATTTTTTGAAAACCTGTTTTTGTGGGTTTTATGAGCTGGAAGCCCAAATTATGTGAAAATAAACAAATACATACTTGAAATCACTTAAATTGTGGGCCCTGAATCTATAATCTATGAAAATTTGACTTTTTGAATGGAATTATGGAAATAAATGAACTTTTCCATGATATTCTAATTTTTTGAAAATGGTCTGTACATGACCAGATTACCGTGTCTACAATATGAAGGATTGTGACCATCAAAGATTTGTCTGTACTGCTAGTGTACTGCTGAGGGCTGATACCCTAGCATTAGCCCAGGAGGTGTGTTTGTTTTTAACAGTCATTTCAGCTATATAGACCTAGTTTCAGGTGGTTTTAACCTCTTCCCTCATTGTCGGATGGCTCATACAGATCTTATTATGTTTCAGTTGCGGCATTTAAAATACCTGTTGACTAAAATAGGGTTGCCACCTTGGATTTGTGAAAGAACGGGACAAAATGCTGTTGAGCCTGGCCAGGCCATTCTTACTGGTTCAGACTGACTAACGAACATTACATTTGGACAGTGGAGAGAGACACAAAGTAAATGTTGGTACATTTATTCATTTGATTATAAGAAAACTGGCATCCATACAAATCCGTGTTTGTGTTTATGTAGGTTAGTGTTTTAACACTCGAATTGGGGCATGAGTCGCATCACTTGCTTAGGGATGTGAAGTAGGCTATAAACAAAAAGTAAGCCGAGTCATTTTAAGTCGTTGGAGGTTTTAGAACGTGTTTAGATTAACAGAAAACTCTTGAAAATCTCGAGTAGTGCTAACATTGTTTGTTACATTGTTTGTGTCAAACATAGTTTGACACAAACACTTCTAGCTCTACCTTTATCCAACTGCATCTTTACCTGACCTCTGACTCCTCTGACCACGAGATGAGCCCCCAAACACGTCACGTGACTTGCCACAAACATGTCCTGATTTATTTCTTTATTGGTTATTTACATTTGTTGCCCCCTCCAATCCACCACCCCAAGTCTTAGTACCTTTTTTGTATGGCTCCTTTATCATAAGCGTTGTTATGTCAGGGTTCTTGGTTGGCCTGTGATCCGGGGAGGTCCCTGTTGTCCACTTTAGTCTTTTCTTTAGTCTTTATCTCAGAATCTTCCTCAGGCTACTTAAGGACTCAAACACAGATTTGCTCATGACTCCTTGATTCCAGTGTTCAATTACTACTGTAGTTGTTGCCTTGCTCCTTTGTGAGTAAACTCTTTAATTACCCTTTGAGTCTACTGTGTCCGCTTCTGGGTCGCGACTCGGGTCCCCACGTAACAGAAAGTTCTGACCATGGATATAGACCCAGCGGACACACAGTCCCTACAGCATGCTGTTAACATCCAGGGCTCGGTGCTAGTGAAGCACGAGCAACTCCTCGCGGAAGTCATGGACTCAATCCAAGCATTGACTTCCAGCGTTCAACAACTGACGGCAGCTCCCTTGAGACTGTGACCCATGAAAGTACTACGAAAGAAAATACTATGAAAGTTAAAATCTAAAGCTGCCGAACTCTTGTTTAGTTGACCTCGAATGACCTTAAGGGCATCTAAAATACAGGGTCAGTAGCCAGATATTTAAGCGCCAAATGAAAACAATTAAGACCGAAACTTCTGTAAAACACTGTTTAGAATCATCATCAGCAAAATGAGAAGAGAGTTAAAGGTATTGATTGATTGCATATTGATGTTTGGTGCTAGATCTGCAGCAAAGCGATTGGTTGGAGTCACATAGCCACTCCAATTTAGGATGGCTTTCTCTTCTGACACAAACATTTGTTTGATAAAAGTCTCGCACCGAAACTTCGCAATAAATTATCTTTCTGCATGTTTGTAAGTGTGTAGGATTTTCTCTTCCAGGTACCATTTTTAAAAAAAAAAAATCAGCAAGTTTCTCCCTGCCTGTCAGTGCTGCAGCCTGGTCTCTCCCCTGACACATGACCTTCTCCCTGCACAGCCTATTGCAACACAGACGAAAACATTTAGTATAGATAAAACTAGTTCTGAAATAGCAGTGGAAATGCTAATCTTGGAGTCTTTCTTGTCATATATACATTTCCCTAGCCAGTTAAAATTTCTCCTACAATAATGTAGATAATAATTGTGCAAATCAGAGTCAGTTTTTTTTTTTTTTTCTCACCTGTGACCCTGTATAATCATCCTTGTTGGCCTCTGGTACACTGTCTCTTCTCACACCCTGCTCTTTCTATTTTGGCAATGTTTGTTTGTTTTTTGGTGGAAAGTAACATTTTGAAATTGAATTAGGAATACAGCAGTCTTACAATTTAACCAAAAATTCCTATTTATGTTATGAACATTTTCTCTAGGCCAGTGTTAAGAGAGACATTATAAGGACATATTTTATTTTCTCCTCCGTCACCCTGCTCTTTCTATTTAACAGAAAGAGTAGGCGATAAGAATATAAACTATAATACAAAAAACAGTGAGCACATGTTCTGTGCAGAAATTAAGGAGGAGTGGGTGTATAACAAGCTAGCTTAGATTACTAAAGTCCTTGGCAATAATATACAATATTAAAAAAATCTCTGTTGTAGCTAAACATTACCGTAACTGGAACGCCAACTGGAACTAATCCACAGGTTTATTTATACGTGCAAAATGGCAGCGTCTGTGACCGACTCCGAAACGGCCTCCCCACTCTCCGCCTTCCCACCCGCCTCATCCCCCCTCTCCGGCTCATCAGACCTGGAAAATGCCAAAGCAACTATTGTCAGCCTCAAACAAGACAACTGGAAACTCTCAGCAGAACTGAAAATCAAATCGGACTTACTCACCGCTTGCATGAAGGTTGCCCTCAGTCAGTCCCGTCGGATTAGCTCCCTTCGGGCCTCCCTCCATGACACACTTCCCTGGGATCCCACCAGCCCTCGACCCTCTTCCAGCTCCACTACGCAATCTAACCAGACCTGGAGCAAAACCGTTGTCCGCAGTAGGCCAAAAATCCATCACGCCGACGGCTCCCTGGTCCGCATCGCCCCGACAAACCGTACTGCGGCCCTATCACAGGCCACTGTCGACCCAGCGGCTGGGCCTGGATCAGGTGAACAACCTCGGCACCATCACCGCTGCCACCCCGGGCGAAACGCCGACTGGCGGTAACGCGGCCTCCCCCTCCAGCTTGCTAGCTGCCCGGACACCCGACCATGGCTCGCCCGACGCCCTGGGCCTTTGTGCTACGGCCACAAAATCTGGGCCGGTATCTTCCACAACTCCGGCCACCTCCCGGTCGCCGCTGGACGTGAGTGTGAAGACCACCTCCCTGCCGACGTACAACGGCCCCCGGACGCCACCCGACGCTAGCGGCGGGGACTCCTCCCCGCCTTCCAAAAATCGGAGACCGCGATTTGGCTACCTGAAGGAAGCAGTCCGCCGCCACTCCGCTGGTCGCTTCGAGAGCATGCCGACACGCAGGCTGGAGGCTCCCTCACCGCCGCGCCCAGGTCACGCCGCTAACATCCAGCCACAAAACGGGACCAAGCCTGGAAAGCCGGAGGTAGCCCGCCGACACATACCCGACATTCCAACCGCAGACTCCATTCAACATTCCTCCGATAGCGCACCAACTGGCCCACCACACGCACCGCTCTTCCCGCCGACCACAGCCATCATCGGTGACTCCATGATCAGAGGTATCCGCTTTTTTGACGGCATCACTCTCCCTTTTCCGGGCGCCACATTGGCCGACATCACAGAAACAATACCCTCCCTTCTCCGCTCACTTCCCTCCTCAGTCCACCGCATCATCGCAAACGACACCACTCACCATCAGTCCAACAAAACCAAACAAGATTTTAAAAAACTTTTAATGTCCGTCACTGACTGTGGTAAGGCAATTTTTATCAGCAGACCCTTGCCCACTGTCCGTCCGCGCAAGGAGCGCCGCACCCGTCTCGTCACGCTGAGCCGCTGGGCTCAGGCTTACTGTTGCGCTCACAACAGAGAAAACTACTCCCTTCACCTGCCTTCCCCAATGAAACGCACCATTCGACACCTACTGGATTCTCGTCATCAACCAACTACCCTCCCCCGACTCAGTCTGGCCTCCGTCAACACCCGTTCACTCAACAACAAGAGTCTCCTCATCTCTGAATTCATAACCGACAATAAACTGGACTTAATCTGTCTCACTGAAACCTGGCACAAACCCAGCGACCACTTCTCCCTCAACCAAGCCACACCAACTGGATACAAATACATGGACCAACCACGCACAGAGGGCCGAGGAGGTGGCATCGCAATAATCTTCAGGAAAAACATCAGTGCCACTACCATCTCGCTCCCCCCCCCCTCCTTCGAACACCTCGACTTGAAATTTCCCGGACCATCTCCATTCATCCTCAGTGTCCTCTATCGTCCACCCAAACCCAACCCCTCTTTCCTCCAGGACTTCTCAGACCTCCTCCTTCATCTTAGTACAATCTCACCATCCATCCTCCTCCTCGGCGACCTCAACCTTCATCTTGATGACCCCACCTCCCGACCTGCCCAAGACTTTCTGGACTTTCTCACGACTGTGAGACTCAAGTGATCGTTTCAGCGTCTACATTTTCTCTTCTGGGACAGTGTTTTGATACAAGTCAACAGTATGAAACAATCATTCTAAGCCCTACTAAAATGTCTTGCACAAAACAAAACAAAACCACAGCAAATACAAAAAGTAAATCCTATGGTTTCGGAGACATGGGAGGCACAAAAAACGTCCCAAGGACCTTCTGTTCGCCTTGCAACCGTGACTCCGCCCACGCTCAGGTACTGGTCAGGCTTATGGAAATGCTTTCCAGCCGAGCTGTCCCGTACCGTGAACGGCTGGCACTAGCCGCGCACGGCTAGTTGAAAAAGCGACAGAAGCAAGTACACTCCATGTATTTTGACTGGCAAAAGGCGGAAAAAATAAAAATAAATGGACTCCGTGGAGGAATTGAGGGGAGGTGTTCAGCGACGACTTTTAACAATAGCTCGGATGGTCAAAAATGCATGTAGTGTGTACTTCCTTTTGTCGCTAAGTTAACGTCACTTTCCTTCAGCCAAACTCAGAACGATCAGGTATTGACTACTAATCCTGGTCTGAGAACCCCAAACAACGGCATTTGATTGACAACCCAGTCCATTCGGTAAAAGCAAAGGCAAAAGGAAAAGGACTTTGCTTTTGCCTTTGCCTTCTCTGTTTGCAAAAGGAAAAGGCAAAGGCAAAAGAAAAAGGCCAAAAGAAAAGGCAAAGGCAAAAAATGTTGTCAGTGTTTTTTCCATTTGCGTTTTACAATGCCAAAAGGGAAAAAGCAATGACAAAATAAACCCTTTTACTTCTATTTCTACATTTATTTATTTACTTTTAATTTTGGCACTCCTGTGATGCCATTTCCTCAGGCCCACCCTCCCTCGAAGGGAAAGAATGAGTGCAAAGTCAAGTTCACTCATGATCATGTGTCATTATCTTAACATTATCGATGGTTGCCTGCCTGCTGTAAACTTTGTCACGATTAAGGACAAATGTTACCATACTGGCTCATTTCCACTTGATCACAGGTGAAAGTCACTGAAGTGACTTTGACTTTTTCATCAATTAATTGTAATAGTAATTGACGCAAGTTTTTATTTATTTATTTTTCTCGTGCTGGCACCAAAGCCATCAGGTGGCGCTATAGGTTCCACCGCATATATGGCCTTTTGTACCAAGAGCTCTGGGACCTTAGAAAGTTTCAGCTCAGTAAATGTTACTTTGTCAACATCTAGTGGCAACAGCGAGAAACTGCAGTGAAGGACGTCTTAAGGGAAAACGTTCGTGGAGACTTGAACTAAAAGATAAACTTACGAAAATAACTGAAGGCTCTTGTTTGCTTTTATGCTCATAGTTATGTTTATTTTTCTAATGTTTTACGGGCGAGACTCCTTGATAATTAGATGAAACGTTTAAAATCGTTACAAATCCGAAACGATGCTGTTACCACGAAGTCGTTCGCTTGCTACCGTCGTGGAGTCGTTATAAATGCAATGCCTTAGAATGACAGGCAGGTGGTGGTAAAGACAAGCTGATATAACCTGACTGACGTTATAAACGATATAAAAGTATGACGTTCCTTGTCTTTGTTGCTTTGTCAGAACGAAATTTATGCTGAAAACAAAATTCAGCATCAACAGTTTTCATATTTGTGTTTCATCTCGACTCACTCAAGTGGACTATGAGGTGTTGCAAAAAATAAGCCTGTTAAGTAGTTCACATGATAAACAATTGATTGGTTGAGATCCTCGACAGGTGTAATTAAGCTTTAAAGCGCAAACAACTGCAACACCTACATACCTCAAACACCTACATACCATACATAGAAAGTAGCACCCAGTTCAGTGATAATGATTTGGCTTTACCTGACACTTGACGCTCTTTGTAGATATGCAGAAAGAAAGAAAAAAACGCAGTATGTTTCTTGCATTTCGCAAGACTTCATTAGCAGGAAAGTTAAGACCCCTTTGAGATTTTCACACAGGAAGGAAGTACACGTCAAACGCGCCACTGTTCTCTCCACAAACCCACCCCCCACCCAAAGCCCCGAACTTCCCTCCCCGCTGTACCCATCGCAGGCTTAGCCTCTGTTAATGTTTGTGGTGTGAGCTGTTAACTGACTGTGCACACAGTGTCATTTTGCAGAAGATCTGCAGCAAATATGCACATACATTGCACTACGGTCAGCGGGCAAAGTGATGAACTGTCAGCAAAAACAAGATGTTTTGCTTTTTGTTTTTGTTTTTGAAAGACTTTATTGATTCTGCAACATGCTGGTGAACGTAGCAGTTTATCGTGTGAAAGGAATCACCCAGAACTCCTCATCTGAAAAGTTTCCAGTGTGGGTGGAAATTTACATTGACAGATTTTCCAGCTTCACCTACTAGGAATCACCACAAATAAAAAAAAATAATTAGTCTCCTTCATTAACACACTTTCATACATGTGTCATACACAGGCACCTCAATAAATACTTTTTGACATGTTACAACTGTAAGTGCATTAGTGTTTGAGCTTTTCATTTCATGTTTTAGAGATAGAGAGAGAAAAAAAAAAAGCACAATGTAACAAACACAACGATTCTAAAACTGTAAAACTGTCAAAGTTGAGATTTTTTTTTGTTTTGTTTTTTGGCATTTGACTCATTTGCTTAATGTCACCATTGGGTAAAGTGACAAGTAACATTCTCTACTGCCCGGGACATTCTGAGCAGTTTACATTCTGTTGTTGGTGGACTACGCTCCCTCCCCACCCCCACAATGCTTTAGATCTTGTAGAGGCCGAAGAAGTTGGAGTAAGGTTGGTGGGTCAGTTGCCTGGGATGGGACACGTTCACGTACACCCGGTCATGTTTCTGCAGCTGCACGGCGGAGCCCAGGTAACTCTCCGTGGTCCAGGAGTGACCCGGCCGCAGGGAGCAGAGACCCTCCCGGTGGCCCTTCATCAGGACCTCGGGTAAAGGCTCGCCGTCCCTCCTCATAAACATGGAATGGTCAAAAGGGGAGCAGTCATTGATGATGAACTCCACCCGCGAGTAAACGTGGTAGCGTCCGTGCTCGCTGACTTGCAGAGCGCCGTCCTCAGCACTGTACGTAATGCCACCTGAGGTGAACGCTGGCACCACATGTGGATCCCAGCGCAAAGTCTCAGAGAATTTTTTGTCACTGATAACTCCTGCAGGCAGAAGGAGAAAGGGTCAATCAGTTCTTTCAACGCGTGGGAGGAAGCTGCACATAGCCTCTCTGGTGTTTCCCATTCCGTCTTACCCATCACGTGAGCTGCAGGCCTGGCATCAATCCACGTTTCAAACATTGATGCTTCATCGACACCTGAAACAGGCCACCAATTTCACAAATCAAACCCCAATTCAGCTTGCACTGACAAGTGTAAAATGTGCCCAGGCATCCATCCCATGGCGACACACGTTGACACTCACCAATTTGCTTTTCAGGGCTGCTCAGCTTTGATACAAGTGTCACCTTTAGACAGACAAGAGGAAAACATTGAGACACTGTGATACGACAGCGCACCCTGAAGCACGAGCATGAGTTAGAGAGGAAATCCTGTCTCACTGGACTGGTGACCACAGATGAAGTGTCTGAGGTCTACATTTGCATTTTTAAATGTCAAAGCTGGGCGAGTGTCAACCCAAAATGGCAAAAGTCAGGGGAAGAAATTCTAATGATTGTCTAAATTTTCTAGATTTGTGGGTAACTTTCCAGTGTGGCGTTCCACTCTCCCACCTCAGCAAAAGCCTCACCAAAGGTGTGAAACAGTCACACAGTTACTCCTCCATCATTCATCACTCATCACTCATCCCTGAGTGAGAATACAAAAAGAGGCAGCAGTAGCATCCCAAATATCTGCTATTAAGACCAACATTAATTTGGTCTTGCTCTGCCAAATTGAAGATTTAACACACGGTTTTAAGAGTCACACCTTGTACTTCTTTGAGTCATTTTCCTCAACCGCTCTCTGTTGCACTTGCAACAGCATGACAGATTGTAAACTCCCCCACCCAACCCAACCCCACTGGCCCAGCCATCTCTTACCTCTTGCATCTCTTTCAGATTTTTCTGCAGGTTCTGAATCTGGTAGGCTTCAAATCCCAGGGCGGCAAAAACAAGCAGGAAGAGCATCAGCACCACCAGGGCCGACCCTGTGCCCATCCCCAAGCAGCTACGGCTCCGTCCCTGGCTCCTCGTCCTCTCGTGGGGCTGAGCAAAAGACCAGCAAGGCACCAGGTTGGACGACGGGACGGGGCGCTGCGTGCCTCCGCCTTCGTTGACAAAGAACACCTGCGGGAGCGGGTAGGTCTGGTCGTAGCTCATGGTGCAAGTCCTGTTGTCAGAGCAGTCGTGTGCATCTGTCACCTCTGCATGAAGGAGGCGTGTTCTTTAACCTCATCTGAGAGACCAAGCTTCTGACAAGACATTAACCGCCCACAGCACCCACCCACGCAAGGTGGAAGGTGCTGCTTAGACAGAAAAGAACAAAAACCTGATGAAAATATTTCAAGTTATTTATTACTCTATGGTCTGCAAAACACGATATTCTGTATGTTGACATGAAACTGCATGACTCAAGCTGACATGAACATTTCTGGTTTATGGTGTCTTCGTCACTCGGCATAAAAAAAGGTTCAGGGGACAGGAAGTGGGAGGTTTTCAGCTGACCCCTGTCTCACCACTGCTCAGCTTAAGACCTTTTCAAAGATTCCACAAGGGGAAGGATGCAGAAACCACTACGTCATCTTGATTTCACCTGACACAAAACTTTTCTTTGGGTCAGAATTGCAGCAAACAATAGCAAAACAAATGAAACAAAAAAAGAAAAAGGTTTTCTTTTCTTTTTTTTTTAACTTCAATTTCAATTTACTTGGGCCACTGACTTTCTTCAAAGCTCAGTCACATTTATTTTTGGTCACACATTTAAAGAGCTTTGATGTTTCAAGAGCCTACTGTCGAATACAAACCGCTGCAAATATTTGTGACAAGTGATATAGCAGTTTCAGCGGATTCTTGGTGGGAAGATACTGCTGCCACATTAAAAGGATGTGCGCCTCTACCTCTGTGATGCCTGGTTGCAACAGACGACACTTTGAAGGGTGAGAATCACCCCCCGAACCTCAGAGAAGCAATTACAGGAAAGCAGAACATTTCCACGGCGTCTGTTAAAGAAACCTCATGTCTTTGTGGTCTCTCTGTCACCCATGGGCTCGGTTTCCTCAGATGAGAACGTGTTCAGCCAAACTCTGCAAATGACTTGGCATCATCCAGCTGAGCCCCTGGCGGGTCTTCACGAAGCACGCGTTTCCAGAATGGTGGTTTACTGCAACCTTGCAGTCAGAGCGAGCGTCAGCTGAAGGCCCTAGACAGGCTGCGCTGCTCTGTATATTCTAACCTTAAAACGGTCTGAATCACAGTGGTGGTTTTATTTTGGATGATAATTGCCTCGTGTTCCGTGTTCGATCAGTTTCGTTTATTCAGGTCCACTCCAGAGAGTGGTGGGGGGTATATGGGGGCACCTTGCAGCGTGCGAACACAGGAGGCTGCAACGTCACACCATAACCATGACCTTCACTGAGTCTGCGCCTTGTGAGCGATGCGACCGTTTCCCAGAAGTGATCGGTGCTCACAGCGATCTTCACAGTCAGAGCGACTGCTGCGGCAGCACAAAACGGTAGAGGTGGGAGGGCAGGGTTTCTGGGGTCTAACCAGAGCGTCGTTCTGTGTAGCTGCTCTACTTAATTACGCCAGGGAAAAAAAAAAAAAATGAATCACTGAATCAGCAGAATTGTCTTGTCCATTGAAACACGCATTTCTCAAAAATCCGCTCATTGGTCTGTTGTGTAATGGAGCTGCCTGTGGTTGCGATGACTGATTCAAATAGAGTAAAACTCTGTGACGTGCCTCGGTTGTTCTGAGAGATGGCTCCAAAAATACATTGACAGAACAGGCATATTTCAGGAATATTGTAATTCAGCTCTGCATCATTCATTCATTTGGTTGGGTTTCATTTTATATACCGGTAGCTGTAAGCACAGAAACATGTACGCTTGGTTTTCTTTTGTTCAGACAGATATAAATTAAAACAGATGTTACCTGTTTTGTTATTTGTCTGAACAAAAGAAAACCAAGTGTACATGTCCCAACAAAGACAGACTGAACGTTTTCAATGTAAGAACAGAAATTTCTCATGTGAAGAATTTGTACAAAACATGACTCGTAAACACTTTACCAAGCGTCTGACTCGTCATCAGAGGAAGAATTATAGTCCAGCCCCAGGACATGAGCAGTCCTCTCTGTCGGCACGGCGGCAGAAGGCTCCCCAGGCGTCCTCCGGGCCGCTTCACAGCCTGATTTACAGTCTTCGGCGTCCCTGCTTTTGCTCCGGTCTGGTAAAGTCCGTTCTGATGAACTGTTAGTGAGGTTTGGCAGTTTGGACTGCAGCACCCTGGCGAGGCTTTGCACTTCAGAGGAGCCACACTTAGCCAGGGATCCTCTGAACGCTGCGGTGGCCACAGCCAGTCTAGTGTTATCGAAAGAAAGGGGCTGGTCCTGGTCAACACATGTGACCGACGAGGGAGCAGACACGTGGTCAGTGGAGAGTGCCGTCTGAAATGAAGAGTGAGAAAGACAGAGCGGTTCGGCGCTGTGACTTTCTGTCCACCTGGAGGAAAAGTCACTCTTGCCTCCGCTCTGCTGGGGTCCAGCGCCGTTTGACTCACAGGGCCGAGGAACTTTTGCTGTTGAACAGAGTAAAGACAAGAGGTGCGGGAGAAAGAGGGGGAGGAGGAGGTTGGGTCAACTTAACAAAATACTTCAATGGGATAATTGTACATTTAAAGGTCAAGTGTGTAAAAATTTTAAGGAAGTCTGGTATTTAAGGAAGCCAGCCTGACAACGCGTTTAACATTTAGGGCATTGTCAGGTGGGCTTCCTTAAAAAATGGCAGCACAAGATGGCAACTAACTAGAACTACGACAAACAGTTCTTATACATATAAGAAAAACAATTATACATCTTAGTGTGTGTGTGTGTGTGTGTATATATATATATATATATATATATAGATATATACACACACACACGTATATATATATATATCACCACGTAGCCAGCCTGAATGCACTTCAAATGCATCATTTTGTATCCATGGAGCATGCCATATTTATCCAATTGATCCCGGAGAAACATTGCGATGTCGAGAATATCTGAATGGGCTTTCCTTCGAAACAACCGCAAAGTCCTCAGATGCCTACGTAAAGTTGATAAACTGATTGCAATGCCATCTATGTCACTTAAAGACAGGACTATTTCCCAGTGTCTCAAACCCATGTCAAAATAGAATTTGATTGATCTGAACAAGCTGGCCATGTTTGCTTCCATTATATCTAGCTCTCAATGAAAGAATGGATGCGATTGTTTCCGATGCTCTCCAAACTCGGGAAAATAGGGCGGGACAAAAATTTGCTCGAAAAACAGAAAAAATTACACTGAAAAACAGATTTTTTTTAAAATTTGCCAAGTGAATGCAATACGCTTCCGTAGTCTTCAGTTCATCTCTGAGGGGAGGTTAAGTTGATTCTATAAAATACACTATGATGTTAAGGTCATGTACAAAGTACATGACATATGCATACACCCTTGCAAATATGAACAGCATAAAATTGTCTTTTCTCTTAATATTGGGATAAGAGAATTCAAATCATGAAGCTCATCTGCGGGTTTGGTGACAAGCATGCATGGTAAAGCTGACTGACCAACGCTTGTCGGGTCATGTGTGTCTGCTCTCCTTTTGCTGTACGACCGTGGCGTCCATGGCTTGTGTTTACAGGAAGGGTCTAGAACTCGCAGTTTAGCTACGAAGCGCTTGTAATCTTTCTCCAGGGCCTCGATCTGCAGTTGGAACTGTGCAATCTTCCTCTCGGGGTAGTGCGTCAGCTGGGACTGCTGACAGAAGGAACAACAACAACAACAGATGTTGACAGTGCAAGGCTGGAAAGGTGGCACTTGTAAAGACAAGCTGAGCTCGGTCACATCTCACTAACCTGCAGGCAATACTCGATCTCCTTCTGAATGCTTGGGATCCACTTTTTGACAGAGGACGCTGAATTCAGAGTTGACTGCGGGAACAACAAACATTTGCTGCGTGAAGCCGAGGCACGACTGTCGTATGAGCACTGATCGTTATATGGTTACCGTCCATTACCAGCTTGGGTCTCCGCTCGAGTGCGTCCTTGAGCCGTCCCTCTGCACATTAAAAGACGGACACATGGAGTGGTGTTAACAAAATAAACCAAACCAAGGCTGAGAGTCGCATGTTATATCCAGGCGTCCGCTATTTCGGAGAAACAAGGGGTTTAGCATCCAAGCGGCTAACGGCTAAAGCTAGTTGTGCAGCCAGGTTGTCCTGGAAGAGTGAGATGTCGACGGCTATTCCGGTTTGCGAAGTGGCCGATGGCTGCATACCTTCTCGCTCCCTCTGAAGCCACAGTCGGTTCAGTCTCCCCTGCTGCTTTTCCTCGTTTCGTGCCATTTTCAAATTCGACCCGGGAGCCCGCTGCTCGGGCAAAAACAATGTCACGTGACGCACACCTAGAGCTCACGTGATTGTCGCTACACCACGAAGTTTTCGCCGAGGTAAGACCAGGCAGCTACTGTTTCCTACTCCCCTGCAACGCCCAGACACCGAAAGACACACGTGTGAGTACGCATCTTCCATTAATACCCGGAAGTATTCGATGTCAGTTGGACTTTAAATCACCAGCGTTGATCACATTCGTATATTATCTGTCTCAAAAACACCTGGCAGTAAATAGATATTTCAAAGTAATTAAAAGTAACAACACAAAATCCCATCTGTCTGTCTGTCTGTCTGTCTGTCTGTCTGTCTGTCTGTCTGTCGATCTATCTATCTCAACAGAAGAAACACAATAATGAATTCATGAAAAGGGAATTTTGTCCAAAGTTTGTTTCCAAGACTTTATGACGACACTATGCACTTAGCCACATCTCATTTTGACTTTTCAAACACAATGCACCTGGCCTCCCTTTCTTTCTTTCTTTCTTTCTTTCTTTCTTTCTTGTTTAAACTTCAGCATTCATAGACTTCTGATGCTGTTCTTCCATTGGAAGGCAAACTGTGGTCTGCCCACCTGCATTTGCAAGAGGCCTGGTTTTATTGTGACCGCTGATGGCACTTGTTAAGCAGCTGTTTAATTTTAATATTGCACCTCCTGTGTTGGTTTTCCAGAGTGTAGGACGAATATCTTTATCGACTACAGTTTCAGGTTGTGCGAGCAAAAGACATTCTTAAAAAAAAAAAACACACAAAAAAAACAGTTATGTTTTCAACCATGATCTTCTGATGAATTTTCCTTAAGCCAACACAGACGATGAATCATTGATTTGGTGCTGTGGTTTAACTCATAACCTCTGGGTAAATGAAACTCCTTATCATAGCAATCAATTGATGACATAGATCGTACCAATCTGTCATCTTCCTCTTTGTGAGACAAAGCAATATTGCTTGTCTGTCAAGCAGTAAAGAAAATAAGGTTGCAAACATTAACAGCTATAGATTGTTTCTTCTGATCGGGCCTCATTTCACAAGCCTTTGATTTAGTCAAAGGTACCATAATGACTTGCAAAATTACAAATCATATTGAAATTTGGGCTATTTAAGTTATTAATTGTAGTTCAACTTCAACATGTGTAAACACAGTTGTAACTTTTAGTTCCTGATTGCATTTAATTTTCACAACAACCTTTTTACTCTGAAGCAGATCAACAAATGCAGGAGCGTTGAAGTGTACACTGTATTTATTTGTTTAATTGAAAGGATTAAAAAAAAAAAAAAATAAAATCGCACAAGGCATTTGGTTTCTGATTATTGTTTTTTTTAAATTCCCACGTGAAGTGCGTTTTAAAACCTAGATAATCTTTTTTATTGAATTGCCCTTGGTGCCTCTTTGGGACCGTATTATTATGCAGAGATTAGAGTGGATTCACTTCCCGTAATACACGCCTCCTGCGTGACGTTGATCTTCCGAGCGAGCCCTCTCCTTATATGGTGGGGAAGGACCCCGAGTTCCGGGATGATGTCATGCCGCCCCAAGTTGGAGAAATCGGATCAATTTTGAAAGGACATGTAAAAATAAAGTACATGTATCCCGTGATATTTGTTAGCAACACGTTAAAAAAATATAGATGCGATTAAAATGGCTACATTTAAAATATAGAATACGTAAACAAAGGTCAGTGGAAAGTGCATAAGAGCACGACTGTTGTAACTGAATATATTCTGAAAGCACACCCATTTACACCTACAATATTTACCCACCGATACGCTCGTTTAAAGTCTGTGTTTAATACACAGCAGCTACAAAAACATCCGACAGTCATTATGTTGCCTGTATGTCAATATGTCTTGTCCTGTGTCTCTGACATTTATTAATTACCGCGTGCTTGCTTGTGTATGTACAAAGAAACAGCTGATGAGCCCAGACAAGCTTCGGCAGGTGGATTAACTGGTTACCGACGGTGTTTCGTTTTCCTTTTAGCGAGCATGTGCTGCCCTCTCGTGTTCAATTGTGAACATGACACACTCGAGGCTGAGCAGAGCAAAAAAAAAAATAAAATAAAATAAAATATTCCACTGTTTAATCTGTGGCCCATTTGATCTGTGCCACAACATTTACCGGCTTTACTTTGTAGTCTAACCCGGGTTGAGACTTGCATTGCATGCTTGCTGGTTATATACAAAGCATGACACAAACAATTTAATATTTATATAAAGTATCTTTTGTTTCAAACTTTAAGCGCAT
This sequence comes from Thamnaconus septentrionalis, assembly GCA_009823395.1. Lineage (NCBI taxonomy): Eukaryota > Metazoa > Chordata > Actinopteri > Tetraodontiformes > Monacanthidae > Thamnaconus > Thamnaconus septentrionalis. The sequence goes on along the minus strand of CM020508.1, from coordinate 5,953,937 downwards.
GATCAAGGGGTTGGTATGCACGCTGTCTCTTGGCTCATAAATGGAAACTTTGGACAGGTTTTGCAGCATTACCAACTGTTTTATGAGTTTAGACATAAGTGGCATTTGATGTGTGTGTGTGTGTGTGTGTGTGTGTGTGTGTGTGTGTGTGTGTGTGTGTGTGTTTTGTCTTTTGACATTCTCCGAATGTTAGGGACTCGCCAGCAATCACTGGTGTTTGAGCTATTCCTACGTTTAGTTTTTAATTATTGTTGTTACTGTCGCTTGAGTTTTGCTAATACAAGGAACACTAAACAATGTATTTATAATAACAACATATACAATGTGCATATACACAGTATACTCTCTTATAGCCAACCAGAGAGGTGCTTTCTATATTTCTTATCGTTTTAAATTTAGTGAGGTGTCCTGAATGTGTTTCTTTGCTGTGTGGTTGATAAGTAGGGGATTTTATTGGAGTTTTTCTGCGTGTGCTCTGTGTGGATAGTTGAGATAGATATTTTTCAACCTGTTGCATAGACAGCAATCTGTACATTCAGATCCAGCAGGAGACTAATGGGAGGTTTTGCACTGACAACTAGTGTGTGCAGAGACATAAACTGAATACTGAAAACCTCCCACAGCCCCGATTTGAAGAAACCCTTTCTTCCTTGGCAGGGAGTGAGGCCAGCCTGTCAGCTGAAACACCATCACTTAACTTAGATCGATAGCAGCACTAATGGAATTTACCTTGAGGTACTGGGAACTATGGCAGCTCTTGCAACATGTTGCAACATGTTTTATTGTTTGAGCTCCTGACAAGGCACACCCACCATTTTCCCCTGTCACACACTAAGAAGAACACAGAATGGCAACGTTGCTTTGTTTTTGTTTTTGATCTGGTTTATTTTCTTAAATATTCAATTAGTTTCTGAAGTGCTCAGAAAATAAAACATAAAAAAAGTATACGATATTCTTATTACAAATGGTAAACTTAAGTACTCCAAGTTCATCTTATATACATATAGCAATGAGTTAAACCCCATTAAACAGCTTTAGAAAAAAACAAGTAAAATCTTGAAGCTTTTCTAACTGAACTTCTTACAATTAAGAAAAAAAAGTACATTGTACTGTAACTCAGAAGTCAGGCAGCTTTGTTACAACTTTTCAGCCGTTTAGAGTTGTTTGCCATCACGCCCAGGGTGTGAGGCCATTATGGCTACAGCAAAAAAAAAGTCTCTATTGCAGGCTCTTAAGTCCACTAATACTGAATTTCTCCTTTGATGGTCATGATTGGGGTCCATGCAGAGCTGGGTGTAAATCAAGAAAACTTCAGTCCTGTCCAGTTCTGTAAAGACAGCACGACACAGAGGCAAGAATGGTTTCCTGCTTGTTGCCACGCTCCCTGGTCTGGTTCACGGCTGCTGTCACTGTCCCGGGCTCCTCTCTGGGACGCGCCAAGTCGGGGAGGAAGCGCTTGGCACTCTGGAACTTTAGTCTCAGCCCCACCTCGGGGTCCTGTCAGTGTCGCGCCACATCATCCCCAAATCCCGCCCTACGATTCGGATGAGATACTGCCGCTCACGTTCACAGGAAGCGTCCAATTCGTTCAAGTACAGTCTTTTTTTCCTTTTTCTCTCTCTTTCTTTCCCGCTTGTCTCCTTGCCGTCGCCTCAGAAGGTCTGGAGCTGCTGCGTCAACATGAGCTGGCAGCCGCTGTTGACGTGGTTCATCACCTTCTGCTTCAGCTGGGCCACCTGCTCACGCAGCATGTTGGCGGTGGACGCCAGCTCCGAGTTCTGGGACTTGAGGTTCTTGACTTTGTCCTCCAGCCGCGAGATGCGCTCCAACTTCCTCTTCCGGCATTTGGAGGCGGCGATGCGGTTCCTCATCCTCTTCCTCTCGGCCTTGATGCGCTCCTGGCTCTCCATGTTGATCGGGGAGAGCGGCGGCGTCTCGCCGGGCATCTCGGGCACCGTCTGGGGCTCCTCCTTGAGCGCCGTGAGCCGCGAGATCTGGCCGGAGGACGGCTGCCCGTAGATGGGGAGCTGGGGCGGCGCGGCGGGGAAGGACATGGTCGGTGCCGAAGGGGTGTAATTGGGCGCCGAGACGGTGCTGATAGCCGGGTTGAAAGTGTTCAAGTCCTCGTAGACCGGCGAGTCCGAGCGCATCGCGGCGCCGTTGGTGCCGTTGTAGACGGCGGCGCCGGCCACCGTCGACACCGGCGGCAGGGCGCCGTTGACGGCGGCGGCCGGGGCGGCCGAGGCGACGCTCACGCTCGGCGTGCCCGGCATGCCCGGCATGTGCTGGTGGTGCAGCTCGGCCAGCGCCCGCACGAAGCCCTCGGCGAAGCCCTCCTGCTCGTCGGTGACGTTCTTGGGGCACAGGAACTGGGTCGGGGTCGGCGTGGTGGTGATGAGTCCGTTGCTGGACTGGATGATGAGCCGCTCCAGCTCCGGCGAGGCCAGCTTGAGCAAGCCCACGTCGGGCGAGGTGAGGATGTCGCTGGCTTTTGGCCGCAGGTGAGCTTTCAGAGTGGCCGTCGGGTCGGAGAGGTTCAGTGTCATGTTGTGTTTCAGCGCTTTGGGGTTGCTGTAGCCGAAGCCGGCGGTGTCGTGCTGGGAGAAAGCGTTCAGTGAGTCGTCATAGAAAGTAGTTTCCATCTTGGCATACATAGAAGAGAAACAGCGTACAATTAGAAAAAAAAGAGTCTTATTCAAAAACAGCTTCTCGCCCCTTTTTCTCTTCTTCCTGGTTTACCAGTCAGGGTGGCAAAAATACGCTTTCCCAAAACGTCCAGATAGAAAAAGTCCAAACTTTGAGCGTTCACTTTCTTGACACAGGAATCAGGACTTACTTCTTTTCAGCCGGCGGTGGTCGAGAACTCTGTGTTCGCTTGTGTCAGTTCGCACGGGTTTTTTTTTTTGTCAAACTTATCCAAGACTTGTGACTGAGTCCGAGAGAGCGAAAAGCGCCAAGTGAGACCGAACTTTCCTGTCGAGCACCGGCGCGGTGTCTGCCCTGCTTCCTCCGCCCCGGCTGTGTATATACTCTGGGCTGTGACAGCGTGGAGGCAAGGAGGGCGGGCTGCTAACCTTATCTGCTGCCACTGGCTCGCTAAGAATAGCTATGATGTCATCGAGGGGCTCTCCCATTGGCCGGAGGGCTCCTGTCCCGGCCCACCGATAAGGCGTGTTGCCTCGACCGGGAGATCTCGCGGTCTCGCGTTGGATTGTGGGATGAGGTAATCCTGTAAGGAGAGCGCGAGGGCGGTCCGATTGTGGGATGACGTGATTGTTTTTGAATATCTGGTTACCCGCTTTACTGTCAGCGGCGGGACGGCCAGTGTTCCGCACTACAGTGCTGCCAAAGCCGATTTCCCTCTTTTTCGCCGCTGCCAGCGGGGGGTAAAAGCATCTACCAGAACAGCAGATTTTATAAGGGATGATTCCTTAAGTGCACTTAAACCGTTACCCATGACATTATTGAATTAAACCATTAAAATGTGCAGAATGGTAGCTCATTAAATAAATATTGGAATCGTAATAAGGATCTTAGTTTGTTAATTTATCAATTTTAATTTGAAATTATAATGAATCTGAAGCGTCACACAGTCATATCTCAGGAAATACAGTATAAATGAAAACATGTGTCATAAACATGAAGTAGGCTAAATTACCTATACTTTCCATTATTTCTCAGAAGAAACTACCAAAGAATATTTAAAACACTCAATCAATGGCTGCAGAGTTGTCTTCAGAGTTGTACATCTAATTTAACTTAGTATTTATTACTAATATTAATATTATTTATTACTACTATTTTAATATAATATTGATTACAGTTGTACAACATTTTGTGCACCGATTAAGGAATAATTTGAATCTACCCTTGATTGTTGGACATTATAATAAAGCTCTGGCAACCCCCTTTTCTTTTGTTATGCCTTCAAAAAGCATCTCTTGTAAGTTATCATAAAAAAACTCACTTCTGCAGACAAATTTAATTTGTTTCTATCAGGCTTAATGCCATGAGAAATAAAAACATGTTCATTAAGTGCATCACTTTTTTTGTCTGTCCCTTTCATTACATCGTACATCATTGTCTTTGACAAAAATATCTATACTGTCGCTTCAATTGAGGTCTGTTTTTGGTTATTGGACTCCAATATTATGTATAAAATGTTACACTGCTGCGTGAGGGGGGAAATCCACATTTGCCTGCAGAATGGATGGAATACATCTTATTCCAACTGTCACTTTCCTTTGGCAATATTTCAGGATGTCTTTGTGGCCTCTGGTTGGTGGCCTCCCGGGAAATCATTTTATACAGTGCGCTGTGCACTTTTATACAATACGCTATTACATTTGAAAGACATTATATGCTGTGGAAGTTGGACTGCCCACAAACGCGTTTACATCACTACTGTACCGTATAGCTGAGTCCATCCTTTTAAATCCTAACTGAAAGAAGCAGCGAGAGTCCTTGCTTTCCTTTAACCATCAGGAGAAAGATTTAAAAGAAAAGCCACACATCGTGGGGAGCAAAAAAAAAAGAAAAAAAAAGCTTCATTTAAGACCTTTTAATTTCTGCTACAACTACAGGATGGATGTACAGACGTCTACTCGTCCCCATAAAGCCAAAGTGCATTCCCTATTATCTGTGTCAGGGTGTGTAATTAGTGTGGCGCACTCCATTGTCCCCTGGCCCTCGGTCAGAAATCACAGCTGGTTTAATGGCACGAGGTTAAGCGCCGCGTCTTACGTGTCCCCCTCTCGTCTTCCACACTCCCACTGTCTGGGTCAACTTCTGCCCTGCCAGCTTTACCGCCTACTATCTCCAGCGCGCCACGTCTAAATATGTCCCCCTTGTGTGACAAGTAAATCAGCCCCTGGCGCTGGCTGGCTCAGTGAGGCACCTAAGGAGGATGAACCCCGCTCATAAAACACCAGCACAGTCTGACTTTTTATGGCTGCTAATGTTGCCTTTATGTACTGTTGTAGACGTCAAGCCGCGGCGATCAATAATGTCCAGAACAATCCGTTCCAGAGACTCGATTTAACCGATTCTTGGCCGGGCCTTTTATTCTAAAGCTAAACAAAGAGAAAACATTTAGTTACATCAACCCAATGGCCTACTGGCACGATGTGAAATATTAATTTTCTGCTGCTCATCCATCTATTCATGACTGCTATTTTTCTGAATTAAAGCACATGAAAAAATCATAAGTAGGTGGTCTCGGGCCCACCGCTCGGGTGCAGGGATCCACATGTATGACTTCATTCATTGTCCCAAATAGAGGAATTAGGGCAACAGTATAACATTTGATTTCATTTAAAGTCATTACCTCAATTAAATTAAAACTTTTTTTTCCCCCTGTCTCAGAGTCAGCTCCCATGGTGAAAGTCAGACCTCGGTAAGCCCTGTTTTATACACTTTCAAATAGTGTTTAACGCAGAACACTTAAATGTTTCATGATGGCTGGATGGTTGGATAGATTAGGCCGGCTTTTTTCCTCCCGCAGCTCACCATGCGTGAAGTTATAAAAGGGTAACCACAGTCGGGCGCGCTGGCTTGTCGAAGTGCTTTTGGTTTAGGAATGTATGGGGGAATTAGCGTCGGCCGGCCCTTCTGTTTAAGTGACTGTTCAGCGTGGGGTTGAGATATCCTGCTGTTTCCTTGGTTCGGGGCCTGGACATTCAGTCATCCTGTGGTTACATGCACAACACCTATTCAGTTTCCTCTTTAGTTACAGTGGGTGGGCGGAGACTCCGGAGGCAGGAAACTTGGAGCCACAAGTGACCTGAACAAATCCTACATTTGTGTGGATTTTGCCAAATTTCTCGAAAATGCAGAAGCCCCCCCACCCCCCTTCCTTGTTCTTTTCTTTTTTAAAAGGGATTGCATTGCCACCAGTGAAAACAGAGAGTCTTTTATGCAAACATCTGATTAGGAGGACTACGTGGAGACTCTGTGTCTCTGTTGAATTATTTCTGCTTGGTGGCTCACGAGCTTGTCGGGACTTTGGGTTTTTACTTTTGGCAGAAATGACAAATTGCAGGAGGTTTAATGAAAAGGTAGCAAGAAAAGCTTTTCATTTTTTTAAACTGCTTTGTGTACATGCTCAGTACACAATGAAGAATTACAGCACGGGCTGCGCTTCGGTTGAGAATTAACGTCATTAAGTCCAAACCATTTGCAGATGTTTACAGACTCATTCAACACCAGTAAAACCCAAATTAGTGCGCGTGGACTCTCAATTGCACATCCATTCCTCCTTTACTTGGACTCATTCTTTATTTATACGGTATATAAATACATTCCCATTATTAGTACAAATACACGTATAGAAATACAGACATATTAAAACACACACACGCACGGGCGCACAAATGACATAAACATGTTTCTCAAGTGCAGTGTTCCTGCTCAGCTGCATCCTGACCTGGACCCTGGACAACTGGGCCTCCTGACTCTCTGTCCTCCCATCAGCCTTTGCTTCTCGCCGAACTTTTTAATAATTTCCTCCCCTCTCTCGCCTGACAATCACCTTTAACACTCCCTCTGCTTTGCTTTTTTCCCTCTGGACCGCTTCCCAAACTTCCCAAACACAGACCCCTACACTCACTACGAGCGTCTCTTATCTCTCCCCTCCTCCTCCTAAACCTCCCTCACACCCCCTCCACCCTTTTCTCTGCCCTCTCATCTTACTGCTATCAGAGCCCATGCAGACAGCAGGATTTCCCCTGTGGTTGGAAACAGGCTGCGGGCCCGGCCTGTATTGTTTCACCAGCTCTTCGCTGCCAAAAAAAAAAAATAATAATCTGGTAAAGTTTGCGTCGGCATCTCTCAAAACCCCGCCGGCGGAGGCCTGCACATGTGCAAAGACACCAAGACATGAAAGGACAAACTCTGTGCGCTTGCGTCAAGGCGAGCATTCCCCGAGGTGTGGCGTGGCAAGCGAAGTACGAGCCGTCGAAGCTTTTGAGACCCTGCAAACTCACAACGGGCCGAGTCCGCGAGAGTAATTGTTGTTTCAGCTGTTGTGTGACGGGAAAGCAAAACTCATCTGCGTGGATTGTGTGTCAGACGGGCCCTCCGAGTGCTCAGATGTGTGAGCGTGTGTTTGGTTCGCTGTAAATATTTGAGTTTCTGTTTATTTAACTGTACACCAACAGTAAGCAGTCACAGCATATTTAAATATTTTTCCTTTTTTTTCTTTTTTCAAATCAGCCAAACGAGCAGTTGCTGCAGCCCAGGCAGCAGTTAAAGAAAAGCCGCAGTCACATGGAGTCTGCCTTGGTACCCGAACACACCGTTTGATAGGGAATGTACAAAGTTTGCCAGTGCCAAAGATTGGAAGATTTAATTGATAAACTCTTAGAGATCAAATACATATAACAACTAAAAGAATAAAGTATGACATCAAGGAATAAACGGTTTAAAGAGAAGAACCAAAGACCTTCGTGCAGGTGAAGCAATTGCAGCATTAAAGCTGAAGTTTACCGTCTAACTCAAACCTGCATTCAAGCAGCGTTTTACGGCGTTTCAGGCTGTTATAACACCATAATTAATCATGCACCTCGTTCACGATACTGCAGCCGCACAAAGCAAAGGAGCCGCAAAAGAGAAAAAAGACAAATGTCCCTCTTTCTTTCCAGATTAATGACACGGAGACGCACAAACACACCGTTCCACCCTTCGCCCCGCAGCAGAGTGAATGTTTGATGCCCGTCTCCGCCAGGAGTGTCCCCGGCGCGCAGCTTTAATTAATTGTCCCCATAAAGCGAGCCATGATTCCCGGCAGCCTCTCTGGCACCCCCGGCCACTAAAGACTTTATTAGCTTTGACAATTAATCGTCGCTAACTACCGCGACTAATCACGCCTCTGGATTTATTGTTAAGAATCATGCAAGCGTATCGATTGGCCCTCCTCTCCCCCCCTCTTCGTTTTGACCCTTTCAGCGCACCGTAACTCACTCATGCAAGTGGGCCATGACATCACAGGGTAGAAATGGGCAGCACGCTGAAAGTTCTTTGGCTCAACTTTTGCTTTTTCAGGCAAGATTTTCTTCTTTCTTTTTTCTTTTCTTCCTCTCCCCTCTTGCACCGACGTGAACGCAGGTGAGACGTTGGCTCAAGTCAGGGAGACTTTTTTTTTTTTTTTTTTTGCATGTTTGCAGCGGCCGCGCTGCCTGCGCTTTCATTTGTTGCGCCAGTGTAATTTAATCTGTGAAAGTGGGCCTGGCTGTCATTATGTAAATGATATAACCTCATCTAAAAGGAAAGGCATGGCGAGCCACTGCAGGACGCACTCACACACGTACGTTGCGACATTTACATGCATGCGGAGGCATCGACACATGCACGCACGCACAAGCAAGCAGGCAAAGTAAATGGACTTTTTGACACTGCAAGTTTGTGTGCATGAGTGCACGTGTGTGTGTGTGTGTGTCACACCAGGGAAAATGATCGATAGCTATTAAAACCCACCAGTGCCTCCGTCCAGATGGACGACTATTTGTGTGTGTGTGTGTGTGTGTGTGTGTGTGTGTGTGTGTGTGTGTGTGTGCGCCTGATGGAGCTCTGTGTTTGTACAGGTGGGACACTACATTGCTGCCGCACTAACCTGTTCCACTCCATTTACTGCTGCAAACCAGGGGGAGGAGGGCTACCTCACCAACCACACAAGATGTGTGTGTGTGTGTGTGTGTTTTGTTTTAATATGTCTTTGGTTGCATTATGGCTGTTTGTGTTGTTTTGCACTCAAGTGTGTGTGTGTGTGTGTGTGTGTGTGTGTGTGTGTGTGTGTGTGTGTGTATTCTGGGGTCTTTGCCGAGCCCGGCTGGCGGGAGTGACAGGACCGGCCGATTGTTTGAGGTCGCGTGGTACTTTTCAAAACCGAAGCGAGTTCTTTACTTAGTGATGAAGAAGCTGGAGGCAGGCGAGGGGCGGGGTCACAAATGAAATGTCGCTCGGGCTCCTTTTCAGGGCCGCAGCGGATATGTGACACCCAGAGGTGAACGTGATCTTGCAGCTCCATGAAACCAGAGAAAGAAAAACAACAACAAAACAGCCAAATCCATTTTCTCTCCTTCTCACTCGGCAGTTTTTTCCCCCTGCTGTCCCACACACACTCATGGATGCGGGTTGTGTACAAACACGCGCGCGGACACACACCCTCCTCGGAGACAGACGGCTATGAAACCAGATCAGCGATCAATACTGATGGTTTGCATGGTAGGGCTCTCTGTTTACTGAGAGACATCAGACCATCTAACATATATTTCATTCCTCCCACTGTGTGTTCCAGTGTTTTTCCAGCATGATCATTTTGTACTTTTGGTCATTTAATTAAGGCAGATGTGTTTTTTCACCCAAAGTTACAAGAACTGCAAGTGCATCTAAGGCTGTACATTATAAACCTCATACTGGTTAAAGGTTGTGCTACCTTTCCCAGTGGGAACACACTGTAGGCATTATCAAATACTCAGTGCACGTGTGTGTGTGTGTGTGTGTGTGTGTGTGTGTGACGGAGGGAGGTTAAATTAAGGAAGTATGGGCGAGTGACAGCAGTTTGTTTTGTGTTCTCGTGTTTCCTAAGTTACCTGCCATGCCTACCTGCCGCTGTCAATAAGCCCTTCTGTCTGTGTGTGTGTGTGTGTGTGTGTGTGTGTGTGTGTGCTGACTGACATTTTTCAAGAGGCAATTTTTTAAACCTTCTTACATTAACATTCCTTATTTTATTTCCATTTACACCTTTTATTCTTTAAATCTCACTGATAATTTTACCTCTTTATAGCGCATTGTCTGTCACTCTCTCTCTGTCTCTCTCTCTCTCTCTCTCCCTCTCTGTCTCTCTCTTTTCCCCGCCTCTGTTATTATTATTATTATTCCTGGGATTTGCTAATAGAACACGGTGGGGCTGTCCCGTTGCCGTGCCAACCCAGCAACAAATATCTGGATCTCGGCGGCACCTTTCGCCGACGCTCCTCCGTCGTCTGCTTTGGAAAGTCCTGCCGCTTCCTCTGCACCTTCCTGGCTTCGTCTCCCGACCGTCTGTCCTCTCCGTCGTCCCTTTCTCTGGCTCTCTCTCACTCCCTCCCCTTTCCCTCCCTCCGCCGCCTCTGTCTTGATAAATGGTCTCTTTGTCTCGCGGTGAAATGAACTTGGAAACAGTGGGACGAGTGGTTCAGTGCAACAGCAGGAGCTCACAGCCTGGTGCAGAGCGGGGAAGAGTCACTGTGTTGTCACTAGAAGTGGCTAAATGGGGTTTTGGTCAACTGGTCTGAGTGCCTGGAACACCGCTGGATCCAGTGCTGGACGTTATTTCCCTCATAATTCTGCCATATCAAAGGTCTTTGTCACCGTGGGCCTTCATAATTCTCGCTTCATTGCATCTGCTCACCTGATCAGAGTTTTAATGATCCACTGTGTAAATAATTGCACTAGCGGCTAATGCACCAGGACCAACTCTGGCCTGTTTGTTGATTTTCTTGATGCCGTGTTTGACTGATACCAAGCAAGGCAACGCAGCGAAAAGCGCAACTTTTCATGCCTGGTTTTAACGATGCATTCTGCCTAAAACAGAAACCAGTGCAGCTCTTTTGGCTCCTGCGGGACTTTGGCTGCTGCAGGTCCTTGTTGAGAGGCCGTCTTCCAGCGAATTAACACGAAGGCTGCACACTAGATCTTTTAATGCTACGCTATTGGTCCTGGCTGTAACCCTCCCACTGCCGCCACCACAGAATTCAGTTGATACGCAGCCTTGCAAAAGAAAAGTTGTAAGGCTTGAGACTCACTGACGTCTTTTTTGGACTTCTACAAAACCGACGAGCATCTTCTCTCGATTGTTTTAATTCTACTGTGTGAGAGTGAAGCAACGATCAGTGGATCGTCAGTTCAAATTTAATATGAGTTATGACTTGGCTGAGTTGTGACAGGGCTTCTTTCATAACTTATAATGACTGATTTACAAGCTTATTATTCTCTGAATGTGACCTAAAAAAAAACAACTTAATAAATAAGCAAAGCCCAACAAGAACTCTCACACAGACACACGAGTTGTCGGTCAGTCTGAGGACTACAGGGGAGGCCGTCCTGTCACACAGACACACAGACACACAGACACACACAGAGACACAGACACACTCTGCAGCGCGTCAGCTCGCTGATGGAAACCAGCAGCTCCTGCAAGGCATCCGACTCTCCTGGTCCATCCTGTCAAATTAATCCTCCGGGTTTACAACATGATGTGACAAGCGTGTAGGTAGATGTGTCTCCTCAACATGATAGTCATTCAGTTGAGTGCAGCTCAGCTCAGCGAGCCTGCTTGCCTGCCTGCTCCTGCCTGCGCAGACAAGAGCTTAAAACACTGAATGTATGCAGAGAGAGAGAGAAAAAAGCTCGTAAAGGGAACTTGTTACCGTCCTGCACCTCCGGGGCAACAAATAGAATCAGTGCTCATAAAGAGGAGTTGGATTTATTGCTGTTGTCTTTGATCTACTGTAGCAACCCTGTTTTTTTTTCCTATAGGTACAACTCACAGTAGTAGAGCTTCATTTCCAACAATTAATTTTCTGTCAAGGACGAGATAAGCATCTGGCAGCGTTTCACTCGGAGGCCACTTGGGTCGGTGGCTAACTCCGCGGAATGCACTTCCGTCCTCTCGGCCAATCATTAATCTGTGTTTGCTCAGCGTGGCTCCGGCCTTGAGAAGCTATGGCAAAATCGCCCAAGTTCGCTCAAGCACCCGGTTTGTGTGTGTGTGTGTGTGTGTTTGTGAGTGTGTGTGTGTGCTCATGTGTGCGTGCAGTCAGACTGGTTTGTCAGAGAGGAATTGAAAAAGAAAAAAATCTCAGCCGAAACTGTCACAGCGCTCATCACAAGTGTCACACTGTACAGGTTAGGCGCACACATACACACACACGCACACACACACACACACACCAGTGATAGAGTGCACTGCTTAAAACACTTCCTGCACTTAAGTCCACCTTCAGAGGTGACCGGCTGCACTCTTATCACATACTGATACTTTGTGTGTGTGTGTGTGTGTGTGTGTGCGCGCGCACGCTTTGGATTTGCATGCATGTATGTACAGCCGTGCACGTGCACGTGCACATACACGTTTGAGAAAACACAGACAGGCCCACGGGACTGCACAGGCTGTGTGTTTTGGCTCCATCAGCCGGCCCATTACTGCGGCGGCGGCGAAGGTCAGGTGGTCTGGCCAGAAGACCCAGATATATATTTATTATATTTGTATATTTAAATCTGGCACGGCGGCCTGATAAATATCCGCTCTGGGACGCCGATGTGTGCTTCCCAAGGCGCTTCCCAGGACTGTCTGGAAGAGCATGAATGGCGGTGAGACGGGCCACCCCGGAGGTCCGAGTCTCTCTACCTGCTCCGCTGCCTTCTGCCAAGGGAACGGCGAGCAGCTGTGGGAAGATGCAGTAAAATCGTGAACTCATCCCAGATGTGTGCAAAACCAACGGTCCAATTCTCCACGACATTTGGCTTTACACCTGCTTTCGCAAATGGGTCTGACAAACAGGTTCAAACTGTTCAGGGTAAAACATTCACAAAATCCAGATGAGAAACCGTTGCTTTTTCGATAATTATTGTTAACTTGAATGCGGATGTGGGAAAAATGGTGATCAAGCTAATTAATCAATTCATCAATTAATGACCCACCAGATGTGATCATAAGTTTTAAAGATCGCAGATTGTGCAGAAGATAAAGAGGTACTGATACCGAGGTTACTCAAGGTCAACCGGGCTTACTCACTTTCCTCTTGCCTCTCGTCCGAGCCTCTCCTCTGTTCCTCAGCAGGACTTTCATCTGCTAGGAGTTGTCATGCACTTGTGCGGCGGCAGCGGCGGCTAAATAATGAATATCCAGAGGCCTCTGTTTCTCTCTTCTTGTTTCTGTGTCTCCAGTTGAATCCAGGTCAACAGTCATAAATTCTTGGCCAAATGAATTCTTTGCGGCTTCATGTGACCCCTGGGGGCTTCCAAAGAAACAAAGCAAACACCCGGATGATTTTAATGTTTGTTTTCTTGATCGCATGTCATTTTCAAATATTTGTTGGTGCTACTTATCTTGTCCAGGGTACAGAATAAACATCTGAGTTGAAGTTTGATGTCAGCGAACTTCATACTGTTTATCTACAAGTCCATCCTTCATGCTAAGCCAAGACTGTTTTTGTTGGTTGGCTCTCTTGAGACTGAGAGTCTCTGTGTGTGTTTGATTTTCATTGTTCAAGATTTTTTTCTCTACATTACTTGTAATCAGGGATACATTTCGATTCCTACACAGTTTATATACCAGACTATTAAATATTGACCCCTATTGATCTTTTTTCTAAAGATCTGTGAGTGGGATGTGCCGTGTAATTGGAAGGACACAATAATAAAACCGTCCATTTATTTGAGTGATATTGATCCATCACTCCACTGAGTGATTTCCTCACTGCTTTTCTTCAGAGATTCAACTTGTAAACTGATCAATAAAAGCAGCGAGTGCTGCTAACTGGCACCTGAAAAAAAACCCAAAAAAACAAAGTTGCTTCAACTTGCACCTGAATGCAGCTCAAAATTGAGCCGTTACGGCTGCAGATGCAGGTAATGAATGCTGCTGAACAAATTTGGGCCAGTGCTGGTAAGTGACGTCCGCCTGATTGACAAATTCTCTTTAATTGCAAAATTGGGCCTGGTCTGTCAAACCCACACGTCTAAGTGACATTTCCAGTCTGACGTGCATCGGAACGGGCAGCGGAGGAAGTCATTTGGCCCTAATGGCTATAAATGTAGGCTAACTGGCGCTAATTAGCCATTGTGCACGTGTGTGTGACAGCGTATGCGTGTGTGTGTGAGTCTCAGGCAGACACCTATGATAACACAGCTGCGTCCTATTCCTCTGAGGCTGGGAGCAATTATATAGGAACTGAATGGTTGCCTTTTTTATTGTTATTTCCCTCAAATGGAAACAAACGTATTTGTCCGCGAGCTGTTTCTGCGCGATGCTCTCTCGATTCTGCTGCGGGCGCGTGGGAGCGGACGGACGTCACTGCCAGTCAGCGTAGGGGCTGTCAGACACTCACGCACCAGCGTTAATTTGGACTCGGCACAAACGCCGCACTGTGTCTTTTGACGGCGGGCGCGCAACGTTTGTCACGTGGGCACAATTCCATTGTTGGCCGTGACAGCGACAAAAGGCGGCCGCCGGGTTTGGTGTGTGGAAGGTGATGCGTTGTGCGTGCGGTTTCTCTCGCAGCGGAGAAGTGAAACTAGTGTCTTTCTCTCTCTCTCTCTCTCTCTCTCTCTCTCTCTCTCTCTCTCTCTGTCTTTTTACCCGCAGATCAAAAATAGTCTTATTTTTGTCGACGAGTGCACCATATCTTTGTGCAGCAGCAGCAGCAGCAGCAGCAGCTGAACTTGTGCGACGGTGGCCAGAGGTTGCAGGCTTTCTTTCTTCGATTCCACTTACTTGCTGCCGTTATTGCAACCAGTCAATGCAGGCAGGCATGTTACAGGAGCAACGCTGGAATGAAAAAAGAGTTGCTTCTACATTGAGAGTTGCCACGTGTGAAGGAATTCTGGGAGGTTGGAAATCCGCAGTTTGACTGTGGAACTGTGGCTCCAGAACTCTGGAGACACTTAACACGTGATCTGTGACCGCAAATAACAAAGTATTACAGTTGTGATTGGATTTTTTTTTTTCTCCTTCAAGTTGCCTTAAATACCCCCCTCGTAAAAACCGTTGTCGCTTCGTGTGAAAGTTTTCTCCAACGCTGGCATGTTTCCATCCAGTGCGCTTTCTGTCTGCCATTTCGCTTTTTGCGCAATTTCAAGGCAAATGGAAACCCGACGGGCGAAACGGTGAAATCAAAACGCACCGTGCGGAACGCTCTTCTCCCTCAGAAGCGAGATTTGTGCTCCTTCTGCGTAGCTGCCGTGAACGTTTTTTTTTTTTTTTTAAGCCACGCAAACAAATGCACGAGCGCCGGCCTTTTCGAGAGCAGCAGGAAGAACTTACAATGAAACTGCTCGGCCTGCTTCCTTTTGTGTGCAAGAGGCACCGACGGAGGTGGCGCGCTGCCAGTTTATGCTCCTCTTTGCCCGCGGTGAGGTTTTTATAGAGCGCCGTGCAAGAGCTGGGGAACATGCATGGAGGAAGGCTTGATGAGCCGCCGAGTGATTGATTTTATGAGTTTGTTTGTCAAGGTGTTGTTGCAAAAAGCTGCTCTGGTGTTACATTAACACCTATTTAAAGTACAGCGTGTTATTTATTCCCCCCCCCCCGCAACTTCTTCTTGTCATGTTCCCAGCGCACTTTCTCACCTGCACGCCTCGTGCAGCCTTTGGAAAAATAACAGGGATCAGCCCTGCTGGCAAACACAGCGCCAGTCATTGTGCATCGTGCACCTGAAAGCTGTGTTTGTTTTCACTGCTGTCGCACATGCGGCCTCGTTTTCTTTTCTTTTTTTTCTGCACCGGCCCTGAGAGCCACTTCCTGAGGTTCCCTCCAAGCTTCCTGTCTGAGAAGTCAGAGGTTATCTGCAAACCCCGCCCCTCCCAACCCACACGGGTCCGTGCAGCTGTTTCCTGTGAGGACGGCGGACCTGAAAACACCAGCGCACATGTTGTGGGATTTTGGAGGAAGGCCACAGAAATCATAAAAAGCTACTGGAAGGACGGTTCATTTTCTTTTGAGGCTTCCTGCCTTTGCCGCGAGGGTCGGACCGGGCTGTCTGCGCTGTGTGCTGCGAGGGCGCGGTCGTGGTCTGGCTTCGTGGACAGGAACTATAATCCAAATGTGTGTCTCTAGTTTTGGAACATCTGCTCCTGGTTGCCGTCGCTTCCTCTCCTATAGGGCCACCCTTGTCGTGGATGTGAGGAGGGAGAGATGCTGACGGCCTGCTCAAGGCTTTCCAGTGCAATTCAAAACCCCGGTGTGTAATATTTAGTTGCACTGACTGTTGATCAAACAATGCAAAACGAAAACAGCCTGTTTTTGATGTCTCGCATCTTTTTGTCCGGCTCAAATCACAAAACTGGCTCTTCATGTCAGTTTTCTTCCATTCCATTCCATAGATTTCTTTCTGTGCTGAATTTCATATATTTTTTTTAACAATTTAACTTTAAGTTTCAGAAAACTCCAGCTCTGGTTTTTTGCCCTCTTCTTCTCAGCTCTTCCCTTCCTTCTGTTATTGGTGCTTTTTTCCTCCGCGTGGCCCCGCTCGCTCCGTCCACCTCCCTTAAGGCTGCAGATGTTTGTGCCTGCGTCCAGATGTTGTGTGTTTATCGCTCTCAATCACATCCCTTTACCAAAACTCCCCATCCCCCGTAAACATTTACACAGTCGTCTCCTCTCGGCAGCCTTGCACGGAGAGGTTTGAAGACAGGAGGCCCGGGCGGGCGGGCGGGCGAGCGGGCGAGGGAGCGAGCGAGCGAGCGAAAAAGTCAAATGTCACATAAACGTGCCGACGGCCTGAGGTTTACGGCTGTTCTTGCTCTCTGTTTGTAGAACAAACACTCGGCGCACTCGCTGACACACACTTGCACGAAACGTAGACTCAGGTATGCACGCACTGCGTTGGTTTCTGTACTGAGTTGAGTCCAACACCTTCCCTGCTGGCACACTCACACTGCACAACAAAAGTTTTCTTTTTCTTTCTTGTCTTTTAGTTGCTGTCAGAACAAAAAAATAAAAAGAAAATGTTTTCAGATCTCCTTTTACACACACTCCGGATATCAGTCAGCGCCGTGAAGTGTCACTCACATCGCTGCATTCTTTGTGTTTACAACCAGCTTGTGTGCAGCCCCCCTTCAACTGGCTCTTCTTTCACATCTCCGTTTCACCAAAACCAGAGGTGCTGTTGTGGTGGTTGTTTTGTATTGCTTTTTCATTGACATTCATCTATTGAAATATCTATATTCTGCAGCAACATAATAAGTATTGTTCTCTGCTGCTCAGCCATTGTGCACACGCTCTCTTGCACGCAGGCACATCAGCTATTATTAATATTGAGCAATTCAGCAGCCAGGCGCCATTAACGAGGGCCATAAATAATTCCTCCTGCAGTTCACCTGGCCTGTCCCGGCTTGGCAGCTGAGGGGAACAGGCAGCGAGTCAAGAGCGCATACCAGCGCACAGACACGCAGATGGATGCCCATGCATGCTGACACAGAGGCGCGCCAGCCATATGTGTTTGTCGCTCGCATGCACTGATGTCCTCACGTGCACGTCTTGGGCTTGGCGGGGCGCGCAGGTGGAAGCCGAAGTATCGAAGTAGGAGAAGGCAAATGCAGTGGGGTTTGATGTTAGGACTAAACCTGGTTGCTGTGAAAGAAAGGTAAAAGCCTTTTAAAGTAGTAAAGCATAGTCATACGTAAAGCATAGTCGTAGTTAAGTGAGGCCTGTCTTGCAGCAAATGCAGGTGGTTGTGTTCTGGTGCTGTTGGCAAGGTGAGGGATGAAAGCAGTGAAGTTGGTCCAACGTATTGTAAGAACTGGATACCAAACTAACAATAAGGTGGTGTTGTGATTTGTTTTTCCCCAGTGCTCGTTTGAGGTACTGCAACCAAAAATCCCATGCGGCCCACAAAGCATCTTTCCCAATAGACTACAATACAAAAATAAACATCTGTATGATATAATAATATGTTGACAGGACACCTCCAAGTCATCCAAGTTATGGTTCCCAACAAATCTTTCTATTGCATGTTTTTAAGTCATGGACTTTTAATCTGTTTAAAAGTGCCACCAGGACTATTCTCTTTATTCTATTCTATTCTTTATTGATTCTACATATATATATATATATATCAGCGTCACATCACGTCAGGTCACATGCTGTGTCTTCGCTGCTTCTGGTTCTGATTGGACGATGCCTTCTGAGGCATTGTGGGAGTTACAAAGGCGTAATGGGAATTGATGTTACTGCGCCTGCTCTGTGGTCCACAACAATGCAGTAGTAACTTCAAGATTCCAGACTTTTGGTGTACGTCCCTGGTGAGAAACTCCATTGCAATGAATAGACCGCAGTATTGGATTCTGGGAAACAGTTTTTTCCCCTTGTAAGGCGGTGGAGGCAGAGCTGGGTGTGGAGCGTGTGTGAGTGACAGCTCCGGCCAGCAGAGACCTCTGGCAGCAGGGCTCTAATACGTCTGTGAGTGACACGGCTTCACCTCCGGCGGCCGAACTCGACCGCAGGCCGATCATCTGGCACGGAGGTGTGACCCCCGGCTTGACGACATGGCATCCTGCTGTCAGTTAGCACCGACTACCGCCTTCCTTGTCCCACTTTACCTCTCCAGGGTCGGACCGAAGGATCAGCGTGAGGCTCGCTGACGCAAATACAGGTCACTCAACGCGAGCGCCGTCCTTCTTTCCGCTGCGTCTTGCTCCGAGTCAGTGTTGTTTGTCCCCTTCTTGTTGCCGAGCTCGAGACCTCCTCCCCCTCTGCTGTTGTATCTTTTATCCAGGTGATGACATCCATCTGGTGTCAGCGCAGACAGGCTCCTCTGTGTGATGTCCAGGTGCTTAATCCTACCCTTAGTATCCAGTTAGCCGCCTTAGTCCCCCTGTCACGCCGGGGCTGCGGGTCTGGAGCCGAGCTCGGAGGCCCGTCAGACAGGCAGCTGCTGCTCAACATCGACTTTTCCACGCTCGCCCTTTGGTTTTCCTACGCAAACACACAGCCTCTTTGATGCTTTTTCAAACAGATTAGTTCCTTTTATTGGCACCTTTCACCTCTTGTCTAATTTTCTAATCTTTGCTCTTTTGTCCAGACGGTACAACTTCTCTCGTTGGTAACATCAAATTGCTCTCTGGTGAATGCTAAGAAAACGTCACGGTGGTCTCGCTAAAAGGGAACCTTTTGTGTCGGGATAATCCAGAGGATGTGACAAACTGGCTGCTTTTATTCTTAAATAGCAGCCCGAGAAGACGAGCAGATATGGAGACCGGAAAGCTGATCGTCGACAAAGAACATCAGCCTCTGGAGACATGTTTTTTGGTTTACATCGGTGGAGTTACAATATAATGAGCCATTCAGGACAGTAGCAGCACATTTGTTTTATTAACACACAAAGAATAATAAAACACACACGCACACACACACACACACACGCACAATGGGAACGTTTCCTCTCTGAGCCACTGGTTGTATTTGGCTCATTTTGCAGAATTTATAGTTGAGCCCTGTTTTCTACTGACTGGCTGGAAACATTAAGTAGCGATTTTCCTACCCGCCACTTTACAGCCGAGCTGGGAACGTCCACACATCTGCCCATATGCGACAGGATAGAGTTTGGGCCCGAATGCTTACGGCAGGGAATTTACCCAAACCTGCTCCTGTGTAACCAAACCGTTTTCATAAGCTCATGCACGGACATTTATTCACTTCGATTGGTGATTCTGAGAAAGGGCGCAGGGCTCATATACCGAGTAGAGTCAGGATTCACCGATACCCATCACCACACACTTGCACACACAAGTACACATGCGTTGCAAGTCTCTGCGTCAGCACTTTGCCGAGGTTGTGTTACCATATGGTTGCCATATAAAACACAGCAGCTGTGGTGTGCAAGCGAGTGAGGCTGATTCTGTCACAATTGCGTATGGCAGGATTCCCATCCTTTACAATTTGCACAGGAGTGCACGAGAAAGAGGAAGCATAGACGCTGCTTATCGAACGGGGAAGAGGGAGTGATTGTGTTGATGCTTGGAAGATGAGTGAAGTATTTGCAGTTTGGTGTCTTGTGTGAACTCACAGCTTTACCCCGGTTGTGTGGAGAAACCCCTTCTCGAACTGTGACCTTTCGATCATGCCATGTGAAAGACCCACTTTCAGGTCTGATTCAAGTTTTTGGGGAAAAGAAAAGTGAGAGTGAAACGCGGTGTGTGTTTCCTATCAGGGCTTTTGGAGGGGGGGAAGGGCGGGGAGATTGGACTGGGTCACCGAGAAGGGGAGCGAGATGCATAAGTGGGGAGAGGTGAGCGCAGGGGGAGGTCCCTCAGGGAGGCTCATCTATCCACATGTGTAATGAAAAGATAGAAATCCATGTAGCGGCTAATGCAGTGCGTCCGCGGACAGACGCCTCCTTGCTCTCTAATCACGTTGTTTTGCAGGAAGGTTACCAGCTTTGTTCGCCGCTCTCTGCCCGGGGGCGACGGCCCAGCCTTTCAACTCTGCGGCGTGCAGACCACCCTGCCCCGCGCTGGTATGCGCCATATCCCCCCTCGATCCCCAGATCTGTGGCAGGAGTCAGAGGTCAGGCCGCTGGCAGGTGATTGGATGTTGTTGTGGTAAGAAAATACTGGGCCGCTAAGTGCTGCGAAAACACCAACTGTCTCTGATATTACTGGCCACGGGGTTTGGGTCTTGCTGTGTGTGTGTGTGTGTGTGTGTGTGTGTGTGGGTCAAGAAGGGACAAGGACCAGATTCTTTTGTTTTGAACTAGAACTTGCCATCGCAGCCCACCTGGAAATTAACAGGTTCCATGTGTTCCATGCCTAATCCTGGCAAGTTTTTATTCTTGGGAAATGTATTCTGATGATATCAGCCACGAAAAAATAAGTCTGAAGTGTAACCTTAAGCAGACAGACGGGGACAGTTGGACTCGGGTTGAGCCAGTTTATCTGCTGTGGAAGCTCCGTCCGGGCAACGCAGATGGATTTTCCAGAATGGTTTTGATGAGCCACCGGCAGGGCTGCCAAAAACTGGGGGCGGGGAAGGAGGGGCCCACAAAGGCCAACTACTATTATGTTTGCCCCCATGTGAGTAATTCAGCTTTCACACTATTACTAATTAAAACCATAACACACACATTTGCAACGCTCCATGGTTGGTTTAGCCCCATTTTCTTCCAAATAGACTGTTAGCCTGTTAGCCTCGAGCTAAAAAGGGGTTTAACCTGTCTGGGGTGAGTTGTAAATAAGCCTTTTCTCCTAATGCTGAACTGGATTAATGAAACTGTGTCTCTCTGCGCCTCCACAAGACGGGCAGCGTGCAGTGCTGAAAGGTCACAAATTGCTTGTTGGGTTTTGGCCAGAGCTTTTGCTAAGTAGTTGTGAGGAACTGCCTTGGTGTTTTCACAGCCTTTTCACGGGAGTGTCAGATGGCTTTGGCAGGGTTGCCAGTACGTGTCCTGTGTTTCTAGCTGGAAGAGTCGTGGCTGGCTGAGGGTAAACAGTAGTTGCTTTCAAAACTAAATAAAAATCAGAAGTATATCAACAAATTTTTTATGTTTCATATATATCATCTGTACAGATATATAAGGGTAACTGGAATGTTTTATGTTGTTGTGTCAGTGTGATGGCTGAATACCGTTCCTTTATTTCCATTACAGACATGGATAGAAGGACCATATTCACCACTGACCGTGTTTGGGGACAATACCACCTTGTTAATGTGTGTGAATCTACTCCTACCGCTTTTCCACCACTTCCTCCCTGCCTTCAGTATCGTCTTTCTCGTTCACGACATGACAGCGCCACTTAAAGCTAACGCTAGCACACGCTGCTAATATGGAGAAAATACCAACGGGGAAGTGCTGTTGCTGCGAAACGATGATGTTTTCTCCTTACTGCGTCACTTGACATTGGCCTGATATAGTGCCTCTGTTGTGTCCATGTTTGCCGAGTGAAGGTTCAGTTCTCTCCGAGCTGTAGGTCCACTGAGGACATGCAGGCATCCGGTGATACCTGTGGTTTTGGAACTGAAGTTAGAGGTTGAGAAGGGCAGTTAGTGTCATTCTTTTCTCCCATCTTTGAATGTGGAAATGTTGTCCAGTTCTAATAAAACCGTCCAGATTTTAGTGGCCTCTCGTTTTCAGCACAACTAAACTCTGCTCGTGTCCATCGACTCCTTCTCCTCATTGTTCTTCTTCACCAAGAGCAGTAGAGATAAGACATGGGACTTTACAGGTTGCCTCTAGAATGATGTTACGATGGCGGGGAGAATAAATTCAGAAATATCATATTTATGTTAGTGGCGAACAATTAATGATGGGCTTCTCAAAGCTCTCGACCACTTTACAGTCCGTGTGCCCACGGAGGACACGTGACATTTGTCTTAGCTTGTGCACAGGTTGGTTGTTGTCCCCTCCCTCTAAGATGTGACGCATAGTTTGGTGGGCAGATGAATGAAACACACACACACACACACACACACACACACACACACACACACACACACACACACACTATCATTGTTTTGGGGCTGAAGGTCGCGGACCGTGAGGATTCGCTGGTAATTACGCTCTATTCTCATCACTCATCGTCTCAAGGCTGAAGTGCTCTCCTGGCGCTCCTGTCTGCACTTGGGCTTGATTGAAAAGACTCTCGGAAAGACACAATTTCCAGCACGTCGTTGTTGTTGTTGTGCGCACACACGCACACACACACACGTGCACACACTCGCGCGCACGCGTGCCTGCAGCTGTTGTATAATATTTTGTTACGAGCATACAATGCGCTCCTCGCAGAGCCCCGGCTTCCCAAAGTTCAAGGACCCTGCAGTTGATTTTCTGGGTTTAGGCCAGATTGACTCACTGCGCTCTTGCTCTTGCGCACGCATGCACACACAAAAACACACACACCCTTATACACACCCCGTGCGGCGCAACCCTGCCAAATGTTTCACTGCAATGGGGAACTGGCTGCAGCCATTTCTCATGTGAGCTCGCTGCTTCTCTCTCACCTCGCCTCCACTTCTCCTCCACCGCCACCTCCCCCCGCTCTCCCTCGCCCCGCCGCAATAAATACTGACAAAGTGAAGCACTAATAATTAGCTGGCACGGCCGTGAGAGGGCTATCGAGATGAGGGGACGTCAGGCACGAGATGATTTAGAAGCAGGGGGCGCAGGATGAGCGGGACGAGAGTCCAGGGGGGGCGAGCGAGGCGCTCAGGAGGCGATGGAATCGTGCAGACACGGCCGCCGCCAAGCAAACCCGCTGACCCTCCCCAACTCTCGCCTGCCGCCTGCTTCCTCCTCTCCTGGCAGCAGCCAGACGTCTCCAACCCGGCCCGGCCCGGCCCATCCTCTCTCTCAGCCTCACCTTGCATACCAAATCTCTTCCCTGGGCGGCACGTCGCAGCCCCGCCCTGCCGGCTGCTCAGCCGCAGAGTACGGAACGTCCACAAATCTCGTGTGAAAGAACTGGAAACTCGTTTTTTTTATTTTTTTGTTTTGTTTTGTTTTTTCCTTTGCCCGTGCCTCTATTTTAACTTCTCCCGTCGGCTTTCCCCTGCAGTCTCGAAGAGGCAGTCACATTCTTTTAGCATGTGCTGCAGATGTTCCGAGTGTTTGGCGGCAGCGTCATTGCTATCTTACCCCCCCTGCGCCCACCACCACCACAACCACCACCACCACCACCTCCACCTCCGCCTCCTCCTCTGTCTCTTTGCTTTCTCTTTCTCCGTCCGCCCAGCTCCACCGGCCTGCTGTAACTAAACCAGGGGCTTATAGGTCTTCTGCAATGCAAAGCAGATGTGTGACAAGCGCACACACACACACAAACTCTCTCTCTCACAATAACTCACGTGGAGGAGAGAGAGAGGGAGAGCTTGGAGCATTTTGGGCCACAGGGCGGAGAGAGAAGTAAGCAGAAACAGCTTTGGTTGCTAGGACGCAGGCAAATAAAACAGAGTGACGGAGCCGACGTCTCCGGCTGAAACAGGCGGTTTGTCTCACACACACACTAGCAACTGTCAAGGCTGGAAAACAATGTTTTCCACAGAGTTCCAGGAGGGAGGGCGCGGGAGAAAAAAAAAGACGAGTCCTGAACCTGTGGACCTTTTTTTTCTTCTTTTTTTTTCCCCTTTTCACAAACATTGCTGTGTCAGACTTGTGATTAGTCTCGTGATCGACTGGAGTTTGATCACATTTAAGCTCTGAAACCGAAAGAGCAAAAACCGAACTTTACTGTCGTCCTCTTGCGTTTTACAACGTCTGCGGAGAAGCTGGCAGTGAGTGCTGGCGTTGGCGGTGTGCTCAGCAGAGGGAATCTGTTACTGACTGAACTGTTTTCCACATCGCAGCCAAACGTTTCCTGTCCCATCTGATTGAAAGAGGCTGAGTGACTTTGCGTGCGTGCGTGTTGTCTAAAAGAGGAACAGATACAGACAGAGAACGAAAGGCAACTGAATTTGGTACTTTTTTTTGGCCTTTTGGCTCGACTTGAGGAACTTTCCTGCTGTGTTGCTTTCACGGCCGTGAGAGATTCCTCAGATTAGCACGGCCGGCCGATCTCGGCCCGCCGCACAATGAAAGTCGGCAAAGAATGTTTATTCCCCCCCCGAACAGGTGCTCCTCTCTTCTTGGAAGTCTCCTGACGGCTGTAACAGCTCGCCCACGCACAAGCACGCGCGGGCACTGACGCGCGCACACACACACACACACACACAAAGTCAAGGGGGGATTCCTGGGACTAATGTTTAACAGGGAGAAACTGGCCTGCGCCATCAATTTTAGCTCCGAGTGCAGACGCTGTGGTTTACTCTAGATAGCCAGACCAGGGCCCTGAGATAAGACGACTCTTGGTCTGCCTGTGGGAACGATGAAAGCGTTCTAGTCAAAACTTTTCCCACAGTCCACCGCCGCTATGTGTGGAAGAGCGAGCGAGCAGCCTCCAAATAAAAACCAGCTACACGCCATTATTTCAGCCACGCAGTGGATTTATAGCTGGATGGATCTCTATCTTCCCCCCCTGACGGGCTGTATTTTAAGCAGAGAGCAGCGTGTCAGGTGAATCTATTTACGTTTAAACGCACATATGTAGAATAAATCCCTATGTTCTTGGCTCACCTTCGGTTTAAAGGTGCCGTATCCTGCAGAATTCCCCCTTACGCATGAGTTTTCAATCTACGTTTTGCGTCTCTGCCCTGTCAGTCAACTGTATCCTCCATCCTTTACATCTTTCACTCGCTGCACACATTCAGAAAGTGCACCTCAAGAAACACGGCTCTGGAAAACAGTCACAAAGGACGCTGAATACCTCTCCCAGGTTTGTGACCACACCCCAAGCAAGAGGTTGGCTCTGTAGTTTTTATCTGCCTCCAAACATGCTGAAGGTCCATTAAAGCATCAATGTTGCCATGAAGCTAAAAACCTACTGTGGACTGTAAACGCAGAGCTAAATAATCTGTTTTCTGGAGTTCTGTAGAGTTTTGTTTTTGTCTATAATTCACACGAGGCTGTCTGCCAGAGTCTGAATGGAAAAAAATACTTTGAAAATGGTTTTTATATTGTTCGGCTGGCAAAATTGTCTTGAGCATCCAATTCAGATGCTGCTCATGCAGGTAATAGGCTTGATTAATCTTCTGGCATTCCACATCAGCCCACACACACACACACACAAACTCGCAGTCATCTCCACCCGGAGGTAAACAGACCTACCGAGGTGAGTGTAGCCGCTAACTGTAGATTACAGAGCTGTCAGACGTCGCTGGAAGGAGGCAATTAGAACTGGGGATGTCTCGCTAATGGCCTGGATGACCCCCTACACACACACACACACACACACACACACCTGAAAGCTGCCCCCAAACATTAGCAGAGCACTCCTGAACGCGGGGCTGCCTCTGCCTCTGGGCTCGGAGGCCTGCGTCTCGCCCACATGCGCTGGGTGCAGGAGGGCAGGATATGCAGAGGCATGCAGCCCGCTAAGCCCCTGACACACAGGTATGAGAAAGATTCCGCTGGAGAAGCCACAGGAGGGGTTACTGCACCGTTTCCCAGGGCCGCCACCGACTGTTGAAAAACACAGTGTGTGTTGTGTGGTCATGTGTGAAATTGCGCCGGGTTTCTAATGTGGCGCACGCGTGTGTGTGTGTGTGTGTGTGTGTGTGTGTGTGTGTGTGCAGGAGTGGGTGGGTGTGTGTCCATGCAAACGTTGGAGGAGCACAGAGGCCTCATTGTGATCCGCCTCTGTCCCTCAAGGCGCTGGAATCTGGCACATTGTCTCGGTCGGAAACTCAAACTATTTACAACTCTCGACTTGTTTTGATCCTTTCAGAAATTTCCATTTCCTGCGGTCACCCCCCCCCAACCCGCCCCTCCCCCACCCTCCCTCTTTTCGGTGGTAGCGGGGGTGACTTTGGAGAAGCTTTTGGAGATGGAAAAGCCTCATTATGTGCCCAGTGTGAGTTGAAAGACTTGCTGCCTTGGAGGTCAGCGCCAGCCTTGCCTCCCCGCCGTGGTTTCTCTCCAGGGTCGGATTTGCGGAGGTGATTTTGAGATGCTGGAGACTCAGCGTAGCGTTGGTTCGCTGGCGGCGGGTTTTCGAGAAACAGACGTCGGGATTCACTTTGAATCTTTGTCTGATTGATAAATCAGTACCTTATTGTTATTGTGTCACGGGAGGGTGAGTAAGTGGCGCAGTGGTTAGCGCCTTATGGCAAGAAGGTTGTGGGTTTGAATCCCATCCAGGACCTCTCTGAGTGGACGTCTCCCTGAGTCCGAGAGGCTTTTCGCACCGGACAAATGTGCTTTCTTCTGAACTGGAAACTCATGAACAGAAGTTTGTGAAATTGCAGAAGCTTCAGGTTAAAATTAAAATCTGGCTTTTCACATTCCTAAGCATGTAAAGTTTTTTTTTGTTTGTTTGTTTGTTTGTTTTTTTAAATACTGCTTTTGTGGTACCATGAGATTCTGATTTCATTGCTTCCGTAGTTGGGTCCTTGTATGATTTATTCCGTTGCCTACTTGGGGGGGGTTGGCAGAGTTCCGTTGTTTCCCAAACCAACATCTGCCAGCTGAATGTTCGAGTCATAAGGTCAGAAGAACCGCGCGCTTTATTTACATATTACATATTGTAGAGTGGGGAGGGGGGCGATCCCACCTCTCAAACTCTTTTTTTTTTTTTTACACATCGACACAGCTGCAGAGTGGAGGCTTTGGTCCAAAGAAAAAGAACTTGAAGTACCTTGGGAAGCGTTTTCCACTGCAGTAGGCCTTCAGACACACCGCAACACACACACACACAGAAGGCCTGTTTCTGTTTGTAGGTTAGTGTGTGTTAAAAAAAAAGAAAAAAAAAAGTGTGTTTTTGTTTGTGATGTAACGTCTGAGGAGCCCCTCTGCTCCGCTGCCAGAGCGCCGCTGCTCCAGAAACACCAGCGTGAGGGGCTCGACTGGTGTCAGGGGCCGTATGGACGCAGTGAGTCTAAGAACTGGAGTGGTGGGTTGGTGGGGTGGGGGTGGGCGCGCGACTTTAGCGGCAGAAACTGTGCAGACACGTCACTCCAGTGTGTTGAGGTTTGGGAGGTCGTAGTGCTGCGTAAGGAATACTGTCAACACAAATCACAAACGCAGTCCATATGTATATCTGTCGTGTTTACAGAAAGTTACTACTAATCCTGGAAAATGTGGTTTGGTCAGCCGTGTTTTTCCAAAATTGCAGGAACCCTGACTGAGTTTTATATATTTTGTAATATATTCTGACTGGGGGTTAGAGGAAAAAAAAAACACAAATTAAACAATTCGTCACTTCAAAGGATTTTTTGAAGGCAATTTATGAGTAATATTTTTGATTTTTATTTGGAAGTTGTCACATGGCAATGTCGTTTTCCTGGGGACTCCAGCGTTAATTTCTTCTCCTTTTTGTTCCTTTAAATAGTGCCCACAGGAAAGGAGAAAAAAGTTCTACTAATAATTCAAAGAGTCCCATCATCACAATATCTCGAGGCAACATTGCTACATTCTAGAAGAAGTGCTGAGTGTTAAAATATAAATAAAAATGTACAGTAGCAGCGTGTACCCCCCATGCGGCCCCTTCTGTGCGTCGAAGGGGTCGCACAGACGAATCATGTGATCTATGCGGCCAATAATGTTCAGTCATCAACTCGGACGACAGGCCACGTTGTAACATGGGCTGCTTGGGCCTTCCTGTGGGCGCTATCAGAAAGGTAAAAAAAGGGGAAGAAATACATCAACACTGGACTCTCCGAGAAAACCACAGACAAAGCTGAAGAATATTCATCATCAATGACACGTAGCTATAGTTGTGTCGGCCTGGCACGGCAGAAGGAACCATTTTTAAATTCTCCTTCTCCGAGGGGTCCAGTTGATTTCGGCCACTCTGTAACATGAGCCGCACGGTTCTGTGTGTATCTCAAAGTGGATTATTTTCTGAATATGTTTCAGCCGAAAGACAAAAGTTAGCTTTGTTACATTGCATCGGCCGATCTGAGAATTGATCATATTAGGGCTGAAATGTATTAAAATGTGAGGACAGAATGTGTTTCTACTGACTACTTGGGTTATTACTAGAAGCCAAGCGGAGGTTGTTGGTGTCTCGCGTGCACATGGACGCACAAACACTTGTCCAGCGATGCACATAAAGAGGGAGTTACAGGAGAGAGGTTATTTATTTGTGTGTGTGTGTGTGTGTGTGTGTGTGTGTGTCTTTGTGCGTGCGTGCATGTGTGACAGAGGCTATTCTGTGTCCTTAGCGTGTGACACACAGTGCTCTCTCTGCAGCGGCGGGCCGCAGTCTGAGCCCCGCGGACAAAATAGCCAGTGTGCTTCCTGCCTCGTACTGAACCATGATTGACAGCAGGGGGCGGGGCAGGGGGTCTTTGTGTGCATGAATGTGAGTGCGCGTGAGTCTGTGTGCGCGCGTGCGGCAAATTGACAGACTGACAGCGAGGGACAAACACATTGCACCGGGAGGAATGAGGAGAAGTTGCCGTCTTCGCAGAGGCAAAAAAAGCAAAAAAACAAAAGCGTGCTGCTGTCAAATTGTCACTCGTTTAACTGTTGTGTCTGGTGTTTTTCTTCCTTGCACACACACACACACACACACTGCACTGGGCAAGCACATATTTCTCACCCACGTTCTCACAACCATCCACCCCCTCTTGTAAATAAACAATTTCTCGGCAGAACATGCTTGCGTTTATTTGTTCAGAGGCTCCGATTGCACCAGTAAATACACAAACACGCACAAACGCACACAAACACAGAGACGCACACACACGCACACACGCACACACACACACGCACCGCTGCCGCCGCCGTCTCCGCTGTCATGTTTCTGTAGTGTCAGGTTGTGAAGAGCAGGAGAAGCCGCCTGACCTCTGACCTCTGCGCGGTCCCCAGAGGTGGCGATGGCGCCCTGACCGCGGCCCATCTGAGGTTGCAGGAAGGCCAGTATCAGTGTGGGAAGGCTGCTGGGACGCGGCGATGGGAAAAAGGGAAGGGGGAAAAAAGCAAGAGAATCCCGTGTCTCGTGAGGAGGCGAGAGAAGATTCGGAGCAGATGTTTGCGATGTTGTGACAGGAGTCCAGGAGCCTCAGTTGCACCGGCGATGACTCACACTTTATTTAACACAACTGCGTTTCATGGCTCGGACACGGGTGAGAAACGAGGAAAGGCCCCGGTTCATACGCCTCCTGCGCACTTCAAGTTCCACAGCCTGTTAAATACGTTGTCGGCATCGTGATCCGGCTCCCTTATTTAAAGGGGGTTCTGCTATCAAAGCTGTCAACGCAGGGCTGCTGAAAACCAGCATCAGCTTTGGGTGCAACCTGAGCCCCTCGCTGTTTTATTTAGAGGGACGAGCAGCCAGATGGACTTCAGGGAAATCCAATATGACGCTTTTCTTTTTAACATCAGCCCCTGCAAGCCGACTGCAGACGGGCAGAAAGCGGCTGATACAAACTGGACCGTTGGATTTGCTCTCGATTCTGACTTCAAATACTTTCATTTCTTTGTATCTTAATGTGAAGGGGTTAGAAGAACTGTTTTGGGATCAGTGGCTGAACAGCTGCGTCCCACACGACACATGATAACATCAGAATTGAATAATCAGAGAGACACTTGAGGTTACATTGAAAAGGATCACCGCTGCTGATATGAGCGGCGCTTCCAGAGATGGACGAGCGGAACGAGCGCAAGTCAGAGACTGTTGCTGATTTTCCCTGTGACGAGAGGCTGGAGGGAGAACTGAGGAGGGGACACAGAGTTCAAACAACAAAAATTACACACATCTTCGACGGGGAAAGACACAGACACACACACACACACACACACACACCCTGTAAGGCTGCTGCCTGCAGTGAGTCCTCAGACACCCAGGACCAAAGAGGAATCCCCCTGAGGGGCACATGACAGACTGACTGACTCTGCATGGTCTACACACACACACACACACACACACACACACACACACACACACACACACACACACACACACACCCTCGTTGGCATACATATTTCCAGACAGTGCAGAAATAGGCTCAGGCTTGAATATTACATGTGTCTGCTTATACACGCTGCTGCTCTGCGTCTTCCCCACTTGGAAACGATTAGAGGCAAAAAATATCAGCACTTGTTGCCTCTCGGGAACTTCCCCCTCAAGCACGTTACGAAAAATCCACCTTTCCGATGTTTTTTCCTCTCGATGCTGCCACCATTTTCAGTGCACTCATCTGGAACTGGGGAATCCTTCTCTGAAACCTCGACAGTGTTTGTGACGAGCGCTCCTGTCACTTTGTTTTAGTGACATTCTTAACGTACTCACTGTCAAGTTCAAGTGTATTTGTATAGCACATCTAACAAAGTAGTGTTAAAACTCAACTTCTAAAACTTAACTTGTGTCAAAAACAGATCACTAAAATAAAAAATCATGAAAAAGAAAAAGTCAAAGAGGAAAAAAGCGGTTTCTGCGAACAAAGCATCGGTTTTAGAAGGATCTTTTTTTTAAAGGGGTTGTGCTTTAAACATAGGGCTAAAATTTTTGTTTTCTGCGTGCTTTGGCTGCTCTTCTTGAGTCTAGGATGAAAAATACAGATCTGAAAATGGGCACCTTATAACTTTAATATTCACCAACTTTATTTTTATCTAAAATCTCAGCCCCTTCTATTGCTCCCTTTTCTTCTCTCTGTCTCACTTAACCCAAACCTAAACAGTGATACACAGAAGAGACAATACACGAGACACAGTGGCTGTGTGTTCTCAGTCCTCCTTTGGCTCTCAGCCTCCGCCGACCGTCCTGTCGAGCAGACAGACGTGTGAGTGTCAGAGAGCAGACAGTAAAGGTCAGGAGTTCCTCCTGCTCGGCTGTCAGGAAGCTCAGGTCGCTCGGGTTCCTGACATTGTACTCGCCTCCCACGGGCGCCACCGAAGAGCCTCAGTTCCCCACCCTCCCACCTCCCACCGTGCTCAGTGAGGTGACAACGCAGACGACCACTGTCGCCCCCCCAAACACACACACACACACACACACACACCACAAAACATTTGCATCCTGCTCGCTGCGAGGGTTTCCCCTGCCGCAGTGGGGATGGTCTCGCAACGGCAGAGACTGGAGAGCGACACCTTCACCCTGGAGGGCCGGGGGGTGGGGGGGCGGTTCTGTCGTTCTGTCGGGAGGTCTGCTGGGGGGAAAACACCTGCAGGACTTTTCCTGGTGAAGGGTTTGAGTTCGCTTCTTCAGAAAAAGGGTTGTTCAAGAGCAGAGAAGAAATTCTGCCTTGGTCCACATTGTGGCCACTACTTGAGTTTCCCCCCCTGGGAAGATGTGACGGGTCACAGCGTCGCATTAATCAAGAAACACACCCATAGATCTGACACATACAACAACATCATCGTGTCTGGCGTGACAACTGATTCAAATTGATCACTTTTCTTCTTTATTTACGGCAGAGGATGATTCAGAGACTTCAATCACAAATACTACTGAAGCATGAATAAGAGAATTGTAGTGTGACGTCTGTCGCAGTCAGCTGAGCAGCTTCAAAGCCGGGCCAGTTAGGCCGGTAGTCACTAGTTTTAAAGGTCCTCTTAGCGTCCTGTACAGTATGTTCACACCTTTGTTTTTCATCCTGGAGTCCAGTGGAGAAGCCAAGCAAAAACCAAACCAAAAACTCCATTAATCTCTAGAAAACCCGTTTAGCCCTTTGTTGACAGTCTCCAGCAAAAAAAAAATGGTTTTAGACTCCTGCTATCACTGCTTCAGTGCACATTTCTGAAAAGTAGAGCAAGAAAGAGAAGCAAAACATGAGTTCACTGCACCTGTTGGATAAATGTTAAAACAACACTTTGTTGAAGTGACTTTTACTTGATGTGGGAATTCAAGATTTAAAATACAGATGCAATAAAGGGTTTTAGCCAAAAAAACAAAAACAAATGAAAAGCAAATTCTTTTGTTTTTTAATGGTTCTTAACATCAGGCCAGAGGACTGTGGTTGAAAATTCGCCTCTGGCTAAAACTGGCACATTGACAGAAATGTAACAGGAATGTAAATCAATGCATTGTCCTCTTCAAATAAAATAAAAAAGGAAAAATGAAAAAAAGAAAAAAGCCGGACAGCCAATTACAACATTGAGGCCGAACAAATGTGATTGAAATAACTGGAATAAATACAAAAATTATCGTAATGGACAAGAATGAGGACATATTTTGAGAAAGACATTTAAAATCAAAAACCTTATTTTTATTCATTTATTTTCCTAAAATTTTACAAGGACAAGTGAGTCAAAGAGAGACTGTTTTTCCTGTTCAGCTCCTCTGAGCTGAGAAACGCTTCAAACTGGACTCTTCCTCTCCGTCCTCAGGCGCCCACTCGGGCTGCAGACGGACGATTTTGCCGTGTCACGATGGCGTCCGGCCGGGGCCGGAGGGGGACACCGGATCCTCTGGGGACGACGTGCACCCTGCCGCCGCCTTCTGCATCAGGACGCTGCTGCGGCGCGGCGGCGGCCAAGAATGACGTCTATTTCCAGTCGGCATGCTGCTCTGCGCCAGAGAAGGGGTGAGTCCCAGGCTGGAGGGGGAGGAGGAGGAAGAGGAGGAGGAGGAAGGTCGAGGGTGGGCTTTCCTTGGAAGCTCCCGCTCGGACATCTGCTGCAGTCACTCAGCCGCTCCTCCACCTCCGCCACCTCTGCCACTGTCTGTCTGCTCCTCTGCCCTCTTTTCCCCTCCTGCCGCCTCTGAGACGCCCGTCTGTGGTGAGCAGCAGCGCCCCACTGAATAATTCAGAGGCGGCAGGGACAGACAGTGGATTAAATCCCAAAACAGTAGGGGGTGGAGGGGAAGAGGACAGAGGGGATTATTATGAGTTGTTTTTTTTTTTGTTTTCTCTCTCGCCCCGTCCGTATAAATAGAAGATGGGGAGAGAGGGAGGATTTACTAGTGGGACAGCAGCGTTAAATCAGCAGGACGGGGATGGTGTCGGGAGCTAAAGAGGGCGTCCGGCACATCACGTGACCACCGGGAGATCCCGGAACCCAGCCGGTCACATGACTGTCTGTAAACGCAGCACACTGCTCCCTGAAATTACCCCCCGACTGAGCAAAAACACCGCCCCACGTTGAACCCCAAGCTTGTGTTCTTTTAAAATGACAGTTTTATGAGCTGAAATTAGGTGAGTGAGTTAAAAGACATAAATAAAGCTGAAAGAAATGTCCGCGTGGAATGCGGGGGAAACAAATCGGTGACTTTTGTAAATGTGAAAGGTGCGCCGGGGTGATGAGGCGTGACTGATTCAGCATCTGCTGCCGGACTTTTGGGCCACCTGTCACCCGCCCACGTTCAGTCGCACACCAGTGAACGGGCCTCGCAGAACCGAGAGACAGAGAGAGAGAGAGAGAGAGAGAGAAAAAAAAAAACATCCCAGGCGTCACTTCCAGTTGAGCGAGCCTGTCATCCAGGAAGTCGGTCCGGGGGAGCGGAGGGGAAGGCGGTTTAATCAGTTCTTCTTAGAAAACCAGCTGCTTTCAGTAGCGTTGGCCAATCGAGTGAGCCGCGTTTTTTTTTGAAAAATCCTCGCCCGACTCAGCTGCAGCCGCCAGTTCCTCTTTCACTGGTCTGTGTGCTGGTCTGTCAGCCAAGACCACTGTGGTGAGTGACTAACGGTGAGGCGGTGGCTGTGTGGGTGTGGGATCAAGAGGCCAGCGAAAAATTAAAATAGAGGAAAAGTGTTTGCTTGTGCGTGTAGTACTAGTTTGTGGTTGAGTTTCTGTTTTGTTGTGCTTTGTTTTGTTTTTGTTTTTCTTCTTTCTTTTTTTTATAAGCAGATCTGGAATTTACCTTGGTTTCCTTTCTTTTCCAAATCAGGGACAGTGAGTTTTATGGTTTTCAGTGGTTTGAACACATGTTCTGTTGTTAATGTTTGAGTTGTTGGCCACAAACCCCTGGTTTGAGAGAAAAAAGAAAGGAAATAATCATTAAAATAAAATGCTGGCTGTGAACCAAATTGGCCTTCTGAAGTAATAATGTGACCTTGAACCTTGAGATAAGTGACACTTTGGGTGAACTATCCCTTTAAAATGTTGTTCAGCTTATTTTATCCACCGGCACAAACTAACCCATTTGACACTTTAAATATACTGAACTAGGGATGTTAACAATTATAAATTAGTTGCAATTAATTGAACATTTTTGACACGGGTAGTTAATATCATTATAACAGTGTAGTGGCAGGAAAGAGCAATTCACCTGTAGATACTGTGATGGTCATCATATACTTAGAACAAGTTACTTTACAACTTTTTTTTAAAAAAAGTTGAAATGTGACCCATTAGAAGTCAACTTAAAGTCAGAGGATAATTGTTTAGGGTGTTTTTAATGTTCTATAATGTAAAAATAGTTCACATTAGACCCTCAACATTATTTAAGGGTTAACTAATGTGTTGCTTAACCTTCTTTAAATGTGAAATTTAGGTTCTCAGGTGCTGCTTATCCATTCGTCGTTAATCGATCGATTAGGTCAATCAACTAACGATTAATGAATTAATCGATAAGTTGCATCCCTATACTGAACTAATCAGCGTTTGTTGTGAATATATCTTACAATAACGCAGATTTTATACATATATGTCTATACATATATAGATATAGACATATACATATAACACTTTTTAAGATTTTTCTATGTTTCCTTGCCTTTCCTTCTGCTCCTTGAACGCAGTCAGACAGAAACCAAGCGTGTCTAGTCGGTTCAGGTGCTTGTGGGATAATTAGCTGCCGTAGGTTAGTCAGCCTTATATTTAGGCCCCCGCAGTAACAGAATATCGGTGAGCCGTTCTCATGTGCGCCTCCGCCGAGGGATTAAAAGCTAATTAACGAGGCTGAGCGTTGCCAGCAAATCTGTCAGCTAACGTTACAGTTGGGCCGGCGGAGGGCAGCGTCGATGTTCAGCACCTGTCATGTGGACACAAGGTCGTTTCCTCTGAGCTGTTACAGAGAAAGCAGCTCCTGTTTCAAATGGTCCGTGGGCCAGCGTGCAGAGTTTGTGCTAAATTCTGCGGAATCGTACAGTGCTTCAAACAGAAGAATATATATATATATATGTATATATGATGTATATATATCAGCATGTGAAAAGTGATATATTACTTTGTGGTTTCGTCCTGCGCTTCGAGTGGTGCTCAGACCCACTCAACCCATTTACATGCCGAGGCTGGTTGAGCAGCATTCAGGGCCCAGGGCATTCTGGGAGTGTGTGACTGAACACATACATTGCAAGCATAACTGCACACTTCATTGAGGGACTTTATGGCCCTTGTTTCAGCGCGGCGCCCTTCGAGCTCTGCAGCAGGAGATTAAAAATGCGCTGGGCGTGAAAAGACGTGAAATACTTTCCAGGCACACACATCGCTTTGTTTTCCCCAGAGGACATCCGCACATTAGTTTATATGTCCTGGGTGGGATTCTGGTGTTTGCTTTAGTTCCGGGTGGGTTGAGTTCTGGGTCTTTGGCTCTTTTCTTTTCTTTTCTTTTCTTTTTTTTTCTCAAACTTGGACCAGTCAGTCCGAAACTGGGAGCTAATGAGGCTACTGTGTTTTTCTTAAAAGCAGGCCACTCACATCCCAAGTGTTTCTGTACAAAAATGGAATAAAACAAAGTGCAACCTTTACAAGGCGGCTGGATGTTGAAGATTTTTTTTCCGGTGGGGATTCTTGCAAATCTTTCTTGAAAAGCTGCAGTTAGAATCAGTTTCTAGAGTATTTGGGGACCAGTCAGAATTCTTTAAAGCAGTATGAAGGCTGTAGCTATGGCAGTAGTGGACAGTAGTTCTGTCCAAAACATGATGTTAAAATTCATTATTTCAAAATGAAACATTTCCCGATCTTGTTCTACCTGCAGCCGACTGGCTTTGGTAAGAGTTCAGACCTACACTGTGAGGCATCACTGGCGTCCTCATTGAGGCAAGTCATGTCAAGCGTCGCTTCTTGCACAAGCAGGAAGCCTTGAATTGTTACAAACTCAGTCAACTGGCAGTAAATAAATGTTTGCATTTCCCGGACAGAAAGTTCCTCCTCTGGGTTGGGTTTTTTGTCTTGTTAGTTTCGACGCAGTTAAAAATGTTCTCTGTGGGCTCTCGATGCTGAGTTGCAGGCAACTGGATTTTTACCCCCTAGTGGCTTGAAGACATCTAACCTTTGATGACCTTTAATACAAAAAAACTTTAACTGAAGAACACTTTTGGATAAAAGGTCAAACATCTCCAAGAGAACTTGACGACCAAGGACTTAAATGTTCTCCGTGTGCTCTTTTTCTGATGGATATATTATTTAGACTCAATATACATTGGCCACATTCCAACCTTGCAAGTCTTGCACACAGTTCATAAAATTATTTACAGAAACTTTGTTGTGAACAAATAAGGCCTAGACAGATTAGAAGCTTCTGAAAATGTTAGTTGTTAATAACGGAAAAAGGTGTTCAGAACTGTAGTGTGCATTCCGGGCCATTAGTTGGCAGTGTAACAATGACTAAAGACGCACCAAAACGCCCATGTACAGTCGCAACCAATCGCTGTAGTTCCTCAATGTA
Organism: Thamnaconus septentrionalis; assembly: GCA_009823395.1. Taxonomy (NCBI): domain Eukaryota; kingdom Metazoa; phylum Chordata; class Actinopteri; order Tetraodontiformes; family Monacanthidae; genus Thamnaconus; species Thamnaconus septentrionalis. The sequence goes on along the minus strand of CM020508.1, from coordinate 5,917,160 downwards.
TAGCCGTTACATGACTGAGAAGCGTTAATAAACTCATCAATGTTGTGCAACTTGTTGTTGTGCAACTTGTGGTTTTGTCAGAAGATTGTGTTGCCCTCTGGGTCCTGTTCTCAAATGTTTGCTGATTCATGGGGGGCCGCTGACACACTGTCCTCATGTTTTGAAGAAGAAGGAGAAAAAAAAATAGGCCGAACCACAACAAAAGTGTCGTGTTTGACAGGACGACTTTGCCAAAGTGGCCTAAATCATTGGGACATCTGGCAGCGATTCGCGAGATTAAAACAATGCTGCATTTCATCTTCGTACCTTCGCCTCAACCTCCAACTCTCCCCTGTCATCCCTCCGCCTCTCCTGTCGCCCGCTAACAAAGTTGAGGTTTGGCTCCTCCCCCTCCCACCCATCCTCCGTGTAACCCGACACCTTCCCCCCACCTCCCCCAACCCCCGAGCACTCAAGTGTCGGCCGGCCTGAGTTTCCTCGTGCAGCGCTTGGCCTCCGATGGATCAGCACAAACCCAGATTAGACTGATAAATAATTCATCTTATTGCCTTAAATGCAGTTTGTGGCCAGAGGAGAAGTTATAAATCCTATTAGACCTCTGATCCCGCCGCTCATTTCGCTGCCACGACCCAGAGGGCGAAAGCTGGTAAAAGCGTTTGTCACTTGAAAGGATGGAGCCAGCTAGCGTTGTTATTTATGGATGTTTTTAATCCCCGTGCCACCTTGGAAAGTTCATTTTTTTCAGACAAAAAAAAAAAAAAATCAAGTGTGTGGGCGGCGGGGTTTCTTCAATATTCCGTCCGAGGCTCAAGGACGAGTGGGCGGGGCTTGAAGAATAGGCAAAAGGAGATTTATCTCTCTGTGTGTGGTGTGTGTGTGTGTGTGTGTGTGTGTGTGTGTGCGCGCTCCAGTTTCCACAGATCCTCTCCAGACCTCTTGTCATTTCTCATCCTCTTCCGTGAAAATCGGTGGTATTAAAGCGAGGTTGGTATCAGCTCTCATCATCAATTCTCCATCTTTAATAATTGATGGCGCATTAAGCGTTTAGTGTGGCTAATATTCTAATGGCTCCATGCTGCCCTGCGTGGATCAGCATGTTAAGGCTGTAGTGCCTAAGTATGCCCTAAGTGTGTATGCTCCTTTGTGTGTGTGTGTGTGTGTGTGTGTGTGTGAGTGAGTGTGTGTGCGCATGCGCCACATCTGCGGCTGGGGTTTGGCTCAACCTGATGATCTCACGCGGTGGGTGATGTGGTCTTACGGCAGGTGAGTCATCAGGCGACGGCGTGGGCTTCTTACGGGAAGCGACGCTCGCTCGCATCATCGCCGGCCCTGCAGCTCTTTGCCTGCTGCATCACCCTCCTCCTCCTCTTCCTCCTCCTCTACCCTGCCTCCATATCGCATCACCCCACTCCTCCTCCTCCTCCTCTTTTCTCCTTCTCCTCCCGCTGTATCTCCTACACGCTGTCACGTCCCGTATCGTCTCCTCCTTCACTCTTTTGGCTGTGTTTTCAGGATAAAAGACAGAGAAAGAAGATAGCTGCTCTCAGGCTGCTGGAGGCTTGATTTCTGTTGGGACCAGATCAAAGCGAGCCCATCCCCCCCTTGCTTCCATTATTAATGCCAAGCTAGGCTAAACTATGTAGCAGGCAGCACCACAGCGCTCTGTCGCTAGCTTTCAGAATCCTTTTTGGAGAAACGTTCTTGGATGGTTTTCTGATTCCTGATTCTGTTCAGTCTGGTGGTGATGCATCTGCTGCTCAGGGCCCCGAAACACCTCTGAAGGAAACACTAAAGAAATCCTAGCTGCTGCTGCTGCTGCTGCTGCCAGATTCCTGTGTTGATACTACGCTACTATCACGACTGAATGTCATCAACAAAATTTAAATAAATACACTACAAAGAGCTGCTCTGACTGTCAACAAGAGATCTAATTGGTCCATTTCAGGTTTGTCTCATCATATTTGTCTCCCCTTGTACAAACGTTTTTCTCTGGGCTCTCTCACAGATGGACATGTGACATGGATGCAAAGTATTTGGGGATTGTGCCTACCTAAAAATAGTTTCCCCCTAAATAGTGGACTTAAATATGAATATACGGACATGGTTCTAATTCAAACTGGTCCTGGTCGGTCTGAACCTGAGCTGATGTGACTCTGATCTCCTCCCTCCAGCGTCTCTGTGTCACCCTGGACTTTCTGCTGCTCGCTGCAGTTTATGTCCTCCATCACACAGCAGTAAACACAAGAGTCAAAGCCACCGTTTTTTTTTTTCCCCTTCTCTCCTCCTCCCTCCCTCACCGCCCCCTTAATTAGGTAAATGGACTTTAGTCTGCTGGACCAGACAGAGAGGGAAAGAGAGAGAGAGAGGGAGAGAAAATAAGAAATCACTCTCCGTACCCCGACGCTGTCACAACGATTTCTGAAAATTAATGAGTCGAACTGAGTCTTATTAAAAGTCTGGCCTTGCAGACTGTTTTGCTCAGTTGTTTCACCTGCTGGTCTGACTCTGTGGAGAAGGTTGAGGCCTGCCGCGGTTGAGCTGGTTCAGCCGGGGGGATGTGGCGCTGGCTGCCCGTCTTTCCAGGGAGGATCCACTCAGACACAACAACAAACACGCACTCAGACGGAGCGGAATCTCTCTCTTTGTTGTTGTTGGAGATAATTATGTGGATAATTATGTCTATTAAGCCGCCGTTGCGTCTTTTCAGCCACTCCAACGTCAATATTATCTTATCCTCAGTCTGTAGTCTGCCCCCCCCACCTTCCCGGAGCTCATGGGAAAATATTGTGGGTGGGATGTCGAGAGGCGGCGGCGTGTTGGGCTTTCGTGACAAAATCAAGGTTTGAGGGATTTGGAAAAAAAAGTGCTTTTTTTATTGTTATTTTAGATACTAATAATTAATTAATTATTATAATATCAGAATATTCTTATATCTGCCACTGTTCTTTTTTTAAGCAAGCACACAAAGAAAACCTCAAATTCCAAATGGTAAATGTCTCCCATCCACGTTTCCAACCTCAAGAACATTTCCACTCTGTCTATAAACCGGCATTGCTTCCAAAACTAATCTGCTTCCTTTTTAATTGCGATGAAATCAATAGAACAACCTTCCCCGGCTGCTCGTTAAAGGCATACACAGAAATAAGTAAATCTGATTGTTCAGTTTTGCCTCTGTGTAAAAAAAAAAAAAAAAAACTTTCTGTGGCTCTTCACCAGATGGATGTGTGAGATAAAAACAAAGGATGTTACACAGAAGCCTGGAGTTTGGCCCTCCAGAGAGAAAGTTGAAAAAAAAAAACCCTAACCTTTTTGACTGATTTACGAAACTATTTTCAACATGTTTCACATCATATTGCCGCTATGTATCGGTCGGCAGTGTTTCCGCCCCACCGCCACGACGTTAAATCCCATCTGTGCGTCTCCAGGCCCAGACGTGCTGCAGCTGTAGTTCCCCAACGCTCCCAGTTTCCACCAGCGCCGCCGACTCTTGTCGAGGGGGCCGTTTCTTCGCCAACAGAGGTCTTTTTGTGAGCTGCAGGTGTTGAACTATACGAGCCTGGTTGAGGAGAGTGCCACCCCACCACCCACCACACCCCACTCACCCAGAGGCCTCCTGCTCTCAGAGAAAGACCAGGAGCTGTTTCAACTTCCTCCACCGTTGTTTAGCATGGAACACAACTTCAAACACTGTACGTCAGAGCCAGCGGCCCCTGACAGCGCCAAAGCACACACACACACACACACACACACACACACTAAGGCCTGTGCACGTGCACAGGTTTCACAGTTTATTACACTAAAAGCCCTTAATGCCCAGTGTCACGTCCTGTAGTGGAAACGTGTGGTTTGTCAAATGATAAGCTCTGCTGTGTGGCGGCAGGATGAAAGTTACAAGTACAAATTAGGGAAGAATGTTGTCTCACATGAAAATTGTGTTTTTTGGAAGGAAAAAGGGTTTTATTTGGCAAATCAGGAGCCTTGAGGGAAGGTTTTAGTTGATAACTTGAATGATTCAGTGTGTCGCCACCAGATTAGACTGAAAAATAATAATTTGGTTTCAAGACAGATTGATGATGTTTCTGCATTCTGTTGAGACAAGAAGTGCGCCTGCTGGAGGCTGAGGGCATTGCGCTCCAACTTATTGACAGACTGAGATCGAAACCTACGTTTTTCAAGCCCTCAAAAGGTTCTCACTCAACTTTGTTGACACTGTGTTGTTTATTTTCAAAAAAAATATGAACTCATGTTTATAAATGTAGTTGTGGGATGTTTTCACGCAGTGGTTTCCTGTTCTGCCACTGAGTGTGAAGCAGGCCGTTGATTTTATCTTCTGTCTTATTTGAAGACGGCGCAACTTCAGGGCTGATGGTAGATGTGTATCCTGTCATGTTCATATATCATATATGTTTCAAATATAGTAAGATAAAATCCAGAACCTGTTTCACACTCACTGGAAACCCCACGTCTTGCTTGACCTTGTCTGTATCCTGTACCCTTTATGTTGTTATAGTTTGTAAAGCGACTTTGGGTTATTGAAAGAGCTATATAAAAAAATGATTTATTATTATTATTATTATTATTATTATTATTATTATTATTATTATTATTATTATTATTATTATTATTATTATTATTATACATAGAGAGAGAGACAGACAGAGAGACAGAGAGAGAGAGAGTCTCAGGTAGAGTGGCGGAGCTCCCAGAAAGGATTGTGTTTGTGTCCCTGCAGCCACAACACTGACCTTTCCTGTTATGGAAGTGCGCTGCTGACTGCTGCAGGACAGCAGGCAGGCAGGCAGCCCTCCTCCTCCTCCTCCTCAGTCTCTTCCTCCACCTTCTCCACCTCCCGCCTCCTATTCTTCTACCTCCTACTCCTCCTCCACCACTACCTCGTCCACCTTCTCCTCCTCCTCCAACTCCTCCAACTCCTCCTGCCCCACCACCTCTACCCCCTCGACCTCCTGGCCCTCCAACTCTACCTCCTCCTTCTCCTCCTTCTCCTTCCTGAAGACTGCCTGGCTCGGTCAAAGTGACTCTTTCTGGAGGATTGTTGGCCATGAAAAGGTGGCACAACGCATTGTACCACTACCTCCACCTCCTCCTCCTCCTCCACTTCCACCTCCTCCTTCTCCTCTTCCTTCTCCACCACCTCTTGTCAGTCTCCTTCCTGAAGACGGCCGTCACTTGGTGAAAGCAGCTCTTTCTGGAGGATTGTTGGCCATGAAAAGGTGGCAAAATGCGTACCTCCACCTCCTCCTTCTCCTCCTCCTCCACTTCCACCTCCTTCTCCTCCTCCTCCACTTCCACCTCCTTCTTCTCCTCACCCTTCTCCACCACCTCTTGTCAGCCTCCTTCCTGAAGACGGTCGTCACTTGGTGAAAGCAGCTCTTTCTGGAGGATTGTTGACCACGACGTGTCGTTGACTTCATCTTTGCTCTCATCTCATCAACCTTTTAACTGTGCTCAGTGTTGGAGCTGCTCTGCAATTGACGAGAGTTTTGAGCCCCTCCTCCTCCCTCCTGTCCATCATGGTGATTAGGGGGCTTAACGGCGACACGTTTTGCCGTTTTGCGGCCGAATGCTGGCGTGTCTAGCAGCTCACTGGGCCGAGCGTTTTTCTTTTTCCACGTGTGATGCGATCAGAAAGCAATTTGCTGCCTGACAATCCGACCCCAAGAAAAACACCTGCATTATTAAAACAAAACAAATGACCCCATTTAGCCCAGAAGACGCGGCGCTCGGGGGTCCGCGGGCCCTGAATACATCACACGGACGGCTTAGAATAAACACTCAGAGCTGTTTAGCGGGAGGGAACACGATCCCGGTGGTAAACTAGAGCCGCTCCTCCAACATCTGCAGTCTTCCTCTGCTGTTCCGGGGCCACAACTCACCTGAAATATGAAGGTGAAGCTAATGAATCCCTTTTTAAGCTAAATATCAACCAATCATAGATTTTCATACTGCTTGTCCCCCATCTAGAGTTGCACCCAACAGCGCAGCGCAGCACTCTGCTTACAGAGTTACATAAAAACAAGCTACCTTGTAAAATAAATATATTTTGATTGATGTGGCTGAGTTTTCAAAAGGCCTAAGAGAGTTCTGGCCACAATAGAAGTAAAATAAAAGCTTCTGGGAAGGGGCGGTGGTGGGGGGAATTATACCGTGTGACGTAAACAAAGATCAGTGCCTGAGTCTGGGGTAAAAATAGACTCAACAAACATCTCGCCGACAGGAATTTGCTTTTCAATTCGACTCTCTCAGTTTTCTCGGAGAAAAGCCACGAGGCTTAGCGTCGCTAAAGCTGCTGACGTGCCGCAGTTGTTGGGAAACTGCCCCCCCCCCACCCCCCCCGGGGTTGCGGGAGGGATCGGGGCTCAGCGTCTTTATTTTTGCTTGTTTGTTTGTTTGTTTGTTCTTTTTTTTCCCACCGGCGGCAACGATCCCCGAACGCAGCGCAGCTCAGCGTGGTGTCAGCGCGTCCGTCAGCATGTTAATGATTTGTCGGGTGCGGGGGGCGGGGGCGCTGATGGAGGGGTGGTGAATAAGCGCGGCATTATGACGACTAAGCCGGGATGCCCTTTCAGTTCTGGCAATTTTACAGCGTCGGCTGTTGTTAATGTACAATGAGGCCTTTTTCAACAATTAATGTGCCAGTAAATCCGGTTGGATGTGCGTTCCACTCCAGGGTTTTGGCGGAAATCTCTGCGAGAATCCTCTTTTTTTTTTTTTTAAAATGCATGTTTGTGGTCTTTTGTCAAGCAGTGGCGGCGGCGGCGGGTTGGCTTTTCACGCCACTTTTTCAGGCTTCGTCCCTTCGGCCTGTCTGATGCAACAGCAGGCCAACATCAGTATTGCTTTGCACTGCTGTTTGACTGTTTGATCCCCTGTTTCCACTTTCATATGCAAAATGGCAGACGCGTCCTTTGTTTGTTTGGGGTTTTTTTTTTTGCTATGCTTCGCTGGAGATTTGCTTTCTGTTTAGCCCCGACTGACGTACAAAAGAAGAAGTTCCTCCTTTAATCACATTGCCTTCCCCAGCTGCTGCTGCTGCTGCTGTGACTGTGCTCGGCCTCAGATGTCCTCCCTGCGTTCGAGTCTTTGACCGGCCGTGATTCACTTTCTCTATTTTGGTGTGTGCAGACTGTGTGCCACGGCATGTGGGATTCACAGGAAGGGCAGCCAAGTGTAGAGCAGGCACATGAGGAGAAACATGTCCCCCATACAAACCATGTTGCTGCAACCGTATTGCACTTAGTGATGATCCGAGTTTTTTTTTTATTTATTTCAAGGTTAAAAAAAACAACAACACAAATAAACACTGGTGTCTTTGCATGAGAAGAAAATGTAATTGCTTGTTTTCTATTTTCGATGCACAGTTAAAAATACACAGCCACTATTAATGAAGCAAAATAACGGGGGGGGGCAGCTTGTGAACAATTAGACCTGTTTACAATTCAGCCCACATGAAACTAACATGTGAGTCTCCCTCTCTGCTGATGGCATGTGAGGTTATAATTACCCCCGCTGCGCTTTAGCATGCTAACACGGCCTCAAAGAGAAAATGAGCAGGTTGGCCGCGTGTCATCTCTGCTCGCTGTCTTTTGAAAGGCAAGACACGTGTTCACGCCCCTCTGAGTGGCGGCACATGTCGCGTGATGCACTCGGCCTTTTCTGCACATTCAAACTAAATGAAAGTAAAAGCAACCTTTAGCTTGTGACCAAATATCACCGTTAGGTAAGTGAGCTAATGGAATTGCGCCATTTCTGCGCCATTTCTGCGCCACGTTGTGCGTCGTGTCGTTAACTACGTTTTTTTGGATCAATCTGAGTCGCAGTTTGAACTGCAACTGAGTTTGAACTGCGCAAATGAAAGTCCTGCACTGAGGACGGCGTTTTATTTCACATTAACCAGCTGCACACCGCAACTGTAATGTCTGATTCAACTAAATCCAACCACATGTGGTTCATAACGACAGACCCACAGAATACAAATGATTAGACCTCGATATCTCTTCAGAATGCCGGCGGTTTGGCACAATTTGGCCTGAGCTGAACGAAAAAAGAAAAGAAAAAAAACGACACGTGGCCGAGCCAAACTGGGATCCCGTCACACGACACAGTCAGAAGTGCTTCGTCCTCGGCTCGGTTTTCCACCGCGAGTGCCGAGAGCTTCGGGGGTGAGGAGGGGGGTGGGGGGCGACGATAAGAAAGGTCCCGTCTCTCTCCGCCGTTGGATGACTTTTTGGCCAGCGAGATAAAAAGTCCAAGTCTTCTCTTTCGGCACTCGTCTGCGCTCCTCCTCTCACCAGCACAAAGCAGCAGACAGACGAGATTCCTGCACTGGTGCCAAGCTGTGTGTGTGTGCGTGTGTGTGTGTGTGTGAAGGGGATGAGTGCATGACATTGAGAGTATTTGAGAGTTTGGAGGAGAGTTGGATGAAAAGGGAGATGAAGCAGATGCTGTTTCTCAGCGAGGGTAACGTTAAATCAGGGTTGTGCAGCCTTTGGTGAGTGTGTGTGTGTGTGTGTGTGTCTTACTCTAATTGCAAGGGCAGGGTGTGGTGGTGATGGTGGTGGGGGGGGCAGCTATTCCCTGGCTGTGCCTTTATAAAGACTGCAGGGTATACTCTTCTCATACTGAAATGTCATATTATACAAACAGCAAGCGGTGGGTGGTGAGACAGGGCGTCTGTGTGTGTGTGTGTGTGTGTGTGTCTTCTGTGTGAGAGCACTTCAAGGGGCTCTCGGAGTTAAAACGAGTGGCTCCAGTTTTTGATATAAAAATAGGCGTATACAATTTAGTCTCTGGCATGGCGGCTGCAGACGACAGAGAGTCGAGGTTCATCTTCACTCAGAGTGGAGGAGACGGGGGGAGGGGAAGGAAGAAGGGGGAGGTGACGACGGGGAGGGGGGTTCAGTGTTTACTGGAAGAGAGGGGGGTGGGGGGTGGAGGTGTGTGCGAAGGTTGCTGCGATCGACTGAGGACGTGGAAATATGTAAAAGCCCATTCTTACGCAAAATCTCATAGTCGTTTTGGCGACAGTAATGTCTCTGATTAGCCCGTCATTTGAGATGGCCCCTTGTGATGTCACAGAGGGGCCCGTGGCCTCCCGTCCGATTTACTGGCACCTTGCAGATGCGCGGAACGTCCCACAAAGCGTCAGTTGGAATCAGGAAGTTGAAACCCAACATTTTTGCAGGAGACTGGAAACAGAGGGTTAAATATGATGGTTTCTGCAGACTGATGGAGGGCCTGTTTTTTTTAATGGTATAGTTAATTGTGCAGAAAGACAGGTCTAACAATGGGGCCCGTTTAAAAAGTATTGTCCTTTAAGTCCATATTTGTTCCTTATGCTTTGTGCACTTCCTGCCAGTTTGAACACTCGCAGCTCTTTGATGTGCAGACTTGAGAGCAATTTGTCCACTTCCTCCTTCGCCTCCCTGGCTCCTCCTGCCTTCTGCAGCGTCCGCCGCTGCTGCTGCTGCTGCTGCTGCTGTGTGGCTGCGCGGCCTGGTGCTGCTGCAGCTGAAACGCAGAGTCGCAGCTCCGCAGAGATGCACACTCAGCAGTGGCGTTTTTTTTTCTTTTTTTTTTGTAAATACCAAGGAGAACAGACAGACACATGCACGCAGACACACAGTTGATTGGGAGCACATGGGCAGTAAATTATTGGGTGGAAAGACTTCTTTAAAGGGGCAGCAGTCTTGTAATTGAATAGCAACAGAGCCGGAATACAAACCGCACCAAACTCACATTTATTTGCCTCGGGAGCTGCTTGTCCTCAGCCGACCCGCCTGCTTCCCGTCTGTTTTGCTGCGGGACAGCCCTTTATCGATGACCGTCATCGGCGCCTGGAGCCATTAAGATTGTCGCTTTTTCCCTCAAGGTGTTAATCACCGTAATTATTCAGGACACGACTCTGTCGTGGATCGCAATCTGGGTCAGTCTTTAATCTCACAGCGGGAGGCAGCAGGAATGAGAGAGAAAGACACTGTGGCGTGCACGCATCGTGTGTGTGTGTGTGTGTGTGTGTGTAAGCCTGGCTGGAGGCCAGCAGCAGGGATCTCTGGGAGCAGAACCAGGCATGATGTCATTGCCACCCAGACCAAGGAGTCAGAGTAATCTGTGACATTGTGCTTTGTGTGTGTGTGTGTGTGTGTGTGTGTGTGTGTTGGTGGAGGACATGGTTACTGTCAGTTTTCTGTGCCTGGTGTCCGTCACTCACACTCCTCCCTCATATTTCTCCCCCTGCGGGCCGTCAGCAGACCTTTGACGCTGCGTTCTTGCTGTAGAGTTTGAGAGTTTTCATTTTTTCTTGTTTTGTTTTTTTTAATGGCCCAGTGTGAAATATTTAGCTGAAAAAACCCACGTGTTTGGATTTTGATTGGACCTGGTTTGCACCTGATCAGTTTTTTTGTAGTGATTATTCACACTAACTTTTAACTTTTTAACTTTTTTCTAACCTGAATCACCTCAGACGGTCGGAGTTGCCCCAAAGCACCAAATCAATTCCTCTTGGTCACCGATGGAAAAGAAATTTCGAGTTTTCACCCCCCCCTCACCTCCTCTCGCCCCTCCTCCCCCTCTCCAATTTGCCTGCGATGGGCCCTATGGGGCCCGCCTGATGCTTTCCGTGCTGCGTTTGTTGACCCAGCGCCTGGTAGCAGCGGGGAGCCCGGAGAGACGAGCTATTGAAGTGCGAGCCAGTGTTTATGTTTGTGTCTGGGTTTCCATCGCTGCTCCTGTCCTCCGCCCTCTGCCGCTGCGTGCCCACACAACAGCCGGCTGGGGTTGTTCTCCTTCCTCCCACCGCTGGAGCACAATTCCAGAGCGAGGTCCGGCCCACCGGGCCTCCGCTGCCGCCGCCGCCCTCGCGTTTCCCCTCCAACACACTGCCTCCTCTCTGTACACCTGCCAGCCTCGACCATGCCGCCCGTGTTTGCGCTCCAGTCTGGCACTCGGCACGTTCTGTCTGGACGCCGAGCAGAAGGAAAAACCTGTCAGGTGGAGCGCAGCTGGGACTCTGCCGGGGAAGAAAAGAGGGCCTGTGGTGCTTCGGCGGCGGGGCCTCCGGGTTTTCCATCGGAGCGGTAGCGCCGTCGGAGCGCCGCTGAGCCAGACGTCTGAGCGGGCTCCATCAGGAAGGAGCGGCGGGTGGATTTACATAACGCACGCCGACGCAGGGAAACATTAACAGGCTGGAAGGAGGTTTCCTTTCCCACAAATGTTCTTTTCCAGAGCCCCTCCGCCTCCCGCGCTCTCTGGGCCCGGCTGCCGTAAACTGAGTCAAAATGCAGTTTCACTGCAGTAAATTGGGCGTGAAGTGGTACAAACACACACCCTCAACAAATAGCGCGCTGGAAAACATGAGTCAAAACCTAAAACCCTGTTCATAAGACCAGAAACACTAGAATTCAAGCTAGCTAACACTAGCTGTCACTTTTTTTGTTCGTCTGATTGAATTGTTCCGAGCTGAGCCATCAAATTGATCAGAGCACGGAATAAAGTGTCGGGCTGAGCTGTGAGTACCCATAATGCCCTTGCACTGTGACATAGCCCGTTTGCTCCATAATCACATGATCCCACACGCAGCTGTACCTTAAAGCCCTGCGAGTATTGAAGACAGAGAAGACAGATTGAGAAAGCTTGTTGTCTTTCACCTCACGTTTTTTTTTTTTACATTGCGACACCAAACAAACAGCAAGAAGCCTCCTCCTTGCTCCTCCTTGTTTGAAATGTGAGCAGGAAGAGACAAGCGAAGAGCGATTAGCTTCAACCGTAATGTGTTCACATTGACTTTGTTGCACCACCTCCTCAGGCCAATTTGATTGGAATGTGTTGGTGTGTTTACACGATGTAAACACACCAACACTCTCTGTCCATTTAATCACACCTAATTGTGTGAAAGCTTACGAGCTAGCTAGCGCTCAATCCTTTTATTTTCTTTTATAACGCAATAAGGTTTCTTTGGATTTTGTTGCTGTAGAACATTCTTCAGCGCTCTCTGTCTGTTTGCAATTGAAAAGCTTGCAGAAGAAGAAGAAGAAGAAGAAGAAGAAGAAGAAGAAGAAGAAGAAGAAGAAGAAGAAGAAGAAGAAGAAGAAGAAGAAGAAGAAGAAGAAGAAGAAGAAGACGACGAGCTAGACCAGCGTCCCAAGATAAACATGTCCATGGCTGCCTGAAGCGCTCTAAGAACGTGATCTGGAGCGCAGTTTACACTTGAGGTTTCACATGTCGGCCCTGTTTTTAGAAGGTGTAGTTTTCAGAGGACCTTCTGCCACTCCGACACATTAGCGCCGTGGCTCCGCCGCTGCCCTCTCACCTCGCTAGTTTGAGCGTTTCACCCCGTCACTACTTTAAGTCACTTAGGCCCTTTTTTACGGAGGTTCAGGGGTTCCTCTGTGCCCGCAGCATGGAGTCATATGGCCCTCCACCAAACAGCTCCAACGTGAGAAAATGAGACTGCCATCAATTTTGGATCGTACGTTTTGGACTCTTAGTGCCGAGTACTCGACTCACATTCTGAGCTTTTCTTTGTTGGATGTGCGTTGGTGTCTCATCCAAATCCGCTGGACTAAAACAAAAAATGTTTTAAAAAAAAAAAATCAGATGATGATCCCTCATCAAAGCGACCGGAGAGGCGTGTTCCCAGAAGACAACGCCCGGTTACACTTACCTTAACAAACCCACAAGTCGTTGGTTCAGTTTGACGTTACTGGAAGTCGATGGGGACATTTGTACTTTCGGTATGACGGCTGGAACCGCAGAGCTTCATCACTTTACGACTACTTCTTTCATATTGTTGTTGACACGGCCGTCCATCGTCTTTAACGCAGGATCAAAACAAAGATAACCTGAAGTTCAGGGCTCAAATCAAAAACAAATTCCAGTAAACACACTCGTGCAAGGTTACTAGTTCACTCTGAATTTTCCCAACAATTTCTTCAAAACTTAACCCTCTGAATTTTTTGTGTGTTTTTCTCTTGTCTTGTTTTGTTTCACTGCATGGGAATTTTGCTGTACTTTACAATTGTGAAAGCGAGAACGTATGACCTTTGACCTTTTGGGCTCTGCTGCAGCAGCAGTAGCAGCAGAAAGCAGCAGCAGCGGCAGCGGCAGAACTCCCTCACCTCTCCGCCGCTCTGTCCCCACACTTTCACCACACCTCTTCAGATGAACTTGAGAGGGATTCCCAGCCGTCAGCGACCCCCCCGCCCCTCCACGCTCCCCCACCCCCCCACCCTGTGGTTGGTTGCTGCCCACACTGTGACGAGCTGCTGACTCAGCTCGGGGCCTCGGAGAGCAGAGACGGCCTGCGGTTAGTTGATCTTTACGGTCGTGCTCCCTCCCTCCCCCTATTAAGAGCGCCGTTAGGAGGAGACCCCGTCACGCTTCACTAATAAATGCAAAAAAGCCTGCATGAGTGTGTCTCCCGTTTAGGCAGAAATGAAACTCAGCTCCGTTTTTGTTTTTTTGTTTTTTCAAAATGTTTTTTTTTTTTGCATCGTGTGTAATTTTTTGAGACGCTCCGCTGAGCTGCAAGTTGAAAAAGTGAGATAAAACCTCCAAAGACTCATGTCGTGGCCTTTTGTGATTTTTATACATTTCATCCAGTTTGAGCAACAAGCCAAGTTTGGATGTTCTCACCTCGGCTGCTTGGAGCAGCTCAGTTGTGTGTTTATTCTCACAGCCAGGCTGTTGTTGGTTCAAAATGTGCTTCACTGATAAAATAAAGTTCGACTCGACTGTCGAGTCAGTCAGTGAGTGAACGGCGCTGGTGCCGGGACAGGAGTCTAAAAAGGCAGGAGTGTTTGCACTTTACAAAACAATTGATTTTTGAGGTCATAAAATAACGAGATTGAGTCGCTGAATCATCCTCTCGGCGGCCGGGTGCGCAGCTCGTTGCTCCGGGTTCAACGGCGACGGCTCACCACGTCGGACGGCGAGAGGCTAAATCACAACCGAAAGGCCGACGCGGGAACTGTCGCAAGTGATTCAGAGAGTGTTGGAGCGGCTTTGAATTTCTCACTGCGATGCCTCGAAATGGAAAGCTAGCCGGTCGAGTTACGCCTTGGGTTGGATGGAGGCGGCGGGAGGGAGTTGGGGGTGTTGGGTTGTGCTGCCCGTCTGAGGTTTTTCGAACATTCGTCTTTTTCGAGACTCCGACAGTTTATGCTTAACGCCGTCATTTGAGCCGGGTTTTTTTTTTCCCTTCCCCCCTCTCCCGCCCCCTCCCCCTCCCCACCTCCGCTGTCAACGGCAGAGGCTGAGCAAAGTCGCCGCTGTGTTTTTTTCTTTTTGGTTTTTCTGCTGAGACTCGATTGCCAGGAGGAGCAGAGAACCGACCCAATTCTCTGCCAGACCGCAAAGTTTCTCATTTGAATGTCAGCTCGCGGATCGTCGCCACCCGCGTGTCGGCGGTGCGAAGGCGGGTGTGTGCGTGCGCGTTGCAGGGGATCCCGGCGGCGGCCTCGCGGATGTCACCGCTGCATGGCGGAGCGTTAACGCCGACCCCCCCCACGCAGCCGGTGGCGGGGGAGGGCGGTTGGCTTGAAACTGCGAGTGGAGAGAAAGGGAAGCCCTCCGAGCGGAGTGTGAGAAGTGCCGCAGCGCTGCGGTTGCAGGTACTCTGTTCACACGCGGCGGTTAGCGCCCCGGTGGTCTTCTCCACCAACCCCCCGCCCCCACACCTCCCCTCCGTCACTCCCTACCCATCACTGCCACCCCCACCTCCCTTTGTTGTCAAGACACTTCACTCGTCTCACTGCCACCGCTTGCACGAAATCCCATGCAAGTGCCGTGCGTTTTGCTGTTGCTGCTGCAACACGGTGTTGAGAACCTGCTTGAGGCGGACCCTTCTGGAACCTCGGCCGCCCCCCCACACCCGCCGGCCCGTCCTGCCAGGCTCCCATCCAGTAGTAGTTTCTCGCTTTTAACTGTCGCCTCCTTCATTTTAGCGGAGACATAACGCAGGAAGCAGCAACCGTTGCAAGCTGCACTTGACGCCCCAGAAGACTTAGAAAAAATAGAAAAAGTGAAAAACAATAAATACAGGAAGTGGCGATGCTTTGCTTCTGCTAAGTAGTTAGGCTGCGTGGATGCTGCAGCAGCAGCAGTGGCACTTTTATCTGAACTCCACAGCATGAACAAATCATGGCACTTAAGTCTTTTCTTGGTGGAAAAGATGTTTTTTGCTGGACTTCCAACCAGTTTTGGCATCAGACTATTTAGACACCAAGGTGCAGCGTTCAAAACGACATAATTCTGCCGCTTGTACCAACAGGAAGTCTTGAAGTTTTTTGCTACGTGACTATAATAGCCCGAAACTCTCACTGTAGGTCCTTAATTACACACACAGACAAATGACTTGTCCAATCACCTTCAAAGGCCTTTTCCAAAGTCTCCTCTCCCGCTTCACAAACACTTTCTATGAGATCTTTGGCACTTGGATAAGTTGGAACTAAACCCGTAGGAATCAGAAAATCATCCTCCTGGTGTCTCAGGTTACAAGACGGCTCAGAATGCACAGATTTCTGCTTTAATACTGTACAGTTTTGCGGCAAAACCTGCCGCCGTCGCTCAAGGAAGTTGCGAGCCGAGTCTCTCGGCATGACGTCCACCTAGCAATAAACCTCTCATGTGTGGGAATATATTTTAGGTGGGAGGTGGCGCGAGTTTCTTATTTCCTTATCATCGCGCTGAGATAAATCCTGCATCTCGGCCAGCGGCGGGAGAGACGAGGCACCCGCTCGCCGCTGTCAGCTGTTAGCTAGCGAGTGTTAGCGCGTAGCCGCGAAGGTGTTGTTGTTCTCGGCGAGCGGGTGTCCCGCCTGATAATTGGGTCAGCGCGGTTCTCCCGGGAGGAGAGGGCAGAGGGGACGGCGGAGAAACCCCCTCGGCCCCGGCGCAGCCAGATGAAAAGAAAACACTCCCGGTTACAGGTTCCACATGTGGGGGGCGAAAGGGTGAAAATGTGTTTTAGATTTTCCTCCTCGTCCCCTCCCCTCCGCTCCCAGCCCCCTCACTTCTCTCTCTCTCTCTCACCGACTCTCCGTCCTGCTGTTGGAGGGTCCGCTTCCACCCCACCCCATGCGATGGTGTGTGTGTGTGCGTGCATGTGTGGCGAGATCTGGTGCCGCATATCTGTTTCTTCCGTCCTGCGGGTTTTTAGCTAATCCACTTCTTCCAGGCTTCCTTCCCAGAACAGCGAGGCCTCTTTTCTTTTTTCCCTTTTTTTCTCGCTAAAGAAAACAAGGCCGAGCAGCACCTTGGAAATCCCGCCGCCTTTCTCATTAAAGAAGGAGGATGAGGACAAAGTTGATTTTCCTGATTCAAATTAAGCCGGTGAAACCGAGAAGCTCAGCTGCGCCGCACAGAGAGCGGGATAAAAGAGAGAGAGACAGCTGCAGAGAGAAAGAGGCGGGGGGGACTCCGTTGTATCGCTTTCCTTCTACCAAATTGCAGATGAGCGTCGTGGAGTCAGAGACGCGGAGAGCCACGTTTAAACAGGATCCCCGTGTTTGGAGTTTTTTTTTAAAGCCGTTCGGAAATCAAGCATCAGACAAAACCTTGGAGGCCGTTTGGAATATCTGCATTTGTTTAGAGTGGAAAAAAGGTCCTCAAAGGTCCGAAGTAGTCGAGTTGCCGAGAGTGAAGCGAAGTGATTCGACTGCTCTGCAGTGTGTGTTGGAAAGAATGAGGCGGCCACACAGGGAGGCGGCTAACATGGAAGTGTTGCTCACCAGCAGGGAGTCATTCTTCTGTGGAGATGGTCTCGATAACATGACCTTTGACATTTGGTCAATGGACATTTGGCCTGGACTGATTTCACTTTTTTTTTGTTTTTATTAATTTATAAAGTGTAATAATAATAACATATATATATATGTATAAATATAATACATTTTTAAATAAAGTATTATCTGGGATGACTTAAAGCATTTATATAAATCCTGAGAAGAGAACAGCTGAAGCAAAAACAGCAACAACAAAAAAAAGCAGCGATTTCACACAGATTAGAGAAGGAAAACGAAAACAGAGGGAAGAAAAGAAGAAACGGGGAAAGAACAATGAGGTCTCGGGGGACTGATTGTGGGAAAACACTGGTTGTGCGTGCGTGTGTTGTGTGTGTGTGTGTTCGCGCACAAAGCGAAACAGGCGCACACATTCAAGAAAAAAATTATCACACTCCTTTATCAGCATAGTTTTAATTTCCTCTCAAACAGTGCGTAGAATTCAAAATCACATGTGGTGGGAATGTGAAGCGTCGGATTCTCGATGCCTCGCCGCGCACACGCAAAACACGTGGCTGCGTTGGACATAATGAAGCAGCAGCAGCAGCAGCAGCAGCAGCAGCAGCAGTAACTCCTCAGGCAAATGACAGACCTGCTGGGATAAAAACCCTTCTTCTGTCCTTGCAACTCAAACAATAATCCGGCCGATCCTGCCCGTTCGCTTCTCTACTCTGTAATCACCGCGCTCACGTTTGGCCCAAGGGCAGCGGCAGCAGTAGCACCACCACCACCACCACCACCAGATTTCTGACACCCATTATTAATAGCGCGGGAAAAGTCCAAATCTTTTCATTGGCGGCAAATCCAGATTAGAAGTCTAAACATTTGAAAGAGGGCGCCGCCCCCCCGACGAGGCACCGAAAGCCGGCGGCCTCATCCTCGTGTGCGAGCACCGCGGTCTCTGTCAGCAGCACTTCAGGGCGAGCCAGGATCAAAAACCGTGGAATAACAACCCAGGGAAACCAAAGTTTCGACTGGCAGAGGAGGAAAAAGATGAGAAACCTTCAGCAGAAAGAAGCAGCGTTTCTCCAAACTCATGGAAGAACTACAGAGAATTTGCATTAACTGTACCGCACGTTGTTCATAATTTGTAATTACGTTCTTCTTCATCTGCATATGCGGTTGTACCATGCACATTTCCCCAATATGGGGCAAATAAAGGCCTTTTTTTCTTCTTCTCCTTCTTCTTCTTCTTCTTCTTCTTCTTCTTCTTCTTCTTCTTCTTCTTCTTCTGTTCGCTTAGCCAGCTTTTGTTGAGCATGCCAGTTAACACTTTGTTGTTGTTCATCAGCATCAGCATCTTGGCGGAAATAAGCACTTTGCTAGCCTGAAGCTAAAGAAAAATGCTATCAAACTCAAGCTCGGTTCTTCCTTAAAATTTGCCTACACTTACTGGCATCGCCTCACACTGGGGTGAAGGAGTGGATGGGGGGATAATGGAGGGTGTGAGGCAGTGAGGCGGTGGCAGACTGTAGTTCCCCTCTCAAGAAGAAGAAGCAGAAGAAGAAAACCGGGGTATTCAAAGTAGGCCGAGGCTGAGTGTGTTTTCACAACTCTTAGCCGAGACAGTTTCCCCTCCTCTGTCTGTTTCTCTCTCATCTCACACCAACAGCTGTGTTTTTGTTGTCTTCCCGTCGTTGCTTCCTGTCAGAATAGGTGCTGACAGGCCCCTTCTTCTGACACTTTGAGCTTCTCGCCTCCCTGTTGAGCGTTTTGTTCACTTATGAGTCCTCATGCGGACCTCTTAAGCCATGGCGGCAAGGGCTGGCGCTTCCCTCCTCTTTCCGAAGCCATAAGGTGGGAAGAGGAGGGAAGCACGAGCCCTTCCCGCCGCTGGGCTCGGCTCCGGCTCCGGCTCCGGCTCCAGCTCGTGCAGCCGACCGTCCTCTAAAGTAAACAACGCGGCGTGACCAATCGGGAGGAAATGTTTCGCCACAGACGTGTGTCCACACGAGATCAAAACCTGCTGTCAAGAACTTCGCTGAAACTATTTAAAAGGAAAAAAAATCCCTTAAGAAAAAAAAAGCTGGGACTCAGCCCTCCGTGTCCGCCCACCAGCCTCCCTGCAGGCTCCCTGGGGATCCCGCCGCAGGCAGCGCGGCTCCAGGCCTTCTGCGCCAGGCGCTGAGGGGTTGGGGGGGGGGTTGTTTCTCTCTGCAGGTAGACTCATCGCTCTGTAATCACGGAGGCGGCCGGAGCAACGGGCCACGTGTGGCCATAAACGCAGCGCGAGCACAGATAATGAGTCACAGCAAATCCCCCCCTCACCCCCCCTATCTTGGCTGACATTCTGTGTTGTTGGGATGGAGGGAAAATTAAAAGAAAAAAAAAACTCGGAAGGAAAATCTCCTTCAGTATGTGGGTGGAAAAACTGTTCCTTGTTCCTGACGTCCCGGCCTGCGACTTTTCTGTAGCTCTTGCTGTTTGTCCTGCTGGATGCGACGTATCTCAATGCACTTGCTTCCCCTTTAAAACTAAGACAATATTAAGCCTGGATTGAATAAGCTTGTATTGTTTCAGCTTTTGTTGTTAATGAAACCAAATACATTCACTGGTTTTGTTTCGTCTCCGACCTGAGATTTCTTGCTTTTGGTGCTCTGGTCTTTGCATTGAGTCGCCAGCAAGGCTCCTCGCTGTCATAACGAAAGCAGGAAAGTCTCTGGCGAGCGACCTCCATGTAAAGCCTCAGAAGAAGGAGACAAAGAAGAAACGCAGGAAGCTGATTCCAAAAGAGATTAGCCTGGATTTTGCTGCTACAGCGGCTATTTGATCAGAACCAGTTCATTTACTGTTTTTTTTGCAGTAAATGAACAAAGATTACTGCACTGAAGGCTTTTCCTGACTGGAAAATATGGGTTTGTTTTGCTCCCGAGCAGCTCAGGCAAGAGTTTAGCTAAGCAGGGTGGCCTATAGCTGCAGTCCTATGTTGCTAACACCTAAACATCCCAGCATTTTGTTGAGTTAAATTTGCCTTCTTCCTTCCCACGTGCACAATTTCAAGTATTGATTTATTTTTTTTCATTCATTCCTCAAGGAGGCGATTTTTCGACCACCGCCGGGACACTTTCCCTCCTCCGCCCCGCTGCGCGACTGTGAAGAGCCGCGAAGAGCCGCGAGCTAATCTAATCTAAGCGCGGCTCTGTTCATTCTCCCTCTGTGGCGTTCTTGTTGTCTCCTCGCTGTCACAGCTCCGTTTGTGAGCCGCCCTGCTAGGAACCACACGGGCCACTTAGAGCCTGTTGCCCTCTGGCCTCTAGGAAGGGGGTTAAGTATGGGAATGAGAGGTCGCAGAGAAGCCGAGGTTAATTGTCGCCCCTCTTAGAAGTAATCGCCAACATCACCCACACACACCCCAACATGCGCGCGCGCACACACACACTTGACAGCTACATCAGTGATCACGACTTTGCGGTGTCCTTTCAAACCCTGGCCTGCAGGCAAACAAGTCGCCCCCTTTTTATGTAGACAGATAGATGTCCGGCTTGTTTCCTGCTACATATTTAGCATACCAGCGAGCGCTGCGGGGTCAGACCCCAGGCAGGCCGCCACTGCGGGATTCAACCCAAACACAGCAGCGCACCATAGTGCCGGCCATTCAGACGTCCTGGCGGGACTTTCATGCGAGGCGGTGTGGCCCAGACAAAGCTGGGAGGAGGACTGTCTGTAGGGTTAGAGGAATGTTAATAGGGGAGATTTTTCATCTTTTTTTTTTATCAAGCCGGAGTCAAACAGTTGCGGTTTGTCTGGTGTTTTTTTTTTTTTTTTTTTTTTTTTAATTTTGATAAAAGGACAGAGTGGGACAGTTTGTGTCCGCCCGGCGAGGCTGGACGTCGCTGGCTTTGTGCTCTGGTGTGAGGCAGAATGGATGCGATTAGAGCAGAACCGACAAGATGAGGAGGAGGAGGAGGAGGAGGAGGAGGAGGAGGGATGGGGGTGGGAGGATGGGGGGTGGGCGGTGAACAGGGTGCGATTGTGGGACAAGAAGAAAAAAAGCCGGGCTTGGAATGGGAGGGTAATTGGCCAAGATGAAAAATGAGAGTCCTTGACCTTTTGTTACCTCCAGGGATGGCTGATAGCGCGAGAGCCCATCCAATCGGCCCGTCCCTGTGACACTCCCTCACCCATAAAGATCTTTAACTACAGGGGAGGGACGGCAGGAGGGGTGAGACAGGCAGCGGAGCTCGAGGGGGTGAGGGGTGGGGGGTGGGGGGTTGTGTCTTGGTCGCTCTTGGGCGTGGTGGTCTTTTATTGTAAGTGTGTGTGTGTGTGTGTGTGTGTGTGTGTGTGTGTGTGTGTGTGTGTGTGTGTGTGTGTGTGTGTGCACGGCAAGGCCTCAGCTGTCTTGGTCTCCATTAGGCTCTAAAAGGCCCGTCACTCTGGGCTTTTAACTCTGCTTGTTAGCATGGCAGGCAACCAACAACCCCACGCTCCCCCAAACCCCCCCGAGTCCCAATCCGACAGATGTCCACATTAGGCAGCGGCCACGCCCACCTCCTCATCCAGCTTCCAGCACCGCACACTTTAGGCTTGTGCTACCGCACAGCGGGTCCAAAAAATCCGACGTTGGATGCTGTAGAAAAATGCCTTCTGTGAGATGTTTTTCTGTCGAGATGAAAGTGGGAAACAACCTGCAGATTGGCCGTTTTTGTTTGTTTACAGTGGCGGAGGATTCCGCATTGCACAACACTCACCTGAATCAACCTCACTCACCTGAATTGATTACACTCACCCGATTCGACCTCAGTCAGGCTGCGTGCAGAGCTGCCAAGAATCCGATGTTGCATTGAATAAACTCACTTAACCAGTCGCCTTCCAGGCATTTTTTTCATTACAAGGTGCCTTTTACAGGGTTTTTCCAGACCAGATTCATATAAAAGGGTGAAACAACTTTCAGGAGACGAGCGCTGCAATTTATATTTCCAGATTTTGCTCTAGTGAGGTAAATTTGACCTCCTCCTTCCTTTGTTTTTAATAGCAAGTCGACAACAGCAAGTCGACGACCTCGTCACAGCTCAACAAGTCGACCTCAGGCTGAACTTCCGCTGCGCTCCAGAATCAGATGTTACATTCTTGTTTCGGCGCTGGATGTTGGATCGCAGGCTGGGGTCGAGCTGTGAATCTGGCCGACGCAGCTGGTGATGGCCTTCGCTGTGGGACTCGTGCGGTAGCGACGGCCAATGACATCAAATCGCTCATTGCGAGTGTTGTTGTTTTTTTCAGCGTGTCTCCCCAGCGATAAATGCCTTCTATGAGCTCTTGGATCGATGGAGTTGTGAGGTAACCCAGTTTGGGATGTGGCACTGCCAGCTCAGAGCATGTTGCCACTTTTTGCTGTATGAGGTCAATTAGCTCATTTTGTTGACAATACCATTCGACCACACCCACCTTCCTGGATCCAGTGCTGCGGGCACTTTTGTGTTGGATTTTGGACCACTGGGGCCCCCCATGGTCCGGCTGTGATGGTGGTTAACGCCATCAAACCACATGACCTGGAATCAACCAGTTCGGTGGTTCCAGTTGCATTCATCACCTGAGCTGCACCGCCCCCTCTCGCTTGCGCAACAGTTGCACCAACGGCGCCAACTTCTGTTGCGGCATGGCATTTGTTGTGCGTCAAACCTTGTTGTGCAAAAAAAAAAAAAAAAGAGAAATCCTGGTTCAGCAGCACTTCCCTTTTGGACCAGGGCTCCGCCTCCGTAATCTGTTGTGTCATTCGGTTGTAGTGGGAATTCCCCCCCTGCGTCCCCGGCGTGACCCACCGCGTCTGTATGCAGTTAGGTGACAGGTGGGTCGCTTAATTAAAGCCCGGAGCTAATGACAGAGCGGCAAAGCCGAAGGCCGGCTGAACAGAGGAGAGGACAGGAGCCGGGCCCCCCCGGGGTCGGGGGGCGGAATTAGCGGCATGAGCCAAGTCGCTGACTGAAATCCCCTTTTGTTGACAAATGACTAAAATACTAAAGAAGGAAAGGCGGCGGTTGATGGTTTTCCCTGTTTTCAGTCCAGTTATCTAAGACAAAACCAGTTAACGTGCACAGCTGCTGTCAGTCAGTCAGTCAGTCAGTCAGTCAGTCAGTCGCTCCCGAAAATCTGAGTCAGGCGGCCAGAGAAAACTCTCAAATTGGCAGAGTGTCTCCAACAACCTGAGCAATTTCCAAGGTTTTTGTTTTATTAGAAACACTCAAAATCAGGCCTCTGCGAGAACATATGCGAATAATAAAATGGGGCACAGCACACCAGGAGCTAAAAATGCAATTATAGCCGATTGTGTATGAACCAAAAAGAAAAAATAGAAAACTTTTTCCACTTTATTCTGATTCTGTATGGCTGAACTTCTCTGGGAAAGGGAGCCGAGGTGCTCAGATACATGGTAAAGGAGTTAAAGAGAGGGAGGATGGGAATAGATAAAACAAATAATAAAAAAAAAAAAAAAATGGCAGGAGAAGCACTGAGCCCCAGAGAGCAGGCAGCTGTGAGGAGGTGCCGTTTGTCCTTGTTAAACTCGGAGCCATATGGCCGGCATCTGAGCCGGTTCTGGAGGTGATTTTTACGGCCGTTTTTTTTTTTTTTTTTTTTTTTACTTGGCAAGCTCGCCCTCTCTCAAATGAGAAGAGAGTGCCTTCCTCTACCTGCCAGGGCGCCGCCGTCGGCCCAACGGAGAGAAATAAACTTGAGTAATGTCCTCAGACTCATTTTTTCTTTCCTCTTCTTTCTTCATTTGGAATATTAGAAGAGCACCAGGAAGCAATACCTTGGGAAGAGATTCGCCGGGGAATGTGATGTTGCGGCTGTTCCTCCACCGACCTTTGACCCCGAGTCTTTTCTTTGTAACAGTGTCCCCGGATCCATTCATCATGCGTCGCCCCTGGCTCTCACTCTCACTCTTTTTTTCCCTTCGCCAGACTCTCTGGTGGACCATACCGGCTGGAAATGTAAATAAACAGCGCTGATTTTTCGGCTGGTCTCTGATGTGTAATCGTGTTACGCCGCGTTAATTGCGCACCCGAATCTCAGCGGAGCGGGACCCAAACGCACTTGAGCTAACAAGCGCACACGGCCGTTGTAATCAATAATCAACATTTATTTTTGTAAGATAAGCTGCACTTATCTTTGAAACCAAAACAAAGTAAAAAAAAAATCAGTTCTTCCAGGCTTCCAGGTTCCTTTTCCTTATATAGGCGTGCGGGTGCCGTCCAAATCAAACAACATGGGGTTTCTGGTAGCCTGCCTTCGTTCATGCTAATGCACATACATTATATCTGCCACGTGGGCAAATTTTCTTTTCATCCCTCTCCGCCGAGTTCATCAGGGTCGCTGCCATTGTTGTTTGGCTTGCCGAGCCTCTCCACCTAATTGCATTTCTCACGCATTTCTCCCAGGGACTCAATTTGAAATATGAAGTAGATCAGGTTTCGCACTGAGGGGAATTGATGAGTGTGTGTGTGTGTGCCAGGGTGTGTGTGTGCCCGTGTGTGTGTGTGTGTGTGTGTGTGTGTGCCCGTGTGGCTGAATGGATCTTTCTTGGCCTGAGTGAGGGGATTAATGGGGACTGACAGACGCTTTAATCTCAGCTTTTTTTTTTCTTTTTTTTATTTCAAAAAAAGAAGGACTGAGCAGTAAGAGCACAAAGGAGGGCCAAAATATTGCAAACTGTTTCTTTCTCTCCTTTCGTCTTGGCTGAGGTAGAAACATTTTGCATTGGCCAAAAAAACAAACAGTAGAAACCCAAGATGCACAATCAGATAACAACAGTATTGCCTCCTCGTGTTTCTGCCAACTGTAGATGTTTTGAAATCCAAAAAAAGAAGACGAAATGTGTCTTTTTTTTTACTTTTTCGTCTTGTTTTATTCCGTTGCTGCCTTCCAGTTTTTCTTTGGACGTTGTTCATTGTTAATTGCCTGGCGATGTTTAAGACCTGAATATCACATGATTGGAGTTTTGGAGGAGGCTGTGTTTTGGCTTGAATTACCTGTTTTTGTTATGCCCCCAAGAAATAAGGAGAAAATTGTCTTGGCAGGTTAGTAAAAAGTTGTAAATGTCATGTTATGTAACGTAAAACCGTTGAAAGTCAGTTGACTTGGCACATTGTGATAGTGAGACGTCATTACAAGATATATTTGTCACCGGCTTGGGCTTGAAAAAAATTTCAGTATGTGTAGAAGATATTATAGATTCCGCATAATTTTTGATGACGCTAATTTCTCTCATACATCTCGTTGCGCCACTCGCGGCGGTTTCATGGCAGTTTAGTAACCAGAAGAGTGAATCCAACTGTGTTTGAAACAGAAAGGTGCAGAAATGTAATTTTCAGTATATCATTTTATAAAAGGAAGAAAAACTGGGGTCTGTGGAATGATCCTTGTCTGCTGAGATACGTGGGGTTGCGTGCTGCAGCAGAACCCATGCACGCTGCAGGATAAACTCACATCTTCCTCTTTGTTCTGGACATAAAACCTCAGTCAAAGCTCCCCCCCCCCCCGGCGCATGACGCAGAAGTTGGCCCCGGCAGACGGCCGGGGGAAAAGTGTTCGTTTATCTGGGCACAAAAAGGTAACCACATCTATGGGGAAGCGACCCTGGTGTTAACATCCAGATAATAGAGTCCAAACTCACCGCACCGCCGCGCTCACATTCTGCCTGTGCCGCCTCTTTCATCAGCACGTTGTGTTGTGGATGGCTGGTGGACGGCGGCCAGCTTAAACAGTCACCTGACCCCCAGAAACTGAGTGCAGGCCTGCTTCAAGACTGTGATGTGGTTTTTTTTTGGGGTGTGGGGGGGTGGAGGGAGTTTGAGGTGTGATGGAGAGAGATGATTGTGAGACACAGATGCAGAAGAGGTAGACAGCAAAAACTTTGGTCCTCAGCATCAATTCGTTCGACCTCGAGGCTGTTTAGGATCGCTGTGAAAGGGGCTTCTTTCATCCGGCTTTCTGCAGATCCTCAACAACTAGAACAGGCTGCACACTGCTGACAATTCTGACTCCAGTTGTTCCATGAGCAGATTCATACATATACAGTGCGGACCATCAGGTCCAGCTAGGGCTTCTCTGCTGGCCTAACTATACTTAGAAAAGTATATTTTCCCATAAATATGATAATAAAGTTATTCTACTGTTCTTTTCACATCATAGAACATCCACTTGGTTGCTTCCATTGTCAAATATTACGGTAGATTTTATGTCCAATCATATTTGAGCCAGCTTGTGTTGCCAGGTTCCATGAAATCTGCCTTAGGCCAGCAGAACCGACATAGCAGGCTCCTGTCCGCTGTCAGTGAATGGACCTCAGTTAGCTGCGATAGCCAATCATATCTCGAAGATCCGCTGCCAAGGCCAGCTAGCTGGCTTTACACTGAACTTCACGCGTACGCATCCTGTGATTGGATAAGAAGCCCTGAGAACCTGACAGACTGAACTCAACCTGGAGATCCGGTTGCCACTACGGCGAACCGACGAGGGCTGAAGGAGAATATGAAGATTTAGTTGCTGAATGGTCTGCAATTTAAAATGTAAATACCATGGCGCATTGGCGCAGCAGCTGCACCAACATTTGGAATTGTTTAATTATTTAATAATTCAATAATTAGTTTCATTATTGTCTCGGCGTTTGGACCAGAGTTTAGGCTCACTGAGTACTTTTGTTGAACTTTTGACAGTTTAACTTTTGACAGTATCAGTGGCCTTAGTTACTTAGTCTTAATTATGATTTAAATGCTCCGCAAACTACATTTGCTCAACTAGGTCACCAATAAGGTGAAGTGAATGAAGTGTGATTCTCTATGGATTCTCAACTAGTGTCATATTGAAGGTAATATGAGGTGTATTCATTTAGGGTGGACTTTGTATGTATATATATATATATATATATGCGTGTATATATACAATATGTGAACATTCTTCCTCCTCCCACAGCGTTGTGGATCAAAGGTGAATCAACTGGGAGTAGAGATTAGAGGGAAGGGGGACAGGAGAGGTTCAGTTTTCCTTTATTAAACTTTACAACAGCCGTGAAATGCTTCAAAGTGATTCCTTGATCAGACATTGGAAGCCGCCTCCCCATCCTCCCTGACGCTCCAGTGTTTCATTAGATGCTCATTTTAATGCCGCCCTGCACTCGTCTCGCTCCGCTCGCAGCCTGGCCTTCAAAGACAACCAGCGTCACCTCCTCGCCGCCGCTGACACTCCCAGCCTGGTGCCGCACTCACAAAATAAGACATTCTTCTTCCTTACAAAGAGTTCTCCTCAGACCGAGGATAAAAAAAAAAAGTAAAAAATGAGGCGATAGAAAAGAGGAGAAGAAAGCCTAAGAGAACTGGAGACGAGGAGCTGCTGCAGAGGAGGAGGAGGAGTAAGAGGAGGAAGGGTGGGGGAGGAAGAGGAGGAGGAGGAGGAGGAGGAGGAGGAGGAGGAGGAGGGCGGTGCTGGGCTGAATCCTGTCGTCCTGCCAGACTATTGTAAGTGAAGCTGCTCCGCCTGCAGCTGTCCTTGTAATCTCTCCCAGAGCTCCTCTCTCCGCCTCCTCCCCCTCCTCCTCCACATCTGCGCTCATTCCTCCTCTGATGCCAATCTAATCGCTTAAACAGAGAAGCTTTCTCGCCACCCTTAAACACACACACACACACACACACACACACACACACACAGATGTCACCCCTCCACCCTCGACAAAATGAGAATATGTGGCCACATACGGGCACAACCAAGCAGAGGGGTGGGAAAGGTGGAAATAATCCTGGACCGGGCCGGGCCCAGCTGGGCCAGACTGGTGCACGTGAGTTGAAACGGAGGAGGAGGAGGAGGAGGAGGAGGAGGAGGAGGAGGAGGAGGAGGAGGAGGAGGAGGAGCAGGAGGAAGAGGAGGACGGGAGAGTAAATGGAAAATGGCCCCATGCCAAGTGGCAAAGTGCCCTTTCAGCTGTCTGCTGCTTTTATACACACTCCTCCATCGCAAACATCTCATCGCTGAGGAGGACGAGCTCAGTGTGTGTGTGTGTGTGTGTGTGTGTGTGTGTCTGTGTCACGTACCTGCAATAACTTCTTCTTCCTCTGACCATAAAATGTAAAAAGGCTTTGTTTCACTGAGTGATGTTGGTTGGTTGGTTGGTTGTGGGGGATGGGGGGGAGGTGTAGGTGGGGGGGGGGGTCTCTTTTTCTGGGCGGACCGGTTCGGGGACGAAGAGATGTGTAATTTAGAGTCCCCTGTTTCCTGTCACTGAGTCATAAAGAGAGATGATAACACACTCACGGCGATGTGGCCCATCGCAAACCCAACAACTTGCCTGCCTGCCTGATATCTGCGTGCGTGTGTGTGTGTGTGTGTGTGTGTGTGTGTGTGTGTGTGTGTGTGTGTGTGTGTGTGTGTGTGTGTGTGTGTGTGTGTGCGTGCGTGCGTGCGTGCGTGTCTGTGCGTGCCGGCCCCATCAGTCAAATTGCCCTCCTCGCCGTCCGCGTTCAAAGAAACGCATTGTCCGCTCTTATCTGCGCATCTGTGTGCAGCAGGAGGAGTGGAGAGGAGAGAGAAGGGGGAGGGGCTGAGGGGGAGGAGGAGGAGGAGAGGGAGGGGGAGGGTGCTGCAAGGTTATATTTAAACCTCCTGTTGCCTCCTTCCTTTTAAGCTATGATTTATGTTTGTCTGTAAACTCTGACAAAAAGAAGACCTCGTCTTACTGAGTGATGGATGTCCATATTGATGTGTGTGTGTGTGTGTCTGGCGGGTGGGAGGGGAGGCTCGGAGTCGGGGGGGGGGAGTCGGCCCGAATGTCCGGGACTTTTTTTTCGAGACGACACTGCCTGCCCCTCGTCAGTCACGAGTCGCAGCACTGAAGTTAATTCATCTCACGATAGGAAAGCGTTCTTCTTCTTCTTCTTCTTCTTCTTCTTCTTCTTCTTCTTCTTCTTCTTCTTCTTCTTCTTCTTCTTCTTCTTCTTCTTCTTCTTCTTCTTCTTCTTCTTCTCTTGTTTTCACATTTAATTTGAGTGAACAAAAATTTCAATTAGTCTTCATGTGAGTGTCAGTGTGGCTGACGACAGTCGAAGCTTCGCTTTGCTGTCCGCCAAACAAAGTAAAGGGCACGTCCGCCTTCTTAGCCCGTGACTGGTTGATTACAGCTTGCATTGTTTCGTCGCCGGCTGTCTGTCAATGTTATTATTAGTGATGAACAAGTTACATTTTTTGCAAAGCATTTTTTTTTTTTTTTTTTTTTTTGTCCTCGCTAAGAAGGAAATTAGCCTGAAGAAAGCGAGCATGGCTGACCGAAACAGAACCACCAACAGCAACACCAACACCAACAGGGGGAACTGCAGAGAAGGGTTGGTTCCTCTCTTACGGAGATCTTTTTTTTAAGTACACATTGGATCATGTGATCTGCAGTTGGCGGCAAAGGTTGAGGTTTTTTTTTATTTTTTAAGGGAAGATTTTGGATGCCAGGATAAATGCAACATCTCATCAGAATTCTGCTTATCCTATTGGACATAAATGTTCTTTAAAATCTTTTGTTTCTTGGGGTTTGTCATCCAGTTATCCATCGCTTGGAATTCTCAGTCATGTTGGTTTGTGTGATGCAAGTAAATAGTCCAGATTTGTAAAGTAAAAGTTGATTATTTTTTATTTTGAACAAGATGTGTGTTTAGAAAAGACTGATAAACTAATCGTACACGCACATTCATACATTTTCCAATTCCTTTCCTTTTCAATTACAGTGAATTTATGGCGCTATCGTTTCAACAAAAAAGAAATAGAGAAAAAAAAACTCGGGTCCAGCTCCACCTCTCCAGCTGAAAAATGCCTATAACTGGCTATGCGGTCGCAGCAATAACGTCGGTGCCAAGAGATTGTTCCTATCCGTGGACGTTAATATCATCGACACTCTGCGCTGCCAAACTCCGTCCCTTCAAAACAGCGTGGCAGCGCTGCAGCGCATAACACCATTCAGTGCGCTACAGTACGAGTATTGTTTCTGCTGTATTTAGAGCTCCCACCAGAGCAGTAACCTCAGTGAAAGCAATGAAACAAAGAGCTCTATGTAAAAAAAAAAAAAAATGGTCTCTGTTTGCTGTTAAAATGCTGGAGCGCTGATATGCACGGTGGTTCTCTGTAAAAATAAATAAAAAAATAAAATAAAAAAATACTGGGGTTGGGGGGTATCAAGCAGATTTTCATGCCACTTTGAGTGCTGGAAAAAAAAAATCCCACAACCACCATAACCAGCGCGCCTGATTGTCGAGGCGGCTCTCACGCGGGCCAGCTGGAGCGGCTCGCAGCTCCTGTGAGAACCCGGAGAACCGGAGGTACAAAAGGCTCAGTGTGCCTCTGAGAACCAGAGCCTGGCAGCACATGAGAAGAACCTGGTGGGTTGTTTTTTTTGTGTTGTTTTTTTTTAAAGTTCCTCCTGACTGTTATTCACCTCTGTCCACCTAATCCTGTTTTATAGCGCGCTGCCTCGTCCAAACTGTCTGTTTCTGCCTGACAACCAATACACTTTTTACATCGAGCTCTCTCTCTCTCTCTCTCTCTCTCTCACTCTCTCTCTCTCTCTCTCTCTCCCTCGCTCGACCCCACCTGTCCTTTCGTTTGTTCCTCCTCATTGGTAACAGTAGATTTCTTGCCTTTCCCAAAAATAGCCCAACCTTTCACAGGCTTATCCATCTGCAGCTTTGTTTTGTTTTTCTAAGGAGAAACGCCAATGGAATTATGGAGATTTCTTTTTATTTTTTTTTTTTTTTTTTTGCTTCTTTTGGCTCAGGTTTTGGCGTCTGATCCTGAGAAAAACTCTGTTGTAATGCCGTTGCAGCGTGACGTCTCGGGTAAAGCGTCATTAATCCTGCAGTGAAAGGCCAGAATGGAACGGAGCAGCAGCAGCAGCAGGGACTCGGCATGGAGCCTTTTACCTGCAAGAGGAGAAGCCTTGCACAGCAGCTGAGATTTGACTCAATCGTCCTGCCACACTCTAACGCAGAGATTTTCAGCTATTCCCATAACTGCAATGAATTCCGTAACCAATCAGCTTCCTTACGGCTACAACAAAAGCAGGAAGCAAATGCTGCTAACTGCCTTTGAAAGACGAGAGAGAGAGAGAGAGAGAGAGAGAGAGAGAAGAGATGAGGGAGAAGTACAGGAAGCGACTACAAGCCAAGCTGTTGCTAAAGAGATTAGCGTAGCTGCCGCTAGCTGTTGAATGGTGTTTTTGCATTGAGAAGTTGAACATAAAATGACATAAAAAGACTCCACTTGGTCAAACACATGGGTTTTGCTTTTCTCCTGCCTGCCTGAGCTGCAGCAGCCTCACGAAACTCCTACTGAGAGACCTGATTGGTCTCGCTTGGATGTGTTTGAATTTTCATCCATTTTCGTATGACCCAACAAAGTCGTGCCTCCCTGTTCCAAAGCGTTTCTAGCGGGACGGAATTGTGGGATAAATCTTAAGGAGAATGTTCCTCCTGACACACCAGCAGGGGAATCCCCGCTGAGGCCCCTGAACACAATCCCTGCAATCACTGACACGTTACCGAGGCCCGGGCCCCTCAAAGCTGGTGAAGGAAGCCGCCAGAGGGGCCGATAACCTAGCTGATGGAAAAGAGAGAGAGAAGTGTGGAAATGTGGCGCTGCAGAGACGTGGTCGGACACGATTTGTGATATCCTGTATCAGACTGAGGGAACCTGGAGCGAAGAGGGCGAGCCGAAGAATGGTGGTCTAGTGGCTTAATCCCAGCGTGTGACCACATTACTGTTGTTCTTTAACACCGATAGCTGCACACGGTCGTGAGGATCAGAAGGACGGAGGCCTTTGAAAGAGCTAAAAATAGCCCGGGGTTAACCAAATAGGTGGCAGGTTTCCCGACCACTCCAGCACCTGCAGGCCACCAAATCTTGTCAGCTGGTGCACAAGCCGAGCGCAAACTGCAAATATTTGACTTTCGGGGTTGTGACCCAAGGTGCCACCTCAGATCGCAGCTCCTAGGCCTTCCATTAGCAGGTAACAGTTTGGTATCAGTGCAGTTTCGTGAAATGTGACAAGATTGAAGTATACATATATACATATATATACATATACATATTTGTGTGTGTGTGTGTGTGAATGAAAACATTTTAGCATGGCTAGATTTATTGTGAGTATTATAAGCTAGGGAAAGCTTAGGGAAACTTCTCCAAAGCTGTAAAAGTGCATTGTACACGTTTTGCCGTGACCACATAACAACAGGGTGAGTAGAGCCAAAATGGTGCCGTCCGTGGCAAAGCAAACAAACATTTAATTACCAGTTTTATCTAATGCAGTGAACAAACCACTTTTCGCGGTTGGGGGCGGGGTTGAATCCACACCGCATTCTCATTAGACGGCGCTGCGTAAGTACGGAGTCTGCTGTCTAATCGGCGCTCTCGACCACAATTTACATCACACGGTACCAAGTCGCACCTTGTTTAGCTTGGTTTCTGTGATAATTGAGGGCAAGGCTGCCGGATGTCTGAGAAATTGTCAGCGGGAATTCTTGCACATCCATCTTGCTAAGTTCCAATAGAAAACTGTTTTTGATTGAAAGCAGGAAGTGAATACTGTACTGAGAGGCCGCAGGCTTTGCAGCTGCCAAATTGCACTGTAGGCGTGGATGGTGAGAAGCAGCGGTTTTCTGAGAAGTAGGTCACATTTTCATAGTAAATGAAGAACAAAATTGCTGAATAATTTAATTTTCCTGGTGGAAAAGATATTTCAGCACGACTCCTCTCGGTAGTCCTGTGTCTTCTAATAGGACAGGAAACTCTTGCGCCGTCTTTACCAACAAAAGATATTCAAAGGACGTGGGAAACGTTCATCCGCTCACACAACTGGATGAGCCCAGTTGCAAAAAAAAGTGAATAAATAAATAAATAAATCGACGCTTTGCCAGTGCTTGGACTCAAGCAGCCTACCTGTGCTGCCTGCTCGCCCCACGAAGTGTTTGCTGACAGACGAAGCCATGTGACAGCGTGTGCTTTCAGCTGCACCCTCAGGTGGGGCTGCACCTACACACACACACACACACACACACACAGTTGAAAAAGGGCAGCTCCCGACCTCTGACCTCCCCAGAAGTTTCGGCTTCCACCGGCGGTGAGGCGCTGCCCTCCTTTGCAGCCTCGTCGTCTTCAGCCTGCCGGCCGACCGCGGGTCACGGCGAGGTGTGAAGCCGCTGACCCGATGCCTGCGCCGCCGCTGCTTTTGTGGACTTTTCATTTTGACGGAACCAAAAACACACCACCCTGTTGCCCCCTCCCCCCCAACCGCAACCCAGCCCGGTTCTCATCTGCGCCGTTTCCTTCCACCACAGATCCTTCGCCCCTGCCCGTGTGTAAATAAACATGCATACAGGCAGTCAACTCACCTTCCCCTCCTCGCCGAGGCCTACTTAAATAAACATGCAGGGGTTGGGGTGGGTAGGGGGTTGGGGGGCAGGGGTTGCGTGGGGGAATGAGGGGTTAATAGGGCCAAGTTTGGGGGGGAAAGTAGGTGAAGGCAGAGAGGGAAGAGGGGGTGAAGGTGAGGGAGGCCCCGGGGAACTCATTATGCGCAGACTGAGGAGACATTAACTCACACACACACACACACACACACACACACACACACACACACTCACAGACTTGTTACTCTCGCTGTGTGACATGCGCTGGCTTGAAGCCCCATTAACGCGCGGTGAGTTTTATAAGTGTACTTACTGAAAGCAGTAAGCCAGAAAACTAAGCGGCCAAGCTGAGGGAGCAATCTCACACCATGGGCAATGCTCTTGCATAAGGGCACCGCAGATTTGGTTCGTCCCCAAATCGGTCATTCTCGGGTTTGGACATTATTTTAAAGGCACGGCCCGGTCAAAGTTGAGCCATTTCCTACTCACCACTGTCGATGGAGGCTCCATTGAGTTTTTCTCATTCATAAAACCGTTCCAGAGTTTTTTTTTTTTTAATGGATAACAATAATCCCACCCAGTGGACACTATTAGGGCGAGGTGCTCCAACGTAAAAAAGAAAACAATGGAAGTGATTAAAGTCACGTCATGCAAACACTACATTCCGATCAAATTAGCCCAATCCAATAGGAGTTTCTACTGGAAAAGGGGGAGGTGGTGTTGTGCTGTTTTAGATAGAATCAAGGGTCATGTTTGACATTCTGATCTCTCAGTTTGATCAGATTGAAAAAGAAATTATGACCATGTAAATGTGCTGAATGGATAGAAGCACAACATGCCTCCATATTGCTCGTGTGTTCATCATCGTGTCTCTGGAAGACACGTCAGCCCAGTTCATCCGTGACCGCAACCGTGACCACGATTTTTAAGGCAAAATATCCGCTGTGGCCTCCTGAGCTCACCAATTTTCCGCGAGAGCAGCAAGTTACTACACGCTAGCAGGTCTTGTCATTCTCACATGAGCTACGTAAACATTGCTGCTGGCTAGGAGGCTACATTCTGGCTAAAAACACGGCGTTGACATCAGCGCTTAATGCGCCAAGTCTTCCGCACACTTGGAATACTCTGCACGAGCAGTCTTTTATACATTTCATACATATTTGTCAGTTGTCTTTTATTTCCTTCATCCTGCAGTGCTTGGCCACGCAAGGGGGTGGAGCTCTGAACAGTTGTGTGGACATTGGCATTGAATTGAATTGTCTCCATCAACACGGCGGTGAGTAGCAGTAGATGAGTAAAGGTTCAAATTTTTGGTGAACTATCCCTTTAAGGCACTCGGCTGCATTTCTGCGCAATATTTTTTTTTTCTCTCCCTTCAGGAAGAGGAAGGTGAAATCTGTGTTATTAAAACAGCATCTCGGGGCCTTTTTATTCTCCGCCTCTCTCCCTGTTTTCACTCGCACGTTAGCCGGCTGTGTTTATTTACAAGTGCTCGTTTTATGATCGTGCCTTTAATTGATAGTTAACCGTGGCTGCGCTCTCCCACTGTTGGATGAACATAAACAAGTACTAAAGCAAAACATGTGTTACCCACTCGGCCCTATGCGTGTGCGTCTGTGTGTGCGTGTGTGTGTGTGTGTGTGTGTGTGTGTGTGTGTGTGTGTGTGCAAAGCGCATGACCCGCAGTGTGAGAGCCAGGAACGCCAGGCTGGTTTCATTACGCTTCAAACTGGCTCATTATGGTTCGGATGGAAAATCATCCAAACTCTATAAACAGTTGCCGTAGCAACGCAGTGTCACCTCTCTTTCCCTTTCGTTCACCTCCTGTTATTCTTCACCTCCACAGCTACCGCCCACTTTTTTGATTAATTCCTGCACCACATCACACAGACACACACAAATATGGGAGAGTAGAAGTGCCACGCGTGCACATGCCTCTCTGTCTGTCTGTCTCTGCGCTTCCCAGCAGCCTTCCCACTGGCCTTTCACACTGTCTGCCCTCTGCTCAAAGGAAAACAAACTAATGGAAAAGAACACAAGGGATTTAAAAAAAAGCAAGTGGGTTTTTCTGGAATTGCTAAATCTCTTTCTTTTTTTTTCCTTCTTCCTACTTTTAATTTAGTTGCTGCATCCTGTTCCGCACACGTGTTTGGCAAGTCCACTTCTGTTTTTTCAACGGCCGGCCAGGTCAGCGTGAGAAATTTCGCCAGAGTGCTCAGTTACACAGATCTGAGGCGGCAAGCTCAATTTTAGCTTGTTAAACACCATTAGCATAGCTCATTTCCCCCAGAGACTGTGATATTCTCCACTCTGATAAAATGTAATAGTTACGCTTTCAGAATGATGTTGTAGTTAAGCCAAACTACGAGAAGACATTGTCTGACTGACGGGCCATACAATGTCCTGTTAGTCAGCTGTTGTAATCCTGCTGCTAACCAGTGAGTATGTTTGTCTCCTATGGATTGAAGTCTCACATGAGTTGTCCAAGCACCTTTTGTAGTCATTCATTGGGAACAACTGGGGGATTGGAACGCTGTTCTCGTGCGTAAACATCCAACATGGCATGCCAGCCGGCTGTTAACTAGCTTAGCTTAAAATAAGGACAGAAGGAAAATAGTGCGTCTGGCTGGCACCTTCCAGCAGGTTTAAAGCCACTTTATGTACGTGGTCTTCGATGCGTTTAAACAACTTCAACAACTTATCAACAATCGCGATATGCTGTGGCTAAACACTTGCTAGCTGTGCGCTGTAAGTAATACAAAGATAAAAGGTTTTTGTCTCAATCTTCTCGTATTACTTTTAAACACAAAGTCATGTGTGGAACACACTTCTCTGAAGTTAATCTGAAAGGATCAATTGATTTAAACCCAGTAAAGAGAATAAACGTCCCTTTAAAAAAATACTTTGTGGTTTGGAGAACCTTCAACCCCCATCTCCCTTCGCACACCCACACACACACACACACACTGAAAACATTATTAATGACTTAAAGTGGTCTAGTTGAGCTGGAGTTGGTGGCAGGCCCGGTGGTCTCTGCTCCTTATTGCCCCCATGTTTGATGTCGCTTGCATTATTGCTCTCTCACACACACACACACACACACACACAGACGCGCACACACTGTATATATATGCACATTATTATGCCCTGTTGGCGTGATGAAGACTCTGGCGCTCCGGCGGAGGTTGTTTTAAAGCCCAGACACCCTTAGCCATTACTCAGGTGATATGCCAGCCGTTGGTGATCAATGTGTCTCTAATAGGGAGAGCGGGGATGGGGAAGGACAGAGATATTGATAGAGAAACATAAAGATAAGCAGAGAGAGTGATTGCACTTTTACCTTTCTCATTCATCACGAACTGGCCCCAACCTGCTCGGCCGTAATAGCCTGTCTGCGGCGCCGTATTTACGAGGAACCATCAAAACAATGACATTTATCTGGGCACTCACGTCCTACACTTTCATCACTTTTACCATTATGTCCCCATGTGCAGGTGTGTGTGTGTGTGTGTGAGGCCCACTGACCCGTGATTATGCCTGAGTGAGGAAAGCCAGAGGGCGAGTGTCGACAGAGAGATGCTTAATGCTCCTCAAAGTTCAACCCAATCCTGAGGTCATCGAGCATGTTTCCATTTTCTCTACTCTGCTCATCTTTCTTGCTGTCTCTCAGCACCTTCTCACTTGTGCTCGACAAGTATTTGCTCCAAAGAAAAAGAAAAAAAAGGGAGATGGAGAGATTGGGGGTTTCAGAAGTTTCAGTTTGCCAGCACAGCGTGTCGAACACAGAGCTTCACTGGGAACTGTTGGTCTTTTGAAAAGGAGTAAGCTCCAGTGTAGCTGCATATCACAGACAAAATCAGATGACAGTTTTATCTCCTTCTGTAATCTTGCACCTACTGTCAAGATATCTGCCTCCTAGCCTTGCCTGGTGGAAAGCAACACCTCGACTAAACCTCGCCAGGCCCTTTGAGAGTTCCAAGAACCGTGTTCTAAACCCTCTGGCCAATCAAGAAGTCCAACTTTGCTACTTGACAAAAAACAAGCATCAGAAAACACCAATGGAGCTGAATTTTGGTCGTCTTTCATGGGCATGTGTGGTTTTGGCAGCCAGTAGAGGGCAGTCTACCAAATCCAACAAAAACAAAAATATCTAATTTCCGTTATTCGGTTTCCACTGAATGATGAAGTTCAGCGCCCAAAGCATTTATATAAACTATTATATTAGTGACTTAACTGACAAACATTTTAATGTTTTGTTTTCTCTCCTCGTAGGAAGCCAAACTTCCCTGGCAGTGAGAGCAGTGGCCGCCACTTTGCGGGGTCCCTGCATGGGAACGGGAAACAGAAGAAGCAAAACCTTTGATAAGCAGTGTTGAGTGAGCAGTGGGAGGTGCTGCGTGTGCGAGTGTGTGTGTGTGTGTGTGTGTGTGTGTGTGTGTGCACGTGGTGGTCGAGGGGGTAGATCCAGAGATTTGGGAGGGCGAGAGTGCCAGGCGGTGCAGGGGAGGCGGGTGTGGGGGCTGAGGGAGGGTCGGTGGGGGGGGGGGGGTGCGGACGCCGTCTGGAAAGCATCAAGCCGTGGCTCAGCATATGTGGGAGTTGGTTGCGCATGTGTGTGTTTTGTTGCTCCTCTGGTCTCTGGCTTGTTAACCTGCAGGTCATGGGCAGCAGCTTCAATGCCTGGCACACAGCATGGGAATAATGACCTCCTCCACAGGCCGAGCACATGCTCTTGAATAAACACATGTCCGAGGGAAACAGGTATGCCGTGTGTGTTGGTGGCTTTTTCTGCGGGCCCAGCCAGACCTGAATGAAGTGCACGCAGCAAGCGAAAGAAAACGGCTGAACGACGGGGGGCCCGAGCTCAGCGCCTGGTGCACGTCCGTCCTCTTATCGGCTGGTCTGAGAGCAGTAAAACATCCCTGAGATAAGAAGAGTCTGGAGGGAGGCTGATCCTTTCAGCGCTGCGTTTGTGTCTTTTGATCAGCCTTCAGCCTTCAGAGCGGTGTGTGCAATTGTGCGTGTTGTGGTGTGCGTGTCGGGCAGCTGGTGTGTTTTTCTATACCCTGGCCCGGGGCCGGTGTTGTGTTACAAGTATTCGTGTTGCAGCGGCAAAAGGTGGGACGAGTTGGCTCGCTCGCCAACAAGCGGGGAGGAGGTGACAGATGAACAGCGGTGGATGAGAGGGGACGGTGGTGAGGGCTCGGGGGACGGCGGGGGGGCAATTAAGCCTGTGTGTCTGACACCCGACGTGCCTCTCGTTGCTCTGGCACAGACTATTGTCGTCTGGAATTTGAGAAATGCATTTGATCGTTTGGCTCGCGTCGACGGTGGGGGTGGGGGTGTGGGGGGGTTTGCTGGCGACAACAAAGCAGCCACCATGGGGAGGAGCCAGAGAGGAGATAGAGGAAAGGTCAAGTGCAAGGTCAACTGACCAGAGCGTGTGGCTCATTGGTCACTTCAAGAGAAAAATAAATTATAAAAATAAGGATATAAATTTGAGTCTGAAGGACTTTTGTTGTGCAAAATTCACTTTTTACTGACAACAATATATGTCAGTTAAACTCCCCACAAATGACAAAAGCCCAACTTTTACTTTTTTTGGCTTTCTCAAAAAAGTGTGCTGCAAAAATGCACCTTTTGTGGTGTCAAAATGGGGCACTGATACCTCTAACAGGGTACCAACAGCTCCTTCACTGTGGCCGCCTTTGTTTTCGCTCCCTTCCAAATGTGTGGAAGGTGCAACAAAGTTTTTTTTTGTTTTGTTTTGTTTTTTTGCTAATGACTGATTGTGGAAAGAGTTGAAAGACTCGGAAAAATGAAAACTGGTGTATTAAAGAACCTTTTCAAATTCCAAATAAAAAAATAAGAAAATAATGTGTATCAGTGTTTCCTGTCTTTGGTCGAGCATGCCAAGGGAACAACTGATCAAACAAGAGGGGAAAAAAAGAAGGATAACATTCCAGTTCGCATTGTGTGCATGTCAGGAATGAAAAGCAGAAAGCGGGCAGTGAAAGGGGGGAGTGAGATATTTTATCTGGCTCGGCATACCCCCCCCCCCCCACCCCACCCTACCTTCCCCTTCCCCCCTCCTTCACTTAAAGGGAATCCCGTCTTTTCTCCGTGACCTCTGCGTTCCACAGTGAGAATGTGTGTGTGTGTGTGTGTGTGTGTGTGTATGTGTCTGCTCATGAGATCAGCGTTCACCTTCAGAATACTAGTAATTAATACTGGCCAGGTTCAAGGACTGAATAACTCAAAAGGGGAAACCGACACCTCGTGCCCGAGTGTCTCATCTGCTGCAGTCGGGTCTGACCTGAGTTCACCGGTGCTGAAAAAGTCCCCCCGCCCCGATCTGTGCCTGTCTGCAACACAATATTGTGTTTCACGCAGGTCTGTCCGTTTCATGTTCCCACGATATAAAAGTTGCATGATCGTGCTCGCATCCCTGCAAAGAAATAAAACTGCGGGGACACAGCTTAGTGTGGTTTCGCCTGGATCCACCTTTTCAGAAAAGGATCAAGGTGAAATAAATCATTTGCAAGTTAAAGTCAGCATTTTTTTTTTTTTAATCTCCAGTCATGGGAGAAATATTGATGTTGGCGCACTTCAATCATTGTCATTATATTACGGTTATGAATAAGAAGAAATACTGCTGCGTCTGCGACTTCATGTTTTATTTTCCTGCTTTTTCTGGCATGGTGCGTCGCCGTTGTTAACTTTGTACAGCTGCAGCATGTTAATTAGGTCTACTGCTCCTCTATCAAGAGATCTGACTCCTCCAAAGACATGTCTGAGAGCTCAGAGCCGGAAATGAGAGATAAAAAGTCAAACTGCAGCTGAGATTGGGCAGCTCTCTTCTCGCACAGGCCCAGATGTCTCGAGCGTGGTTCAGACAGACAGACAGACAGACAGACATACGGACAGACAGACACTGTGAAGTCCATGGAAAGCTTTTGAAATATTTGCAGCACCATGAAATCAGATGTTTTTATTCTGGAATCGAAAATTTGGAGTAAATTTGGCTGCTTAAGTGATGAAAACCATGCATCTGGCATGTGCCAAATGGGCCACAGTGGGTTTTTTAACATTAATATTTTAGTTTTAAGCTTAACCTAATAGTTTTCTTGAGTATTCTTGGTTACTTTCCACCTCTGTGGAGCTGTTGTAGAGCGTCATCTGCCTATTGGCATTTAAAGGGCCTTGACACAGGGCAAACAGAACTATCAATTTGAAAGACTAATCAATGGTACATTAGGAAATGTAGACGGCAGGGGCATTAAAGCCTTTAATGCTGATTTGGCAACACGATCCAAGATATGAGAGAGGGGGGGAGAAAGTGGCTGGGTAACAGTTGTGTAATCTTCTCTGTGGAATAGAAACTAGACAGCAACTTCATGTGGTCCTTTTCTTCCTCTTTTATTCACAGAAAATGTAAATAAACGGGCCAATCCAGCCGGTGTGGTGCCACTCCCTCCCTGTGGCAACCGACGACTGACGGGTAGTGGCAGGCGAGGCAAGAACTACCAGCAGACTTATCTGAGTGCATACACTGCCACCTACTGGCAAAAACATAGAACGGCAGCGGAAGCAGCACCGTGTCACTTCCGCGCTTCGGGTTCCAATCGGGCGGCTCCGGTTGATACTTTCCCCCTGGGAAAACTCCATAGACCTCCATAAAGCAGCGTGGTTAGCCCCCCGTTTGCACCCTCCTGCAAAAACACCGAGTTCTGAATTCCTGCTCAACCTGACACTTTGTCGTTCCTTCTGCAACAATGAGGGCCTCAGGCGTCACCCACCAGCTATTCGGTTTTTCAGAAACTGGGATCTTGAAGATACAGGAGGCCATCTAGTGGTTTAGTTAGAAAATGCTTGATGTCGTTGGAACATGGTTTGATGCCGTTACCAAGCCTCCTGTGCGCTGTGCTGTGTTGTGCTAACAGGTTGGGGAAAGACTCCAAGACTCAGCCGACATATGATAAAGGTGTGTTTATTGGAGGAATGTCAACAAGGCACTGCAGAAGAACTCTAGGGTCGTACACACAAAGAAAGGTCACATAAACCAGTTTAGTGCATCTTCTAATGAGCTCCTAATGTAAAAACTGTATGAGTCATGGTTCACACGTGTGAAGCAAATGGAGTGATCACCACGTTGTGTTGTTGTTCCTGCTGCCGGTTCAGGGTTCGGTGAAGCGCAGGTATCCCTTCCCAGAGGGCAGCTCCTTCTTGGTCACGCCTTTGGGAAACAGAGCCTTGGCCTCTTCGTCCGAGAGCGAGGGGATGACCATGACCTTCTCACCCGGCTGGGACAGACACAGGAAAAGGGGAGTGTTGTCAATAGGACGCAGAGCTAAAAGAGGGCCTTTATCAGCGACCTGTGGCTTTTGTTGTTCTGTTCCGTATTTAAGGATAAAAATGAATTATATGACAGTTTTTGTTCTGAGGTTTGACAGACTTTAAAAATGTCTAAGGTGTCTGCAGTATGTCATTTTAATTCTTCCTACATGTCTGGAAGTGGTCTTCTGTTCCAAATGCAACAGGACAATTTTAAAGTACTTTGCAATGTCTTTAAAAGTAATCCAATGAATGATATCTATGCATGGTTTTCTTTTGAAGAATAAGACGGGAGACACACAAGAGCAAAGTTGGTTCATATGATCTCAAAAGTGGACCTTCCTTTTAAATTTTCCATTGAATTCCACTTCATTGATAATATTTTTTTGCCTGGCTTTGATATTTACCTTCCAGTCCACAGGTGTAGCAACCTTCTTCTTTGCAGTGAGCTGCAGCGAGTCAATAACACGGAGCAGCTCGTCGAAGTTCCTCCCCGTGGTGGCCGGGTAGAGGATGGACAGCTTCAGCTTCTTGTCAGGGCCAATCACAAACACCTGAGAAGCAGCGGTGTGTAGAAAGCAGAAAGGAAATAAATATATATTATTTGCAGAGATAAAGATTCCCTCGGTGTATTACGACTTTGTTTAGCAAATTAAACCACTTTACATGTACAGAAAGAGCTGTGAATTAAAGACAAACAGGATATACTCGTCACAGTTTCATTATTATCTTTAACATCCTCAGGCTTGATAACCATTAATCAAGACAAAAGCTTTACGTTTGACGGTGCCTTACACAGCGGGCGGTGAGGGCCATTCCTTGACTGTCCCGCTCATCAGGGTCCAACATCCCCAGTTCAACGGACAGCTCCCTGTTGTGGTCAGCGATGATGGGGTAGGGCAGAGTGCCTTCGCAGCCGCAGAAAGCCATCACATCCTTGACACGGGTAGGAGAAACAGTAACACCCCTGTTACAGTCAGTGTTTTATTACCCTCGGGTTAAATATTCTCTACATTGAGGTGGTTCAGGTTTGGCAATCTCAAACTTTTAAAGAGAGGTTTAAGAGAAGTTTTACGTAACATTTAGGGCCATCTTCAGACTTCAGACTTTTATTTTGTCATTTAAAACATTCATTTTCCAGTGCGCATTAAAAAACAAAATTCCGACATATTCAGACAGAAAACAGACATTGACAGTAGGGCTGTCCCGATCCGATCTTGATATCGGATATCGGTCCGATGTCAGCCAAAAAAGGAATATCAGATTATTTCGGATGTCTTCTTAAGTCTCCGATATTAACACTCCGATAGAAAGCAGTCCATTCTACTCCGGCGAAAAAAGAATCTCCACGTCATGCTCGGACTGCAGAAAGTGGAGATGGAGGTCATCACGAGTTTAGTTAACTGACAATATTGTTTTGTTGTTTTTTTGTTCCTGCTCTCAGTTGTTTTCAGAATATACGAGCAGTACATTTGTTAATTTGTTTTGAATTGTTTGCACTAGAAGTTATTTGGGTCATTGTTCACGGCCTCCTGATTTATTTTTTTATTTATTTTTTCTATTCTGCAGTTTTTTTTAATAATTGTTAATAATAAGTGGTATGTTCTCCAATACAACTGTTTTTGACCCTTATTCTCTGTTTGAGTAATATCACTTGATGCTGCCTTTTTTAACACTCCACACTACAGAATAAATAATGAAAGTATGTTTCATTTGTAGCATGCCGATATCAGATTGATATCGGTATCGGACGATATTCAAGGTTGAAATATCGGTATTGTATTGGAAGTGAAAATATAGTATCGGGACAGCCCTAATTGACAGCCTGAAAATAAAGTGGGAAATCACTGCGATCCCAGTTGTGAGGCCTCGTGTATGAAGGTTGGAAACATGGAGGCTACTGTTTCATGCAGGGGCTGAGCTGTTTATTGCCATAAACTATGCGCCTGTATTGTTTCTCAGTGGATATATAGTCTGGTAGTAATTGCACACTCTTGTAAAAAACATCGCCTGTGGGAGTTGCAGCTTGTGGATGCACAGTAATAGATGCATGCCCCAGGAACACATGGTGCAATTAAAAAACAAACTTCTAAAAACATGCTAAATGAGTTCAGTAATCAAATGTTTGTTAAAATGGATAAAAACAAATCGAACTTAATAATATAGTGATTCAAAATGGAACTCAATTAATAAATGTAAATATAAAATCTACACTTCAGTTTCCTGAAGAACCCCTGCAGATAGTGGACATTTAAAAACCCAGTCTCTTGTATTTTTGTACTGCCCTTGACTGAGCTGGGAAGGGCTGAATTGAGATTGCACGCAAAGATTAATGAGATTACAGAGGTGGAGGCTGCTGAAAGATAGGAATCGTAATCAAAAAAACAAATCTGTGATGTGCCTGTCAGGACACAGTCAGTGTCTTCAGGTAGCGAGCAAACTGTGACTGGTGAAGCATTAATATTTATGCAACTGTGACACGGCCTTGACCTCAGTTAGCGACGCTCCACCCGCCTGCCGCTTGCTTCACTCATTCAGTTACCCTTTACCCTAAAAACACTGGATCACACAGTGGTGCTTCTCTGTGTGTGTGTGTGTGTGTGTGTGTGTGTGTGTGTGTGCTGGAAACCTTGCTCCAGTTCTTGTGATCCTCAACACTGTCGATAGACAGGGCGATCATCTTGACGCCTCGCTTCTCGAACTCCCCGCTGTACTTGGCGGCGCGGCCGAGCTCAGTGGTGCAGACGGGCG
This sequence comes from Thamnaconus septentrionalis, assembly GCA_009823395.1. Lineage (NCBI taxonomy): Eukaryota > Metazoa > Chordata > Actinopteri > Tetraodontiformes > Monacanthidae > Thamnaconus > Thamnaconus septentrionalis. The sequence continues at coordinate 5,872,912 of CM020508.1, read as the reverse complement.
TGAAGTCCTTCGGGTGGGAGAACAGGATGCCCCATCTGCGGAGGGAGACGGGCGTCAGGAGCCAGCGTGGGTAAACGCGCTTTACGACTGGTCGAACTGTTGAGGTTAAGGTTTATGATCTGGCCGCGTTACACAATCAAAGGCAAAAGGTCGAGCGTTCGTGCAACATGGCGCTAAACCTGCACAGAGTGAGAACAACAGATGGGATGTCTAGCAACAAAGAGGAGATTATAGCAACATTCAGTCTGGGATACGTTTTGAAACAACAGCTGCACCATTCTGCTAAAAATGTTTTTTAAAAAAACAAAAAAAACAAAGTGTGGGTGTGAGAAAAGGGGAAGAATGTGATTTTCTTTCCCTGAAAAACTCATGAGCGTCGTCTTTATTTATTTTTTTTCTACAAGCACAGGTCATCTAAATACTCCCATGTGATTTCTGGCCTCACATGACTGATGTGTATTCATTCTCCACTGTGAAAAAAAGGCAGATACTTGAACAAAGCTTTGAGCTCATGAGCATTGTGATCGTGTGGTTAGTGAGTGAGCAGAAGTTGCTTTATTGCAGTCAAAAATTAGCTCAGCAAACATCCAAGAGTCAAGAGAGTTAGATACACAGGCACAAAAAATCTATCTCATAAATATACAATAACTAAAATTTAATCTAAAATCAATACGACTTGTTGTTTCTCTGCTTGGATTACTTTGACCTTCAGCTACTTCACCATTCTATCACCCAATATTAACAATTGCAACGAAAAAGTTACAACTTAAAACAAAGGCAAAGTCGCGACATATGTTGGCCCTCTCACAGTAAACCCCTCCTACACAGAAGGAGAACTAATTTGTTATGGATACAACTGCGTGGTTTTGATAAACTTGATTTATGATCCATATCAACTAGTTTGAGTCCGTGTGGATTCCTAAATTGGTTTTAACATAAAAATAAAAAAAAAAAAAAAAGAAACCATATTACCAAACATTAGGGGTTTGTTTTTATATTAAGTAGGGGTGCTAAAGACTTCCCCAGTTTCAGAATAACTCAATACACTCTTTGTGTTGTGATTATGTAAGGCATGCAGAGAAAGGACAGCCGCTTCAGGAGACACTGCCAAGAGGAGGGGAAAAAACAAAAGCCTGATTCCCGAAACCCACACAAACAAAAGCGGTTTTGTCCAGACTGGGCTTCGACCTCAGCAGCGGCCCGCATGGGAAAATAAAGAATAGCACCAAACTGTCGGAAGACTTGTTATCATGCCCTTGTTTTTATTTTAGCATGTATTTGTTTTTTTCCATTTTGAAATAATGGAATATAACATTTGTGCAGACCAGTTTAGTAAGGCAGCAGGTGACGGTTCTACAGCGCCTGCGCAGTTTGACTTATGAATACAGGCTAAATCCTCCGACGCACCAGATTGGTACAATCCGAAAATAGGTCCGTGTGCAACCGCCTGCTTTGCATACCCGTCACTCACACGCCAAAAAAAAAAAACTGTCGGGGGAAAACTGCGTCAACAACGTCCGCACACTTACGAGTCACCAAGGAAGTCGTGGAACTTGATCCGGCCAGCGGTGGTGTCAGCCTCGAAGTTGGGGAACACGTCTCCAAGCAGAAGCCCCGGCATGGTCGGTCCCTCTCTGCAGCTCAGACAGCGTGAGGTTGAAGAGAGAAGTCAGAGACCGCGTGAAGAAACCCGGAACTGGGCGGAGCAAGTTAAGTTACGACAGCGTATTCTCCAATCAGAGACAAGGTATGGAATGCTGGACCTGTTGTTATATGTACAGGTGTATTCCAAATAATAATGATAATATATGAAATATTTCCTATTTGTAATTATCCTCCGAGTGATAATGGTAGCAGTAGTATCTATTCTATAGCTAATGGAAATATATATTTACAGAAGGTTTTATGATCAGGGCCTCAAAAAAATATTCAAACTCTCGCCGAGACAATAAGGCAGTCTGAGTTAAATTTCCAGGACAAAGTCTAATATGATTTTTACTAGTGATAAGGCGATAATGGGCTTTGAACATCATCCAAACATTTATTTTATAACGCAATCATGCTTGAGGGGATCATCATAATCTTCATCATCATAAAGGGACTTTGTCCCATTAAACTTGAGAATAGACAATAGACTTTTCACCGCAATGAGTAAATTAACCCGGGGATAACTAGTTAACTAACTAGTTAGTTAAATTTGGCTTAGGGACTCTGGCTAGGGGGCGCTGGAGTACATTCACGTTTTGTTTTTTTTTGCAGGGAAACAGCATTTCCCAGAGAACCTTGCGTGCCGTATACAGCAACAAAGATGGCGATTCAGCTCGCAGGACGTGAGGAGAATTTCGGAACCTTCAGATGAGCTAAAAGCGCAACAACCCGGAACACTGCAGTAAATTTCACCACTGCGGTGTCACCACATCATATCTAAACTCTCCTCCGCGGCAATTTAACAGACAGCATGCCCTCCCCTAAAGCCAAGAACCCCGGCCGCAGCGGTGGCAGCCCGGTGCTCGGCAGCTCCAACGGCCGCTACGACTTCATGTCGCTGACCAAGCCGCTCAACCGTTCCTCGACGCCGCAGCTCCTCCAGCGGCAGGGCTCCGACCCGACCGCGGCTCGCCTCCGCGCCTCGGAGAGCCCCACCCGGCGCCGGGGCTCCAGCTCCTCCACCGGCTCGGCGAGCGGCGCGGGGCCGTCGGAGGAGGACAACATTCAGCTCAACCCGTCCTTCCTGCACGTCGCCTTCAGCTCGCTGCTCGCCATCGACCTGTGGCTCTCCAAGCGGCTCGGGGTGTGCGCCTGCGAGGACTCGTCGTGGGGCAGCATGCGGCCCCTGATGAAGCTCATCGAGATTTCGGGCCACGGCATCCCCTGGCTGGCCGGCACCGTCTACTGTCTGTACAAGAGCGACAGCGCCGCCGGACAGGAGGTCATGCTCAACCTGCTCATGGGTAAATAAATCACTCTCATCTCCCCGCAGTCAGGTGCGACACCTCTCTCTCCTCTCTCTCTCTGTCTCTCTCCCAGCTGGTTGCAGCATCCAACCCTCTGCATGCGTGATGCTTCCAGGTGCGCTAGTGTGGTGCAGTGTTAGCTTGTTGCTCTCACCTGTAACGCGCAGCACTTTTATCAGGCTGGGCTCCCTTCCCTGATCCGTTGCGCTGGCTTTCTCTCCTCCCTGCCGGTTCTCCAGGCTGCTCAGCTGTAGATGCCATGTTCTGTCTGATCCAGCTGTAATTTACTGTGGGTTCAGTTGCTTGGTCTGTTGTCGGTCAGCCTGTGCGGTCTTATAAGTATTGTTTCCTTGCTGGGTTACTCTGCTTTCGTGTCGGTTTTTTTTTTTTGGAAACAGGTGAATTCTTCTGATTCTGGTGTGTTTATTCCAAATCATCCTATCGGAACAGCACTGTGCACAGCCGTGATGTCAGCTATTAAAGCCATCACATGTGTTGTTCTTAAATCATGGCAAAGGTTCCCTTCTTAGATCTTGTGTTGATATACAAATACAACTGTTTTTATTCTTTATTTGTCTTTAATTTGCACTTCACCAAATTCACTCTTTTCTACTAACTAAAGCCATGAGTCTAACGTTGACGGATGCCATTTGGTGATTCTGTTGCAGATAGGAAGCCTTTTAGAGGCCTTCCTCATATTAGAGACATGGGGCTGAGCGCATTTGTTTGCAGCACAAACACATACAGGGGGGTGCAAAAGTAGGTATACAGTTATGAAAGCGACCCAATGATCTGCGTTCAATCCGAAGTTCAGATGACGCCCTGCGTTTCGATTTCTGTGGGCTCCGGATGAATGCCCGAGCGACCGTCTATGCGTTCTCTGTCCGGTCACTGGTCAACCACTCTTTGGCGTGTCGTGGATTCTTCCTGTACGCTCAAATTTGTCACCCAGTCGATAAATTGTGAGCCTCTTTGGTTGGTGGAGGTGTTGCAAAGGTTTCTCTCCATCGATCTTTCACACATTTACTACTCTCTGTCTCCCAGTATTGTTTTAAAATCCACTTGCGCTGCTCGTCATTGAAATTATTGGTTAACTTGCCGTGCAATATTATTCTCTTTTGTATTTCACTGGTGTTTGCTTATTTATTCTTACCTTGCTTTATTTTTTGTGTGTGTATTTTGGTTTTGTTTCCTTTTTATTCTCTTTCCTTCTTTACACGTTCGAAATAAATAAAATAAATCAAAATCAAATCAAATCTGCAAATAAAATTAAATAAAATATAAAGATATTATAAAAGTAGATGCATTTTTATTAGTTGTGATAAAATATGATTAATGACACCAAAAAAGATTTTTAAAAAATGAGGCCAACTTAAGTATCATAACACTAATGCGCTACTACTGTAAACCTACTTTTTCACTTCCCCTATATGTTGTGGTGAGGTTTAGTTTGCAGCCAAACTTCTACTGGTGTCTGATGAGAGCATGAAAGCAGTAAAGCATTGTGGTTCTGTGTCAGGGAGGACTGTTGGGCTGTCGTGGTCCATGTATGAGGAAGGAAGTTCGGGTTGAAATGGAGACGGCGTTCTAATAATCTATTTTCTGCCTTTAGTCTCGAGGGCCTTGCTTTGGGAATTGGCCATTAATGAATAAAATATTGTAGCATACTAATTCAGCTCCTGAAATCTTTCCCTCCCTCAGACGCCCTGCAGCGATGGATCAGCGCCACCCGATCTGGCATAAATGTTTCAGTGCTGCGGCACATCATGCGCATGCGCCGTTCTGCCCGATCATTGGAGAACTTAGAAGTGCTTCCAGGCCGCTTGTTGGCATTGCAGTATCACCGAGTGCCTTAACAAGCGTCTATTAGTTTTTCTTATCTCCCAACAGCGACAGTTGACCCTGTTAAAGTTGTTTGCTAAGTTGCAACACCAGTTATCAAAAGAGCCTGTATCAGTAACCCCAGATTGCCACACCGCCTGCTATCTGCTGCTTATCGTTTTAATGTGCCTTCAAACTGCTTCCCTGGGCCTCACTGCTCTGCTCTGTATCCTCCAGGTCTGCTGCTGGACTTGGTCCTGGTGTGCATCGTCAAGGCTGTGGTGCGGCGCCGCCGGCCCGCGCACAACCGCATGGACATGTTCGCCACCTTCTCCGTGGACGCCTACTCCTTCCCCTCTGGCCACTCCACCCGCGCCGCCATGTGCGGCCGCTTCCTGCTCAGCCACCTGGTGCTGGCCGCCCCGCTCAGGGTGCTGGTGCTGCTGTGGGTGGCCATCGTGGGGCTGAGCCGCGTGCTGCTGGGCCGGCACAACGTGACGGACGTGATGTTTGGTTTCTGGATGGGCTACTGGCAGTACAACCTGGTGGAGATGCTGTGGATCTCGCCCCAGGCCTTGCAAGGTCTGCTGGGACAGTTAGCCTAATGAGTATTCCAGGACTGGGGCAAGCAGGTGGAAGGGAAGGGTTTCTTTTCAACGGTCAGAGCGCCTGTGCACCTGTGTGATTTTTTTGTTTGTTTTTTTCGGTGTTGTGTGATGGGGATAATTGTGATTTGATTAGGGAGGGGAGCTCTGTGATTTAGCAGTCAGCAGCTGCTGTCATCTGGTATTTAAGTTTGAAAGCACTTGAGTGACTGGACAAGACAAAGGACTTGTTTTAAATGGACCAAGATTGCACAGACTGAAGCCTATAATCATTGTGGTGATGCACACTCACTGACACAAATCACTTATCACTTAAATCAAATATTTTTCGTAGTAGTTATTAGGAATTATTCAGACTCCTAATTATAGGAAGGATGTTATTTATCTTATGTCATTTTAAGAATTATTGTCCGTGCAGAATTTCTTTTTTAATTTTTAGTAGTATTTTATTTCTTTTTTCTGATCACCAGTTATTCCAAGTCACCAGAGTTTTTAAAAAGCTGGAGAAGTTTAAAACGCTGCGCTATTCTAAAGAATAGTTTGCAATAAAGTCATTTTATTTTTCCTGGTGAATAAGGAAATGTTCAGCAGCTGCGTGTAACAAAGTGTTCACACTGATGTGCCATTTAGTCAGATGGAAAATAGTTCTATCAAATGTGTCTGTGTTGCACAATTTCACAAGAAAAAACATCATGGAAGTTTGTGGTAACAAATACTTTAGTGGGTATTGTCATATAATAACACATCTATAACACATCTATGTTGTTAAGGCATTTTTAATGATTTACACAATCCATTCACTTGTCTGGCACATACATACAATTGTGAGGAAAAACAATCTTTGGACCCAAACTGACCTTTAGATTTGCTCAAAAACTGCAAAGGAAATTCCACAGTACATTAATTTGGACCCTGGTGCCGGCAGCTTGTTACCCCTCAATTGTTGGGAGTAACGCAGTGCATGTTGGGATCAATTGCCCAGTGAGTGACCATCGGGTGCCCACTACTTTTTACAATATATTGTAGGAGCGATTGAGTGGACTATATAGTGAATAACAATGTTCAACTCAGTAATTAGTGTTTTCAGACACAGCCAGCAGAGGAAAAATATTTTTTGTTTTTGTTTTTTTACACTCATTAAAAAAAACAGTTTGATCATTTTCTATAATCTAAGCTTGTTGCCAGCGTGTTATTGATCTCGGCTTCGTTTTAAACAGGTGTCTGATGTTTTTCGTCACAGCAACAACTCACTGCCGAATCGCTCGAGGCGTTTTTTTTTTGTTTGTTTTTTTATTCCAAATTGCACTTGGACGCCATACACTTAGCAGGAAATCCTATTTTTATTCTCTTATTCACTGCAACGGATGGAATTTTTTAAAAATCCATGTGAAAGTCTTGTGCAATTTCTAATTTGTTTTTCCACCTCCGTCATATTGGCTCTTGTACCGAGATTCTACGGTGAAGGTCACAAACGTTTACTCAAGTTTTACTTAGGTTTTTTCCACTGGTGCATCACTCTGGCAGTACTGACTACGCTGCAGGCTTGTCGTGACTTGTCATTAGTGTCATCAGGTCTTGATTCTCATCCATTGCCAGCCAGGATGTTGAATGCACGCGCTATTTTTTTGGATCAGGGCAAAAACGGTTGATAGCGGTTCAGCGTTTTTGCTGGATCTTGTCTTTTTGCGGTTTCGCAAATTGCAGCGAGACATTGCAATGGACCAAACTGCGACTGTGCTGCGCATCATGATAACGTAATTATATATTGGGGAAAAAGAATAATAATAATGATGTTGGCGGCAGTTTTCCGCCTTTGAACCCGGTGACTTGAGGGTGTCCCTGTGCCACTGTTCAAAAAAAAAAAAAAAAAAAAAACTTAATCGGTGCCACAGGTTGCCGATGTTGTAACACAGATGCTGCTCGGCACTGGCGTCCCGTCACCGGCGCTGCTGATGTGTACTGGATCGGTCCGAGGGCAGAGCGGAGGAACAGTCGGGGCCAAATGAACCGGCCACGCCGTCCCTGCAAATCACAGCCGATCGTGTCATTTGAGCAATAGTTGTTTATTTTTGCATCGTCGTCCGACTAACGAGGTGAGGTCTGGGGAACAGTAAAGGCGTTTGCATGTGTTAGTTATTTAATTGCCGATTGTGCACCGTTGCGCTTGCATGCACTGACTGACCTCTGTGGCTGTGCTGGTGTGTCTGTATAACCACTTGGTGAAGTGTGACCAAAAACAGGCTGTTAACACACGTTTTAGACAATGCAGGTGCACTTACATCTTGGCACTGCCGGAAAACTCCACAATTCCTCTTCATTCTTTATATTAGTGCGTTATTTTTTTTTAAAACTGGCAATAAATTTTTTTTTTTTTTTTTTATAGTCACCAAGAACCTTTTCTTGACAGAAAGAATGTTTTATTTTGTTTTTTTTTTTTTTACTTAGTAACATTCTGATTGTGAGAAGATGTTTTGGGCTAAAATCAGGTCCAAACTGGTTATAAAAGTTCTGGTTCTGGTGTTGTGTTTTGGAATTATTTTTTTATTTATTTTTTTTTTTTTCGTTACATTTACTGTTGTTAAACTTTGCACGGCACCTTAAATTTGTGGACTGGTGATGTGGCTCCCTGGTGTCCCAAAGTCGACTGTTATGCTGTGGCTTCTATGCTGTATGTCCCCCAAAACAGCTAAAAAAAAAATAATAATAATAATAAAATAAGATGAGATGAGATGATGTTTCACCCCCTTTCTTCTTCTGTCACATCTAAATATGCTGCCCTGGGTGACTAGATGAGTTATCTGATTGATGTTGCTTTCAGTATTTATATGCAGATCCTGCAGGTGGCTTTATCACATTATTACCTCGTGGTCTTTTCACATCTGTTTATTTCCAGGTTAAAAAATGTCATCTTAATAAAAAATAAAAAAATAAATAAATAAAAAAAAGATGCACTTTTCGAATGTTGGCAAACATTTTAGTTGTGTTTGCTAATGAGACGGTCTAAACATGTCCTTGAATGTTTCTGTAATTACTTGGTGTCAAATTTATGATTTTCTTTTTTAATTAAATAGAGATTGAAAATAAAAGTTGTATAATCTGTTCCTTTATCTCTCATCTTTTATTAGGACACCGACTAAAGTACAAACCAATCAAATTTGGGCAAACAAAATTTAACTTTGCTTGTTTTTCTGGAGAGGGTTGGCGGGGGGGGGGGCGCGTCTGTATAAAAGCAGGTGATCGGGGAGCGCTCATCTCACTTCATAGTTCACCGAATCATCACACAAGGACAGAGGTAAGAGGAGCTCACACACTTGTGATCTTTATACGATACGCTGCAATTAGAGTGTACTGATTTGTCTGATAGAGCAGGAGGGGTCTTACTCCTAGTTAGCTGCCATTTTCCATTTTTGGAATGTTCAGCACCTGCGTGGAACAAACTGTGGCTCTAAATTTTTATTTTTGAAATGAAGGAATATAGTGAGGGTGCATGTGTGAGACAAACTGCGAGGAAGAGTTCATGAAAAATTGTTCAGCTGGTCTTATGACTCAGCACCCACAAACTGGATCAGAAAAACTGACGAGTCCAGAACAGTAAAGTTATTTATTTATTTATTTATTTATTTATTTATTTATTTATTATTATCTCTGCGTGGATGACCACCCATTGGTGGTCTTTCCTCACCCGTATTCTTAGTGCCATGCTATTTTATCCGTGTGTGTATGTATGAGTGTGGACGTATGTGTGTGTGTGTTTGTGTGGAGGGGCGGGTCCATTTGAGGGGGTGGGAGGGATGAGCTTTTATTTGTTCATTTTGCTGCATGTTTTAACATTTTACTTTTGTTTTAATCTGTGAAGCACTTTGGGTTGCATCCTTTTCATGCATGAAAAGTGCTATATAAATAAAGTTTGATTTGATTTGATTTGATGAGCAAGTCACTTGACTCACAGTAACATTTTCACCTTGTGATTTCTGCATTAATTCACAAGGTTTTCGTAATTAATCCCTCAACATCTGTCTCAGCTGCTGCCTCTGCGTGGGGCAGCTACCACTTGTCCAAACATATTCTGATACAAAAAAAAAGACCAAATTTGGCATCGGCTGTCACTTAAGGTGAACATCTTCTGTAAATATGTGCTTGCCGTTAATCTCCTTCCACTCTTCCGTTTGTTCTCTTCCACGTGCAGCATCACCATGGTGTACAGAGTCGCCGTGATCGGAGCAGGTCCCTCTGGTCTGTCCAGCATCAAGGCCTGTCTGGACGAGGGCATGGTGCCTACGTGTTTTGAGAGCAGTGATGACGTGGGCGGGCTGTGGAAATTCAAGGCAGGTCCACGACTCCAAGCGTCTCACCAGACACAAACCCACATATACTCATTCATTCAATTATGTCCTATACCTGCTTCTACTGCATTCGGAAGGGGCTTGGGGGCTGCTGGAGCCTACACATATGTTGTGCTTATGTCCCAATAAAAAATGTTCTCCTTGTGCGTGTGTAATAATATGCATCGAAAGCTTTCTCAATTGAAATCTTGTGTTCTTTTTAGTCATAACTGGGTTTTAAAATGAGTGATCACACCCTGAAACAGTCGTGAGGTAATGACACCAGATGCTTTATTTAACCATGACAACCATTTGGTGTTTAAACCCCAACCGACACAACTGAAGGAGGCGGCCATGAAACACGTTTTCAACCACCATCCCCTGTTCGCCGCCTCACGTCGTCCGTCTTCTCTGCAGGAGGTGTCGGAGCCCAACAGGGCCAGCATTTACCGCTCCCTCACCATCAACATCTCCAAGGAGATGATGTGCTACAGCGACTTCCCCATCCCTGCAGATTATCCCAACTACATGCACAATTCCAAAATCCTGAAATACTTCATGATGTACGCTGAGCACTTCAAGCTGCGGCAGCACATTCGCTTCCAGGTAGGCAAAGTCCGGAGTTTGTTTTGCGCTCGGTGTTTTGTTTTCGGTGGCAGCTGATGGACGTCCGTCTGTGCGTGTCAGACATCGGTGAAGAGCGTGAGACAGGCGGCAGACTACTCCCGCACTGGCCGGTGGGAGCTGGTGACTGAGAACAAAGACGGCCAGGAGGAGAGGCATGTGTTTGACGCAGTCATTTGCTGCTCGGGCCACTACACCGCCCCTAACCTGCCACTCAAAGACTTCCCAGGTAAACACATGCAAACAGTCATTTCAAGCCTTAAACCCATAATTTACTGTGGGTACCACCATGATAGTTACTTTTGACAGTACTATAGTCAGTACTACAACTGGCTTCACTCACAGTACTCAAAGAATTCACAGTAGTACATATCTATCTATCTATATCTATCTATATCTATCTATCTATCTATCTATCTATCTATCTATCTGTCTATCTATCTATCAATCTATCTATATCTATATATCTATATCTATACATATATGTGTGTGTGTGTGTATAGACATATCTATGTCTCTATCAACGATATCTATCTATCTATATCTATATTTATATCTATATATGTATAGATAGATAGATATAGACATGGATATACATATATTTACATATTTGTGTGTACATATATATGTTTATTTATATGAATATACATATATACATCTATGTGTACATATACATGATGTATCATGGCCGTACAATATGTGATGTGCCACAAAACTGTCAAAAGTACCATAGTATATGTACTACAGTGCTGACAAAAATACTATGCTGCTTGTACTGAAGTGAATTTCTGATGGAAATAGAAGCGCTGCCATTGTTTTATTTTTGCACAGCCGAAGTCATCCTGCTTTGTTGTTGGTGTTGTGGTTTGTTTCAGGCATTGAGACATTCGAAGGGAAATATTTCCACAGCTGGGACTACAAGGGACCAGAGGACATGCATGGGAAGCGATTGGTGGTGATAGGCATCGGTAACTCCGGTGGGGACATCGCGGTGGAGAGCAGCAGAGTGGCTGAGCAGGTTGGGACAGCTCACTCCTAAGTTGTGTGTCCGTTTTTGTTTTTTGTTTTTAAAAAAACACTTTAGACACTTTCGAAGTTTCAACTACACTGCTTGCACCTTGCGAAAATGCCATTCTGAAAATTGGCCGTTTGTCATGTCACAAGGCACACCCAGACAGGTATGACCAACTTCACTTGTTCCTCTATCAAACACTTGGGAGGTCCAACAGGGAATCAGTTTAAGCAGGGAGCTAAAAAAAACAACAACAACAAAAAACTTTTTTTTTTTTTTAAGGGTAGGCTGTAAACAGAGGGCTAAATTTGCCTAGAACTGAGAAGAGGTGTATCACACAGTGTCGTCGCCTCCTGCCCTTCTCTCCAGGTGTATATGAGCACCCGCACCGGCGCCTGGGTCATCCGCCAGGTGTCGGACAACGGCTTACCAGTGGACATGATGTACAACACACGCTTCATCCACATCCTGTTCCAGCTCCTGCCAATCAACTTCTTTAACTGGTACGGCGAGAACAAACTTAACGCCATGTACGACCACACCATGTATGCCCTCAAACCGAAACACAGGTAAGTAGCGACTCAGCTTCCTACACTCAGCTCCCAGAAACCCGTCAGTCGTCAGCCTTGAATGTCTGTCTCTGCCCCTCGCAGACTCTTCAGCAAAATCCCGGTAATTAACGATGACCTGCCTTTGAAAATCCTGTCTGGGTCGGTCATCATCAAGCCAAATGTGAAGGAGATCAGCGGCTCCACTGTGACATTTTCTGATGGGACCAGAGTTGAAAAGGTCAGGTCGCCTTTTTTTGATTCTCAGGATAATTTCAATCACAGATTCACCCCCTCCTCACCAGTGTTTTTGGGATTACTCCATAAAAGTAATCCAACTACAGATTACTGATTACTTGTTTAAAAAAGTAATCTAATTACTTCTTTAACTACTTCGTTTCATAAGTAATCAATTACTAATCACTAATTACTTGAGTTCAAAAAGATAAAGTGACAGTTGAGAACGTCTTGTTTCTTGCACATAAAGAAGATAAAGAACAAACCGCAATATCCTTTGATTTAGACGAGATGAACTCAAAACAATGTTTGTATTTCCAGCTACAAACGCAATCGCTGTTTTTTTATAATTATTATTTTGCTGCCGCCATTCTTGTTTTGGTGCATATCAATGACTTTGCATCCACAGTTGCATCATCAACCTGGGACATTGTTGTTTTTGGTTGTTTTTCTAAATTTCAGACATATTGTGGATAATAAGACATTTTTAGCTTGCAAAATATTTCAGAAAAGTAATGGAATCGTTACTTGATAAAGTAATTATGATATAATTATATAATCCCGTTACATTACTCAGTTACTAAAAAAGTAGTTTAATTACAGTGGTGGATTGCTTAGTATTAGATTACTCACCAACACTGCCACCCACACTCCCACTGCGTCACAGGTGGATACAATTGTCTTCTCCACCGGCTACAACTGCGATTTCCCATACCTGCCGAGTAACAGCCTGTACCGGAGTGGCCACCGCGTGGCTCTCTACAAGCACGTGTTTCCCCCAAACCTTGAGCATCCTACGCTGGCGGTGGTGGGTTTCATCCATGCCCTGGGAGCCATCATGCCCCAGGCTGAGATGCAGGCTCGCTGGGTCACACGAGTCTTCAAAGGTAAGGGCTGCCTCCTTTCTGCAAGTGGTCAAATGTCTCCCAAGCCAAGACATCCTTCACATCTGACCCTTTACTCTTCCTTCTGCCTTTGAGGATATAAGAAGTTACCTTCAAACCAGGCCATGATCAAGGCTGTTGAGAGAGACACCAAGGACATGGAGGACCAGTAAGTCCTTGGTTCTGCTTTGCTTGATAATATTTAAATTATTTTTGTTTTTGTTTTTCCCTCCTAAAGCGGATGCTTTATTGGAGGTGGTCTCAGTATGCAGAGACAATGGAGACAACTGGCTGTGCGTGTATCAAAAGTAAACTTTTAACGCAGTCTTTACAAAAATGGGCTCAAAGAAAATAAGTAAAAGATGACCAATATATACATTTTATTGAGGATATGAGCAGAGGGAAGTTTGTATTATATAAGACTTTTGTCCCTGAGCACCTTCAAACCCTGCTCTTGTCATCATCTTCATTGGGGTCCAGAAAGTTTTTTGTAGTCGTTTGTAAACAGGTGGATAACATGCTTTTTTTTTTTTTTGTAATAATTAATAATACAAGCCGAGGCTGTTACACTCCAGACTATGACAAAATAGATGGCTATAATAAAGTTGTGTCCTTTCTTAGGCCACCAGGGGGCAGAAACTGCATACTATAATTCATTCATTCATTCATCTTCTATACCCGCTTATTCCAATTCAGGGTCACGGGGTCTGCTGGAGCCTATCCCAGCTGTCTTAGGGCAAGGCAGGGTACACCCTGGACAAGTCGCCAGTTCATCGGGGGCCACATAGAAACAGAAAGAACCCGGAGAGAACCCACGCAGACAAGGGAGAACATGCAAACTGCATATACTATAATGCCTCCTGCAAAACTTTGAGAGGAAAAATAGAATCAAGACTGCCGCCTACTGGTGTATAAAGCTCCACGATTTCTTTATTTGCTCATGAGAAAGTTTCAATCCTAAACGATGATCACATTTTAATTTTGCGTGCACTTTTGCTTTGTCCCCCTCACAGCTACATCGTGTCAAATCTGGCACCCCTCCAAGTGGACTTTGTGTCCTACATGGACGACTTAGCAGGAGAGATCGGAGTGCGTCCGAGCCTCCCCTGGCTCTTCTTCACTGATTACCCGCTGTTTCAGCGGGTCCTGTGGGGACCGGTCACCGCATACCAGTACCGCCTGATGGGACCAGGGAAATGGGACGGAGCCCGCAGAGCAATCTTCACCCAGTTTGACCGCATGAACCAGGCCCTGAAGACCAGAAAGGTCCAGAATAAACTCCTGACACTGATTCCGCATTGTAAAATCATTGCGTGCTGCAAATCTGTTTTTACAATTGATTCACAATTTTCCTGCAAATCTGTCTCGACAAGGTGGAGGAGGAAAGGCCGTCCACAGCCAGCCGCCTGTTGAAGTGGAGCATGATTCTCACGGCTGGAACCGCCTCCATCTACCACATCCATGTGCGCTACCCGAACACAATCCCCGACCTCCTGTCCAAAATCCACCTGGTGACAATCTCAACATCAATTGAGTAAATTTAGTAAAAGCAACAATGGTGGAAGGCTGTGAAGAAATCTCATGTCCACTGTCACAGGTCCCTTGAGATGTTAATTCCTATGTTTGGGGGCTCTACTGCGAGTTTGTTGCGGAGACATACTTTTATCCACTCATAAATTGAAATGCTTAAATATGTTAGACACATGCATTATTTTTTTTCAATGACTTTAAATATATGTTTAAGTTTGAACATTTATTGAACTGCAAATGCACAAAATGGTTCATTGTAAAATCACATTCAACTCAAATTATATAAATTGTGGAATAAATCAAAGATATTTCCAATGCATGCTTGCAGCTATTACCCTGAAAATACCCTGTTGCAAACCGTTAAAATGCAGTGAACGCAGTGCACTGTAAGAGGAGCGTTGCCCCTATCTAGGGAAATCGAAACTCCAGACAGGTCCAAAGTCCCTCCCATGCAGGATAGTTACACTAATGAGGTGAGAGGTGGCAGCTTGACTCAGTTCCTGGGAGGCTGAATTGTTCAGCTGCAGCTGCACAGGACCTGCATTAACCTCACAAGTAAAGGTAGGAGCGCCTTAGAGTAGATCATTGATTTTCAATCATGTCAGTAAAGAGGGTCACATTGTCTCTGTGCAGGTCTGTTGATTGTCTCCTTTAAGGAAACTTTGACTTTCCAAAATTATATGAGATACTGCTACAGGCTATGATACGCATGAGTTAAAGCTGTGAGCTAAAAGTAAGGCTTATTAAACTGAAAGAAAATGGTGGAAAATGCCTTTAAAAAAAATAAAAATGAAGGAGGACAGCTATGGTGCAAGTTTGAGACCAACTGCAAGCGGGATTGCATGAAAAATTGTTCACATTCCTGGTGGGTCATGTGACTCAGCACACAAAACCTAGATCAGGAAACCTGATGAGTCCAGAACAGTAAATGTGGAAAAACTTTGCATAAATTGGCGTGTTAATGTGACTGTCTGTCTGTCTGACTGACTGACTGACTGTCCACCAGTGTGTGTTTATATTGGACAAAGTCCAGAATTTGTGAGGTAACGTGTATATATACATGCACAAGATGCACAACAAGATGCCACATGCAACATGCAAATTGCACAGCTTTGAATATGATATATTATCTGCTTTATGGTAACCAGGGTTACCATACACACAGCGACACATGCTGCACCACCTCTGTCCTGATGACGTCACACCAGAGGGCTGTGTTTATGTTAACAAAGGGGCTGAACAACTTGTTTAGATAATGAATAAAAACAAACAGATAGTGACATATAAAGAGAGGTGTCTCCATAAATGCACAGGTATTTCTCCATTAGTCTTTTAATCAGTTAAACTTGTGCTACACAAGAAACCAACTAGTTTGAGAATCAGTCACTCTCGATAGATTAATAAAACTCCCTTTAACCGCCCACTGCACTGTCATCCATACGAATTAACTGTATTCATATTCACGTCTCATTGAAAAGTTACCAGCAAAGACATTGGTCCTCCTCAGGGCATAGATCAATTGTGGAGGAGAAATTTCACCTTCTTTGGGATGTGACAATTACTGAGACTTAAACTTTTAAATTTAACAAAGAACACAGAGAACTCACAAAACTGTCAAACTAGTCAACTCTAAGGTCAGATAGATAGATAGATAGATAGATAGATTAGACTATCGATTAGATTATATTATTTGATAGATTCTCACATATACAGTCGCATTTTTGTTCAGCGATGGTGCGACGGGTGGCCGTGGTTGGAGCCGGAAGCTCGGGTCTGGCCTGTGTCAAAGTCTGCATCGATGAAGGCCTGGAACCTGTCTGCTTCGAAGGCAGCGATGACATCGGTGGCCTCTGGAAATTTAAAGTGCGTGGTGATAAGACCAGAAGCTGGCCCTGACTCAATAAGCAATACATTTTTGGGATCAAACACTGAAAAAAGAAAATGGGTCACCCTGTGATTCTCTTTCTATGTGCAGGAGTCCACAGAGCCAGACCAGGCCAGCATCTACCGCTCCTTGGTGACCAACACCTCCAAAGAGATCATGTGCTTCAGCGATTTTCCAATGCCGGCTGAGTATCCAAACTACCTGCACAATTCAGAGCTGCTGCAGTATTTCAGGCTGTATGCGGATCACTTCCACCTGCACAGACACATCAGGTTTCAGGTTAGTTTCCACCCACATTACGGTCATCGGTTGCAACATTGGCACAATATAACATTTACACTGAAAATATATTTCAGACCAGAGTGAAGAGAGTCGTACAAAGGCCGGATTTCTCTGCTTCCGGTCAGTGGGACGTTGTGACCATGGACAAGGACGGACGGGAGGAGAGACACGTCTTTGATGCAGTGCTGGTGTGTTCGGGCCAGTACGTCCTTCCATCGCTGCCCCTGTCGGACTTCCCAGGTTCGGTTACAGAGCAGTAATGTTGCTCACTTTGGCCAACAGGTCTCCACAAGACATAAACATCATGTTTTCTTCTCCAGGACATGTTACATTTACTGGCACGTGCATTCACAGCAGGGATTACAAAGATGGGACGGCCTTTAGGGGGAAGAGGGTGATGGTGGTCGGCATCGGCAACTCCGGAGGGGATATTGCATCAGAGATTAGCAGACATGCAGCGAAGGTAGGCAGGAAGGAGGAGATTTGGTATTTTCCCAACAAACGACGAACAGCATGTATGTTTTTTGTTTTCTTCACAATCTCTGCCTGACAGACGTTTCTCAGCACACGTAAGGGGGCCTGGGTGATCGGCAGGATGTTCGGTAGAGGAATCCCCGTGGACTTGATCATCCTCAATAGGTTCAAGAGACTCCTCCTGGGTCTCCTCCCTCGAACTGTGGCCAACTGGGCAGCGGAGAGAAGTCTGAATAGCCACTGTGACCACAGGTTCTATGGCTTGCAACCCACCCACAGGTGAGCCACATCTTCCTCTGGTTTTTTTTCTAACTGTGTCCACATTCTGATCTCGACGGATCATAACTCAAATTAATTTAGAAGCTCTCCAGGAAAGTCTCTGGGAGAAGTCTTCAGGAAAGTGTAGAAAAAAATATGATTAAAACAAAACAATAAATCAGAGGTCATCGTAAATCCACATGTGTGAAACAAATTCAAAGTCAAACCTTTGGCACAATGGAAATGTTTCCATTAAAAATCTTATAGAGCTCCTGAGCGCACAATATGTGTCAAAAAGTTAATTGACTCCGTGACTGACTTGTGTTTCCTGTCGCTGTCAGATTTTTCGACAGGAAGCCTTTGGTCAATGAAGACCTCCTTGGCCAAATCCTGCAGGGAAGAGTGGTGGTCAAACCCGATCTGAAGGCCTTCACCTCCACCGGAGTCATGTTTGAAGACGGCACCGTGGAGGAGAACATCGACGCCGTGGTCTTCTGCACGGGTTTCAAAGACAGCTTCCCATTCCTGCCGCCTTCTCTGTTCGACGGGCCAAAGCAAGAGTTGCAATTGTACAAGTAAGTGCATAATTTTAATAAAAATGGCTCAACCTGGTTGAAACGAAAGGCATGATGGCTACAGTGACAAAGTAAAGAATGTCCTTTTTATTTCATCATTATTCATTTTATCTATTCATTTGTTTGTTTGTTTTCCATTTCAGGAGATTGTTTCCTGTCTCTCTGTCTCCGCCCACACTGGCCGTCATGGGTCTGTTCCAGGCAGCCGGGCCAATCATGACCGTAGTGGAGATGCAGGCCCGGTGGGCCGTCAAGGTCTTTACTGGTAAATGACAGTGATAGTAAAATTTTAGCATTGCATGTTTACATCTATAGAGCTGTGTTTCTGTCTTCAAGGTCAGAGATCACTTCCGTCTCTGAAGCAAATGCTGCAGGTCACTGAGTCAGACACCATTCACAATCGTAAAAGGTTCAGCAGGCATCTCATATATCATACAAATCATTTTTTTTTTTTAATGAAAAACAGAATATGGTGGGACTAACAGTTGCCCCTAATTGTATTTTCTTAGCTCTCCAAGAGAAAGTGACGCTGCCCGACAGATCGACTACATGTCCTACCTTGACTTCATGGCTGGAGAGGTGATTTTTACCCCGATGTCGCTGAACTCTTTGTTGATTAAGCATTAAAATGACTGACATCTAACTCCAGGTTGGGGCTCTTCCGAACCTCTGGTGGCTACTGCTGACTGATCCTTTGCTGTGGACCAAGGTCTTCTTTGGCCCTTGCACCCCGTACCAGTACCGACTCTCTGGGCCGGGGCAGTGGGCCGGGGCTCGCCAGGCCATCCTCACTCAGTGGGAGCGCGTGGCTCAGCCTTTCAGAACCAGAGCGGTGCCACAGCCGGAGGCCGGCCCGTCGCTCCTGCCGTCCTACAAGCTACTCCTGATTGGAGGAAGCGTGTTGGCCGCTGGGCTTCTTTTGAAAAGTGAGACTGTTCCTGGGGTGCTGCAGGGTGCAGCTCAGGCTCTTGACAAATGCAAATTCTTCCTGAGTGATGCGTTCTTTAGTTTAACAAGATAGCATGAGGAATTCAGTGGTATACCAGCAACTATGAAAGAGAAGGAGGTTGCATTTAAAGATGGTGTGAGGTGTCCGAACACTGTGTTTTAGATATGTTGTCTCTTGTTTTTAACATGTGTAAATATAATTTTTAAATATCCTTCATTAAGAGTCCTTGCCCCACAAGCAGAAAATGAACAACAGCGGAGGCACAACAACATATTCACAGCAACAACAAGGCATTCACACTAATTCAAGTAACTCATGTTTATGGCCTGCCGTTAGAGTGAAAACTGTTATTCATCAGCCAGCCAGGAGCTGACGGCCTGATCTGACCCTCACCTGCTGCCTCAGTCATTTTTTTCTCCAGGTGGCAACGTGTAAGGGCCAATCACTAGTATTTTATTTTGTTCATCGTTTTTAAATAAAGTGCAATAGCTCCTTTCTCTCAAACGTTGTCTGTGGTGTGTTCCAGTTCCCTTGGAATTTGGAATTAGGAGCCAGAAATGACATCTCATTCGGTATTGACAACATTGCATATTACTTTTGAAAAGTGAGAGGGAGGAATCAGTTGTTGTTGTTTTTAGCATTGTCAGCCCATCAAAGCACCAAAAAGCATATACATGATGATGTAAATGGTACATTACTGGCGGTCTGCAATTTAGTAGTTTGTAGTATGATTCAACATGGCCACTTTCACCTTCTGTGGTCAGACAAAAAGGCCAAAAGTGGCCAAAGGCTGCATCTCTAATCACTACTGTTTCCTCTCAAACCACGGAGGCAGTGCTGGACTTTGTCCATGATTTCAGGGCCATAACCCCGCTGGGTGATTGATTTGCTGGGTTGCCACGGTGCTTAATGTGTTTTTGCACTGACCGCATTTATGTGGAGCAGACTCTGTTTTGTGCAATGTCTGTTGTTCGAAAGACCAAAAGGCAGCTCACTGTTCAAATGTGACGCTTTGCAGTTTATACAGTAGGACCAACAGCATCTGTGCAAAAGCAGAGAAACCTGTAAATTGTTGTTGTTAGTGCGTCCTTGTACTGGTCTGAGAGCCGGAGACTGAATAAACTGATGGTTTGTTTTTTTTTGCAATTTTACAAAATTGTGGGGGGAAAAAAAGAAAAAAAAAGGTGACTGCCTTAATTGAAGCAACAAATACATGAAAAATACGGGGTTTTTTTTTGAGTGAAATTTAAAAATATATATATATATGGTTTCCTTTTGTTTTTATATAGTCATCTATTAGATGGTTGTTTTTTGTCTTTGTTTTTGGTTTTCATGGTATTCTAAAATGTACTTTGCAGTTAAAATAAGTAACATTTGTCACATAGCCCCAGGTCTCCTATTCAGATTTCCAAACATCCTTGTTGCATAACAGCGAACTATCTGCGATGGACTTTGGTCCAGAAAGGCGGTTGAGTCACTGGTAGTTTGTGCTGCCGACCTGGACATCATGTTTGTCCAGTAGAACGGGATCTGCTCGAAAGATCAGCTCCTGCACACAGACCCTCCGCCGTCACTCCGCCCACCGCCTGGACCGCGCATCAACAAACCGTGTTTCCGTCTTTGTGGTTCTCTCGAGGTGAGTTCACGCGAACATGCAGAAAGTCGCTCGGTGTTTGTTTTTTTTTTTTTTAACGTAGCCTGCTGTACTGTGCGGACTTGTTGCATCGCACTTTGCACAGCCAACCCCGCGAGAAGAACCCGGGTACGGCGAGGGAGCCTCGAGCAGGGGTTCGGTGAACTCGCTCGACTTGGACTTTTCTGCAAGCGCAGCGTTCGATGTGCAGCAGATTCAACTCGGCGAGCGTGTCTTTTCGATTTCGGACCGCGCTCAAAGCATTTTTTCTCTCTCTTTTTTTTAATCATTAATATTTATTTGCAACAACTCACCCACAACTGTCTCACGCTGACCCTTGTGCATACTGCACCGCGACTGCACCCTTTTTTGTTTACGCAATCGACACATTGTGTTTTTCAGACAACTATGGCACATCCGGTCATTTGAATCTCTGCACGGTGCTTATCTGCATATAATTAAATCATAAACACACGCACTGGTAAATTGCACTCCTCATTTATCCCAGCTGGCAAGCCCTGCACTTTAACACACTAAGTCCTAGTGTTGTTTGTCTCTCTGACAGAAAGGCATGATTTTAAACTCATGCAATCAAACAAACTGCACAAGATAGTTTTTTTTCCCTCCTGCTGGTTTTTTATATTTTACTATTATTGTAGCCTAAAGAAGGATATTTGTTTTTTCTAGTGTCTTCTCAGTGACCCTCAGCTTCATCAAAGCAGAAAAATGCCTCGTCGTGTAGCAGTGATCGGAGCAGGAAGCTCGGGTATGGCTTCCATCAAGTGCTGCCTGGACGAGGGTCTGGAGCCAGTGTGCTTTGAGAGCAGCGATGACATCGGTGGCCTGTGGAGGTTTAAGGTGGGCAGGTTTTACCTCTCGGACACACACAAGAATGTTGAATTAGTGTCATCATGTCCTCACTGGATGGCTGTCACTGCAGGAGAATCCAGAGGCAGACAGGGCCAGCATCTACCACTCGGTCATCATCAACACCTCCAAGGAGATGATGAGTTTCAGCGACTTCCCCATCCCTGCACACTTCCCCAACTACATGCACAACTCTCTCATCATGGACTACTTCCGGATGTACGCGGACAACTTCCAGCTCACCAAGCACATCCGCTTCAACGTGGGCGCCGCTCATTGATCTGAATGAGAATGGCTCCAGCTCATTGTTCCTGCTGCTGTCAGCTGACCGTTTTGTCCCATTCCTTCTTTCCCCTCGTCAGACCAAAGTTTTGCAGGTGAAACAGAGGTCGGATTTTTCCCGCTCGGGCCAGTGGGATGTGGAGACGGAGAACGAGGACGGCAAGAGGGAGAAACATATTTTTGACGCGGTGTTGATCTGTATTGGACATCACTGCCATCCCAACTTGCCCCTGCAAGACTTCCCAGGTGCCATTGACAAACTATAAATACCCGAGGTTCATTTGAGAGCAGGCCTGCAACTGGTGACTGTCTCGTTAAATAAACAGAGAAACTGAACAATTTTTTTAGAGGTTAAAAATGTAATTCACAGTTTTACAGGTCCCATCCTGTGTTATATCCATTCTTGGATCTTTATTATTCATCTCACCGCCCACTGGAACAGCCCCACAAAAGTAGCCGCCTTAAAGAATTATTATTAGTATTGATCATATTTTGGAAACAGTATATTTATCCCCAATCTCTTTGGAAGGAGATAAAAAAGGCAGCCATGAAGCATTATCAGGGAGCTGAACCAACAACTGGCTGGTTGTGGTCAGTAGACTGAGAGGAATGTTTGTGGCGCCCTCTTGTGACATTACTTAGGACTGTTTTAACTTTTCATTGTTTGGTGCTTTTAAAATGTACCATAAAATGCCATAGAGCAAAGTAGTCTAGTTGTCAGGCAGCTTTTGCACTTAGTCCAGTGTTTTTAGGGTTTATTTGTTTGTTTTTCAGGCATTGACACTTTCAAGGGGAAGTACTTCCACAGCAGAGACTACAAGACCCCCGAGGAGTGGCGGAACAAAAAGGTTGTCGTGATTGGAATCGGGAACTCTGGAGGAGACGTCGCTGTGGATCTGAGCAGAGTCACCAAGCAGGTGTGCATCAGATCAGAATAATTGATCAATACAAATCTTGAAACAAGATGGAATTGCCTGCCATACATCCATTAAGTCATAGGATTAATCCATATAAAACTTATTCTCGAAAGGTTGATGATAACTAATTCCGAATGTCAGCTGATTGCACAATTGCTCCTGAATTTAGGTGATGACATGTTGATTTCTGATCTGTTATTGAGGACCTCAAGGACCTCCCTATCTGACACACAACTTAAGTAGCAGAGTACATTGATAAATATATCATATCATATTATGATTGATAAAATCACTTAGAACATTCATTGCTACAGTTATCTGATTACACTGACTGTATTAATTGAATTGTTTATCTGTTGTGATTGAAAACTGTTCTTCTCCCCCACAGCTCTACCTGAGCACCCGGAGGGGGGCATGGATCCTGAACCGTGTTGGAGTTAATGGGATTCCCCTGGACATGGTCTACAACAGGCTTGGCTATTTGCTGAAGACCATTCTTCCCGTCAGTGTTCACAATGGGCTGGGGGAGCAGCAACTTAACCAAAGGTTCAATCACGCCTTGTACAACGTCAAACCAAAGCATAGGTATGTGGAGTTTTTCTTTCTCCCCCTACTGTTCAGGAAGTCATTTATTACAGCGTGACACTTTGGTATGTTTTGTACAGTTGGTTGGAGTCAAACAGCACAGTTGAGTAACAGTAACAGTTGAGCTCCATGCAGTGAGAAAAAGGCAAACTGTATTGTGTGTATATACTTGTGGCACTGCTCCCATGTTCTGCTCCAGTGCCCACAGAGCTCATTATTGGATATTTAACAATTTTGCTGGCAAATGTTAACGTGAGCACAACCCAAAGCATTATACTGTTCCCTTTGTGATGCTGAGGATATGTACTTTTTTCACTTGATTAGCCACTTGCTGTGTTCACAAATCTCAAGATGGAAAACTAAATGAAAACATTTTTTCCAGATTGTTTAGCCAACATCCCACGGTCAACGATGAACTTCCCAACCGCATCCTCTCTGGAACGGTTCAGGTGAAGCCCAACATCCGCAGGTTTTTCGGCTCCAGCGTGGAGTTTGATGATGGGAGTGTGGTGGAGGATGTCGACTTGGTGGTAGGCTATTCATGCTCACACACCTGCCTTCAGAGCACAAATCTGGCCAGTGGTGTTGCACTCAGATGACTCCTCAATCCCACAGGTGTTCGCCACGGGCTACACGTTCTCTTTTCCGTTCCTGAACACTAACGTGATCCCAGTGTCTCAGAACAAAACGTCTCTCTACAAGTATGTGTTCCCCACGGGCTTGGACCGTCCTACCCTGGCTGTCATTGGTCTGGTGCAGCCGCTGGGAGCCATCATGCCCATCTCTGAGATGCAGGCCAGATGGGCCACGCGTGTCTTTAAAGGTACTACAGGTTTTGTAAATAACAAACAAGAATTTCAAATGGCCATGTTTATGAAAGTTTGATTTCTTTTAAAGGCTGCATCAAGCTGCCCTCGATGGATTCCATGCTAAAAGACATCAAATGGAAGGAGCAGCAAATGGCAAAAAGGTGAAGGACAGGGTTTCACGTCCTAGGGAAGGCTGAGAGTCCGACAAGTTCAAAAATCGGGTCATACCCATCTTGTTAACTCAAGTCTCTTTCATCAGGTACGTCACCAGTCAGAGACACACCATCCAGGTTGACTACATCGATTACATGGACGAAATCGCAAACCTGGTTGGAGTGAGACCAAACTTCCTGAAGCTGCTCCTGACTGATCCGAAAGTTGGACTAAGTGTAACTTTTGGTGCCTGCACACCGTACCAGTATCGTCTTAGAGGGCCGGGAAAGTGGGCCGGAGCCCGCCAGGCCATCCTCACTCAGTGGGAAAGAGTGGCTCAACCCATGCAGACGAGGCCTTGCAATGAGCCTGAGTGCAAGAGATCTTTCATGTGGCCTCTCATTCTGTTGGGTGCTGCTGTAGGCGTGGCATCCTATGTCAACAGGAATAACCTGCCAGCTTTCCTACAAGATCCCACAATGCTGCTGGACAAGATCAAAGTGTACCTGCCAGCACATTAAAATGCAGTTTTCATGCAGTCCATATGATTTGGTTTCACATTAAAATACACCTATCATACGTCTCATCAGCTTCTTATCAACGTCTCCAAATACTTGCTGTGCTGCACCTTATTGAATTGATTGAAATATATTTGGAGTCTGTGAGTAATTGGGATTACTTTTATGTTTTGTAATGGTGCTTTGTGCAATAGTATATAGTATATAGTTATTTTCTGTTTTGTTTTTTTCCACGGTATTTACTGCATTTTCCTGTATGTCAAAGCTGCATTGCCTTGTTGCTTTCTTCATTAAAAAAAAAAAAAAAATGCTCCCTTTATAAACACATTTTAACTTTATATTTTCACTTAACATCACAAACTTAATTTTTTCATTTGTATAAAATTTACATTTAATGTACACATTAAATAATCAAAATGCTCAGATTTGCTCTTTGCAATTGACTTCTTTCTTGTTCAATTCCCCTTAAAAACTGTGAAAGATGTTCATTGTTTGTCCAGTATAATAACAGAACTAGCTTTGGTTCGTTTTCTCATCAGTTTGACACATGAAAGCTATTCAAAATAGGTCTTATAGATGTATACGTGTACAGGTTGACCATTTTAATTTGACAAAAATACAAATTATAGTCTAATAAAATTTAAGATTGTTTTTGGCTTGTATGGATGTGGAGTTTCAGAATTCCCACCGTTAAAATATCTCTACTGTGCAGAGTACTGCTGACTTACTTGTAAACATGGCTTTCAACAACTTATGAGGTTCGACGTGGATATTTTTGAAGTTGAGATTGTCTTGTTTCCGGCACATAAGGTAGAACGAACCACAATATCCTTTGATTTAGACGAGATGAACTCGTCTAAGCGTGGGAGTTTCATAGCCTTTTGCTTTGTCACTCTGTGAAGAGGTTTTTGGTGATTCCAATTCCGATCCGTCCGATTCCTTATATCCAAGATCTCTGCGTCTGAATCCTGCCTCAAGTCCCGGCCTGACAAGCTTTGTTAATAAGCATATGGACACTTTCAAATTTCTAAAGCACCTCATGTTTTAAGTGTTATCCATATTTCTGACAACTATTTCAGCAAAAGAGAAAAAGTTAAAAGAAAAATGCAAAAAGTAATGCTACAGCAGGGGAGATCATGAGTCACAGTTTGTTTGCTGTATTTTTGTTGTCAATTGGTATATAGTTAGATGAAGTGGTGATGTTGGAGCTGCACATGTTCCTCTTAAAAAGTCTTTTGAAAGAGACACCGATCATTTAATGTGCTTAGGTTTAGATTTTTGAGGTTCATTTGACATACACTCTGTGTACGTGTCTGATTTACACTGTATTTCTTTGTAAAGTGAGATTGATGGTTTGATGGGTGTGTGTGTGTGTACTGTTGCGTCCTTTGCTTCCATTGAAATATGCAATTTTTTGGGGTCACTGTGCAATAAAAGCCTTTATGGTTGCTTTTTGCAGTTGTGTCAGGCCTGCATGTCAAAAGTTCCATGTCGTCTTTTTATAGGCCAATCTAATGTGTTCCCACTTTGATTGTTTCAGCCCAGTTTAGTTTCTAAACATAATTAAAAAGCTTTATAAAGCAATAAGACCGACCAAAGTGAACAACTGCCCTTCAGTAAAATCAGGTGATGATCTAGTTCAGATTTTCCCCTCTGACAGGTCAGTCTGTTTTTTGTAGCGTCTGCAGTTTTAGGAACCGTGTGTCATGTGTGTATAAATGGCATAGAGCAGGAGTCACCAACCTTTTTGGCACTGAGAGCTACTTCACGGGTCCTGAGTAATATGTAGGGCTACCAGCTTGCTAGATTCTCCCGAAATAACAAACTCTCTGGGTTATATATTATTATTATTAATGATACTCATCTATGTGAAGACACTTGTCAAATTAACGAGTTCTCAATAATTATCAAAAATGACTTAACAAGGTTGGATAAAATTGAATTTTAGACGCAGCTGTGCAATTTTTCGAACAGGCCTGCAGGCTACTCAGGGTACCACATTGGTGACCCCTGGTATAGAGGGCGTTCAAGTTTCTGTTGTTGCTTTTTGACAAAAATTGGCAATATTTTATGCATGTTCTCTTTATTATAAACTGTTTTGGGGTGAAATAAATAAATAAACTTTTGGAGCAAAAAAAATAAATAACGTTTGCTCATTTTTTTTGTTTTGTTTAAAGTGAAATAAGTCAACATTACAAAATCCATGTGGCTGAACAAACCTCCAACAGTTTCTCTTCACTTCGGTTGTTGTGGTTGATGTGGTTAATGCTTCAGTCCTTGCTTTGTGCTGCGACCATTAGCTGTGAAACGAGGAAGACTTTTTCATCGCGTGTTGCTCCATCCAGCGACTTTTGACCTTTGTCTTTGGCCACTGAGGACAAAAAGTCTGCAGCTCTTCGTTCACTCAGGGCCCAGTTGCATTAGCCTTCAAGTTTTCTTTATGTTGTTATGACCACCTGGCTATGGTTGTATGACACTCCTCTTCCTCGAATGAGTCAGGACTTTAGAAGCTCTGCCTTCTGTGCTCCTTACAGCCAATCACAGCCCTGCCTGGGCGTTTCCTCTCCTACAGCTTTAAGTAGCTCCACTGCTGAGGAGGTGGAACTCAGTCAGTCAGTCAGTCCGTGGCTCTCAGAGGTGAAATGGCTCAGTTAGCAGTTCAGCTGGACCCAAAAACCTCTCTTGTTCCCTGTGTCTGGATCATCTGAAGGATCCGGTGACTACTTCCTGTGGACACAGCTACTGCAGGAAGTGTCAGGCCTCAGTATCAGTCCAACACTCCATGGTCACATGACCCTCTTATTTTTGACACTTAAATGTGACTGAGAGTCTGGTTCTTTAAACCAGTCAGTCCATCATATCCGTCAACAGTCATCGTCTCTATTATGATGCGTTCAAGGATCGTGAGTCGTGACTCCTGCTGTCTCTTTTCTCTACAGGTGCAAGACGTATTGACAGAGGATGAGAAGGAGAGTGAAGAGGAGAGCTGCATTTAGTGGTGGCTGACACGCACACAAACATCACAAATAAAAAGATGACAACATGTTTGAAAATCTGAAAAGGCAACATATAGCATGTCAGGTTTTTTTTTTCTTGGACAAAACAATTTTCAAAAAGTACTTGAATCAGCTGGAAACTGAGCGAAGCGAGCGTCCTGTCATCGTTGAGACAGAGTGGAAAGATTCAAACCAAGACTTCCAAAGGACCAGTGGGCCATCAGAAGGGTTTGACAAGCAGCCAGGAAGTTCACTGCATAAGACAAATGGCTTTGAATGTCAAGGTTGGTGTTTCAAGACCCGGCGTAGGCAAACTAGTATTTTGAATTTAAGAGGAGCAATTTGTCATAAGAATGGAACCATGCAGTATTCAGAGACATTTTAGTTTTCATGCTGAGCTATGTGAAAACTTCAAAATGGATCTCTTTTCAATTGTGAGACTTGATCTGAACTGGGCTGTCAGTGGGCTGCAGCTGATTCAGTTTAAACATGATTACAGGTCAGGTTGGACTTGAGCCAGTATTGAGGTGGGTTGCAGAGGTTTCGCAGGCCAGTCCCTCTGCAGGGCCTGCAACATGCTGGGCATCACAGGGACCAGAAAGTGAGGGGCCATCAAGGAGGTGGCGGAGGCAGCAGAGCTTGCCTTGCGGTGACTGTGGATCAAGAGAGGAGATCCGTGGTAGGGTAGCACGACCTGGACACAAGCTGGAGATTGATCACCCCCGGCTGGGTCGCCTGGAGGAGACTGAATGTTGTTTGAAAGACCTGGAACATTCAATAAGCCCAGGTAACATCACTGATGATGTGTCCAGGTTGCATCACTAGTTGATGTATGTTACAAAGAATTTGATTGAAAAACAAAATTTCTTAAAACAGAACATTTGAGATGATTAACTGTCAGAAACTTCAACTTGAACCTAAAAATGTGTTTGTAAAATATACTTCAAGGTGTAGATATATTTAAAAAAATAAATAAAAAAACATTAGATAATTACTGGATGCTGGTGACCAAATAAATAAATGATCTTCTAATTTCTTCACGTGTACCGAAGTGAACTGAGGGTCAGAGGCGGAAGAAGTGGAGATGAGTGACCTCATGCTAATGCTAATGCTAACAGTGGTGCTGTGATTTTTCTTAACCCTTTAGGCGCCATGGTCGCAAAATTGTGACAAGCGTCATTGCTGAATTAAGCAGGCCATAGCAGCAAATATGATGCTAAAAGTAGATTCCACTTTACACCAGGAGATGGCAGACACGTGTGGCTTCAGTCTGAGCAGCATTTGTCGGGTTGTTTATGTCACTCGTTGCCAGTGGGAAGTGCTTTGTGGGCCTTTACTGGCCCACAACGGCTCGCACCAGTTGAGCACTTCCCTGGTGACTTCTGGCAACCAGCAGACGCGCCTCCCCCAGATCACTCAACAAACCACACTGATGCCAGTGGTGACGGTACAAACAACAACTTTATTAAGGCAGGTAAAAACCACAACAAACACTGGATAAAAATAATACGGCCTGGACACAGTTGAGAGAGCGCTAGGGGCAGCTATTGGCAATTGCCAGACCCCACGCACCTCGCAGCCACTCCCCACCCCTCGACCTTCCTCCCCAGGTACGCCCCCCTCACAGCAACCAAACAAAACCCACCACATGCACGTGCATTCCACAGCAGAAAATCACACACACGCACACACAAGAGGGCCGACCTGGCAACCCGGAGGAGGCAGCAACTACGGGAAGTGGGTGGGGCACAAGAACGCAGCGTCTACCCCCACGGGAGGCACCGAACGCCGCCAGACGCGTCTGGACCCGTAAAACCCCCCACTGGAGTAATTGACGAATGAGGATGAGGGGACGTGGTGGGGGAAGCAGAAGTGCTCAAAACACCACTAATGGTGACGGAGGGCGCAGTGAGTGATCAACGTGGTAAAAGCTGTGGGAGGAAACGCCCGGCCAGTGCCGGTGGAGGCAGCAGGGATGTTCGTGGTCACCCTGTAAATTACGGTGATGATGGCTGGGTCTGTTTGAGATATGTGGAAAATTATCGAAAGTGGATAAAACATTTTGATGAGCCTGTGGGGTATTATGGAGACAGGGATCTGACATACAGACCCCTGTTTGGGTTTACTGAAGATTTTTCTCAATTACAGTATGGCTTTATCTCTAACCAATTTCAAGTCACAACCATTTGAAATCTTGATATCAAAATTTATGATTTTCTTGAAAAAATTATGGCGCTTAAAGGGTTAAAACGTATGTCGTTCGTCAAGTTGAGTCTCACTAGCACCGAAGGTAATTCTGCTGTGATGTCAAATGATGTTAGTCTACTTTCCCACTGACATAACCCCTGCCACCCACGACCCCATTATGATAATAATGGGGGGAGGGCTTTTCTTAAGTTGTGCAGATATCGATTCTAATAATAAACGATTTGAAAGTTTGCGCACACACACACACACACACACACACTCACACGCACCCTGGTACTCCTCTTCCAGGAATGAGTCAGGGCTGTTGAAGCCCCACTCCCTGTGTTCCTTGTAGCCAATCACAGCCCTATTAGCTCTATCCCTATCAAGTCAAACTGGTTTGGTTTCTGAGGAAGTGGAACTCAGTCAGTCAGTCGGTGGCTCTCAGAGGTGAAATGGCTCAGTCAGCAGTTCAGCCGGACCCAAAAACCTTCTCTTGTTCCCTGTGTCTGGATGATCTGAAGGATCCGGTGACTACTTCCTGTGGACACAGCTACTGCAGGAAGTGTCTCCAACATCACTGGGATGCAGAGGAGGAGAAGAAAGTCTACAGCTGCCCTCAGTGTAGGAGGACCTTCACACCGAGGCCTGTCTTGGAGAAGAACACCATGTTAGCAGCTCTAGCGGCTTCCCTGAAGAAGACTGGACTCCAAGCTGCTCCTGCTGATCACTGCTATGCTGGAGCTGGAGATGTGGCCTGTGATGTCTGCACTGGGAGGAAACTGAAGGCCCTCAAGTCCTGTCTGGTCTGTCGGGCCTCCTTCTGTGACTCTCACCTCCAGCCTCATCGTGATGCTGCTCCCCTACAGAGACACAAGCTGGTGAAACCCAGCCAGGAGCTCGAGGAGGACATCTGCCCTAGTCATGATGAGGTGAAGAAGTTATTCTGCCACACTGATCAACAGATCATCTGTTATCTCTGCTCTGTGGATGAACATCAAGGTCACAACATGGTGCCAGCAGTAGCAGAAAGGACTGAGAAGCAAAGAGAGCTGGAAGAAACCAGGCGGAGGATCCAGCAGAAGATCCAGCACACAAAGGAAGACCTGAAGGTGCTTCAGAAGGAGGTGGAGTCCATCGATGGCTCTGCTGCTTTAGCAGTGAAGGACAGTGAGGACATCTTCACCCAGATGATCTGTCTGCTGGAGAAAAGACGCTCTGGGGTGCTGCAGCAGGTCAGATCCATGCAAGGGGAAGAAGTGAGTCGAGTCAAAGAGCTTCAGAAGACGTTGGAGCAAGAGATGACTAAGCTGAAGAAGAGAGACGCTGAGCTGGAGAAGATCTCACACATACTGGACCACAGCCAATTTCTCCACAGGTTCTCCTCACTGCCAGCACTCAGTCCATCTCCAGACTCCTCCAGCCTGGAGATCCGTCTTCCGAGATACTTTGAGGATGTGACAGCAGCTGTGTCCAAGCTCAGAGATGAAATACAGCAAGTTTTGATGGAGACTCGGACAAACATCTCATGGACAGTGAGCAATGTTGATGTTCTACTGCCAGAACCAGAACCCAGGAGCAGAGAGGACTTCCTCAGATATTCACCTCAAATCACTCTGGATCCAAACACAGCGAACAAAGAGCTCTTATTATCAGAGGAGAACACAAAAGTGACACGCATGAAGGAAGCTCAGTCTTATTGTGATCATCCAGAAAGATTCACTTACTGGTGGCAGGTCCTGAGTAGAGAAGGTCTGACTGGACGATGTTACTGGGAGGTGGAGAGGACAGGGAGGGTTGATGTAGCAGTGACCTACGGGAACATCGGCAGAGCAGGAAGGTCAGAGGAATGTGGATTTGGATTAAATGACAAATCCTGGAGTTTGTATTGTCTCCCAGTGGGATATAAGTTTCATCACAAGAACATCAAGACTGATGTCTCAGGTCCTCAGTCCTCCAGAGTGGGAGTGTACCTGGATCACAGAGCAGGTGTTCTGTCCTTCTACAGTGTCTCTGGAACAATGGAGCTCCTCCACAGAGTCCAGACCTCCTTCACTCAGCCACTACATGTAGGACTTTATGTTTATTCAGATTCTTCAGCTAAGTTGATGAAAGTGTGACTGAAGTCTGAGAGATTTTGAAATGAATTCAATAATTCTTCATCATGTTGTTGCCAAGCGTCTCCAGCTGTCCGGCAAACAAAGTGGGCGGGGTCTGGACGCCACTTCCTGTTTACGCACCTGCTGACTGTTGTCGACCTGATGTTTGTCTCCATGGTGGCTGGATGTTTGTGCAATGTTGTTTCTCTTCCTCTGCAGCCGATTCATCCAACAGATGAATAATTTTTGATTAGTCCACATTACAACTTTGGTACCCTGGAAACACAGCTGAGGTCTGTTTTCACTCTTGACCTTTCCTGACCTTTGACCTCTTCAAGAACTGATCCATCTGATGAACCTTCTGACTGTTGATCCATTTATTTAAGAATCAGAGTAATGGATGTAAATATTATGATGAATATTCTTTTCTTTATTCTGGTTGTTTCTTCCACCATCCAAAGTCTTTTCTGGCTGAAGATTGTTGACATGAAAATATCAGCAACATCCAGTTTGTCTGGATTAGTCTTTATATCTGCTTCAAAGTGTTCATCAAAGTGTAATTTGGGTTGCTGTGACAATAGTGAATCAATAACTCGAGAAATATGCCATCTGTCTATATTCCACAGTAATGTCAAGTGAATGATCAACTTTTGAACTGAAGCAATAAAGCAACAAGACAATCAACTGGGAGTGTTTCCTTGCAGTGAACTGATGTGACTCATGTCAGGCTGCATGACCAGGTGGTCACCAGGGTGGGGAGGACAGAGGGCAGGTTTCCATCAGTGTTCTTCGGCTCGGCTCGGCTCGGCTCAGTTTGTAGTGGTTTCCACTGGCGCCAGCACGCTTCCAACCGTCACCATTTTGTTCCCTGTTCTATTGGGGTTTCAATAGAACATTTAGTATCTTCCACCTGTGCCACCGCATTATCACCTGAGCTATAGATCCACCTGACGCACAAAACACGCCCTCTGAAGACATTTTTAGCAATATAATAAGCAGAATAGACATGTCCACTATAAACTGAGGCACCAGGTGTATAAGTCTTTACTTTAACGGCTGCAATATATATACTGCAATTTCACATGTTAAATCTGATTTTTCTTTCTCATTTATTCACTCAAAATAATTCATGACAGACCCCTCAAAGGTATAATTACCTCCAAGCACTGACAAAACAATAACAGAAATGTTGAAAGAAACAACAGTAAATCAATAAATACCATCTTGTTTATTCTGTTTGGCCAAAGTCAGCTACATATTATTATTATATTGTTGTTGTTTTTTTAAGAGAAAAACATGTTTAACCAACATAAACGATTCCATGAACAATCCGATTCACTTTTTTGTTTATTAAGGACCAACCAACTGATACTGAAAGGTTTGAACACTTCTGTATATTATTATTATTAGCAGTGTTGGCGAGTTATCTATTACTAAGTAATTCATTTTTCAGTTTGGAACCGAAAGATTGCTCCTTCTGAAAAAAAAAAAAAAAAAAAGACAAGAGAGAGAGACTGTGGAGTCACACAAACACTCTTGGCCACACCCACATCCACTCTGACTCACCGTGCGTTTACCTGGGCGTTTACCCACAGGCGCCCTAGGTAACATCTCGGTACGGTACGGGTCGGTAATCAGGCATTTGCACGAGCCCGAGCACGTTCCCAGGGGTTACGATTTTGGTACCTGCCCCGTTGGGATTCGAAGCAAGCAGAGCTGAGGCCATAAGGGTGACGTAGCAACGTGCAGGGCACTGATTGGGTCAGAGTTTTGACGAAAGCCAAAGGCAGTCTTTCACGAAAGACCAAACCGCCATTTTTTAAATGCCCCGCGTGTGGATTTTCACAGTTTCACGTTTTAAAAACTGGAAAGCTTATGAAACTCCCATCCTCCCTCCCACCACCCATCCCCCACCCACTATTCCCTGAGGTTGCCCGTGTTAGTGGGAGAACAATAAAAAATAAACAGAAGGGAATGAGAGAGAAAAAAACCCATTGCAAAGGAATTTAAGAAAAGCATAAAAACATAAACAACGACTGGCAATAAGGAAATGAATGATAAAAACAAAGGAGAGAAAAAAAAGACATGACACACACACACAAAAAAACACACACACACACAAAACGGATGATCGGTTGCAAATTTAAATATTAGTGAAAACGAATCTACATCATCTGGCCTAATGTCCAGTGAGTCGATGATGAACAGCAGCGGGTTCCAGGTGCAGGTGAATTTTCTGAGGGAGCTCTTAAGGGAAAATGTCAACCTCTCCAGTTTTAAATTTTGTAAGACTTCCCTGATCCGCCTATCATAACAAGGGGGAGAGGCCTGTTTCCAGCAAAGCAGAATTAGACGTCTGGCAATCAGGGTGCAAAAAGCCATAGAGTGCCCCACTTCAGGCGTCGGTGTTTTCAGACTGGGGACGCCAAAAAGAGCAGAAAGAGGGTGTGGGTCTAAGTCAAGACAATAGGCCGCACCAAGAGTATTGAATATTTTAGACCAGAAATGAACCAATTTTGTACATGACCAGAACATTTGAACAAGGTCTGTAGGGGACTGTCTGCACCTAGGACAAGCATCAGTAATATTGGGATTGTAAATGATCATGTAATGTGTTTCCATTTACCTTTTTTTTGGCATCCGGATGTTGACATCCGCTAACCGGAAACAGTTTACCGCGGCAACGCTCAAATAGAGCGACGAAGAGGGAGCGAGAGCGATAAAGAGACAGTGTGACAGGAAAACGGAGAACGGAACATTAAGAGTTTTTAACTACTACTGGTCAAGGGCGCACACGGTACTACGTTCTTTTCTTTGCCTTGTATTGTTCCTTTTCTGTTAGCAATATTGATTGTCGCTCTGCAAGGTGTGCATGACGATGTGCACTCGCGTTCTTCTGCTCTGTTTACGCCGTTGTCCTGCCTGCGCACCTGATTTGTGTGAGCACTGATTTGCGCTGCTTGAGACGCTTCGGTTTATTTTTGATTTGAAATAGGTTTTAATTTGTTCTCGCTAATTTAATTTTATTCTATTAAATTATTGTTGTATTGCTATTGAATTTTAAATGCGAATTTATACTTGTGATTTATTTTGATTAAAAGTTGCTAACTATTATTTATTAAATTATATTAATGTATTTGAACAAGAATTTTATTGTTACAAGCACTCATTGAAACCTTTTATTGTGTTGCAGTTTTCACGGTGTTCTTTGGTGTTTCATCAAGTTTAAATAAACGCACCTTATTAAACATCAGTACGAAGCGTGGACTAACTAACTGACCAGCGGCAGTTACTGGGATAAAACTTAGATAGTCTGTGATTTGTATAATATATCCTATGTAGAAGTTTGGATCGTATCAGCCCATGTCGGGCAAAAATGGAGGAATTATGGACTAAATCCAAAATATTGTCCCATTTATCATCTCTGATGGGTCCCAGGTCACGTTCCTATTGATCTCTCGTTTGTTGAGGAAAGAGTGAGGTGGAGGAGTCCAGGGTATTGTAGATGCGAGAAACTGACCCTGACATACTGGGGTTCAATAAAAGAAGGGTGCCAATTAACGTCTGTTGGGGAAGATTCGGGAAGTCAGGGAACTCTGCCTGAACATAGTGCCTTACTTGAAAGAATCAAAAGAGGTGGGAAGCTAGAAGGTTAAATTTAGAGGCCAAGTCAGTAAAAGACACGAAGGTACCATTCTCGTACAGGTCTTTGATAGATGCAATACCCCTGTCATTCCAGATGCGAAATGTAGGGTCGATCACAGACGGTTTGAACCTGTGATTACGAAATACTGGGGCAAAAGTGGATGAGCAAAGCAGACCAATGTACTTCCTGAATTGTAACCAAATCCTAAATGACTGAATGACTACTGGGTTGATACTAATATCATTGACCGACACTGGGAGTTGGGAGCATAGCCACGATCGCAAAGAGTTTTGAGAAGAGGAGCTTTCTAGTTGGACCCAAGCAGTGCGAGTGACGGAAGCTTCATCGGTCCAGTACAGAAGTTTTTGTATGTTGGCTGCATACGGACTGGTTTATTTCCCCAAAGAAACTGTGAAATCATCTTGTCCACTTTAGCAAAAAACCTCTTCGAAATAAGAACTGGGATGTGTTAGAATAGGTACAGGAACATTGGGAGAATAGTCATTTTGATTAGGTTAATCCTGCCAGCTGAGGAAAGCGGCAGGGAAGACCATCTGTGGAGGTCATGTTGCTGTTATTTTAAGCATGAGAAACTTTACAAACGGCGCCCCATATTTTTCAGCCTCCAAATTTCTTTGTGTGTTAAGCAGCCCCAAGTACGTCAATTAAAGACGTGCGTAATGTTTTGTGACTTGATTTTCGCCGGCGTGCATTTATAGTACGATCCACGTTGATGACGTGTAAAATGACTCAATGGAAACCAATAATACATTTTGCATTTTGCACATGATGTCGATTCTAATATGCTTTTGTTTAATCGACCTGGGGATCGTGGTTTCCTTTTGGAAGACGCGACTGATGACGCTGCGGACTGATGGAGCGCTGCGGAGAACGGAGATATGATGAAGCCTATTAATTAACTCTGCGGAGATATTTACATATTTTTCCGAGTTTCTACTTCGTTTCGAATTGTTTCCAGCTCATAGTCAATGAAGTTTTTTCTTTTTCATGCAGATCGATTGCAGAATGAATTAAATTCCAATCTGCAAAGTTAATTTCGATCCCCTCAGTTTTCACGTTATAACGTGAAACTGAGGGGACATTCAAAAACGCTTAAAGAGCTTAACGTAGCTTAATGACTGAAAACAGCAATCATTAAGATGTCGTGTGGACATCTCTAGTCATGCCCACTTCCACTACTCCAAAAAATCAAAACAATAACTCCCGTTTTATGACTGCTGTAAAGCCAACCAACAGTTCGACAAAAGTGGTTGAGCCAGCAGGGACTCGATTTTCACTTGCTCTGTGTACACCAGGTATTACGGTAATCACTGAGCACAATGGGGAAACTAGATCGCTTTTCTCTGTACTTGGTTTCAGATAATATTTTTGGAAAATGATTTGTTGTCGGTCCATTCTTCCATGTATGCCTGGTAGTATACCACCTAAGCAAGCCCCTGCCCTCCTGAATTTCAGAAAATTCTGATGTAGCATTTTAAAAAATAAAGCTCCTCCAAAAATTAAGATTTATCTGTTTAATATTCTTGATTTCAGATGAAGGTTTTGGGGAAATTCCTGGTTGTCAGTCCATCATTCCACTTCAGTGTGGTAGTACGCAACCCCAGGAACACCCCGACTCGGTTCCAGAGAATTCTGATGTACCATTTCAAAATTAATGTTCCTTCCAATTTTAAGATTTTTCTTTTGAATAATCTTCATTTCAGATCAAAATCTTCTGGAAATTGTCTATCTTTTCATTTCAGGCTGGTCGTACACCACCCTAGGAAGGCCCTCGTTGAAATTCAGTCAATTCTGATGTAGCATTTCAAAGTAAAGCGTCTCCAAAAATTGATATTTATCGTTTTAATTATTCTTGACTGCAGATGAAATTGCTCAAATTAAGGAATATAAAAAAAACAAAAAAAAAAAAAACATTCAATCAGGGTACAGAAAAGCGGTTGAGTCGCTGGTAGTTAGTGCCGCTGACGTGATATGATAGCGGAACACATCACAACACATAAAAAATAACGTTTCCTGCACAGTCCCTCCGCCCGCCGTCACTCCGCCCATCGCCTGGACTGCGCACCAACAAATCGTGTTTCCGTCTTTGTGGTTCTCCCAAGGTGAGTTCACGCAAACGTGCAGCTTTTTTTTTTAACATAGCCTGCTGTACGGTGCGGACTTGTTGCGTTGCACTGTGCACAGCCAACCCCGCGAGAAGAACCCGGGTACGGCGAGGTAGCATCGAACAGGGGTTCGACTTGGGCTTTTCTACAAGCGGAGGGTTCGATGTGCAGCGGATCCCACTCGGCGAGCGTGTCTTTTCAATTTCGTACCGCGCTCGAATCGTTTTTTAAATCATTGATATTCTATTTGCAACAACGCATCCACAACTGTCTAACACTGACACTTGTGCGTACTGCACCGCGACTGCATCATTTTGTTTACACAATCTACACACTGTTTTTAAGACAAATATGGCACAATGCTGAACTGCATATAACTATTTTGTACACACACACCCGCACTGATAAAAAGCACTCCTCCTTATTTCCACAGCTGGCGAGCCCTGCCCACCCTGTCCTAGTGTTGTTTGTCTGGAATGGAATTTTAGCTTACGCAATCAACCAGACCGCAAAAGATTGTTTTTTTCCCTCCTGCTGGTTTTTGATGTTTTACTATTATTGTAGCCTAAAGAAGAATATTTGTTTTTTCTAGTGTCTTCTCAGTAACCCTCAGCTTCATCAAAGCAGAAAAATGCCTCTTCGTGTAGCAGTGATCGGAGGAGGAAGCTCAGGTCTGGCTTCCATCAAGTGCTGCCTGGACGAGGGTCTGGAGCCAGTGTGCTTCGAGAGCAGCGATGACATCGGTGGCTTGTGGAGGTTTCAGGTGGGCAGGTTTTAACTGTCGCACACACACACACACACACAGTACTTAGAACGTTGAATTAGTGTCATCATGTCCTCACTGGATGGCTGTCACTGCAGGAGAATCCAGAGGCAGACAGGGCCAGCATCTACCACTCTCTCATCATCAACACCTCCAAGGAGATGATGAGTTTCAGCGACTTCCCCATCCCTGCACACTTCCCCAACTACATGCACAACTCCCTTGTCATGGACTACTTCCGGATGTATGCGGACAACTTCCAGCTCACCAAGCACATCCGCTTCAACGTGAGCGCCGCACATTGATCTGAATGAGAATGGCTCCAGCTCATTGTTCCTGCTGCTGTCAGCTGACCGTTTTGTCCCATTCCTTCTTTCCCCTCGTCAGACCAAAGTTTTGCAGGTGAAACAGAGGTCGGATTTTTCCCGCTCGGGCCAGTGGGATGTGGAGACGGAGAACGAGGACGGCAAGAGGGAGAAACATATTTTTGACGCGGTGTTGATCTGTATTGGACA
Source organism: Thamnaconus septentrionalis (assembly GCA_009823395.1). NCBI lineage: Eukaryota > Metazoa > Chordata > Actinopteri > Tetraodontiformes > Monacanthidae > Thamnaconus > Thamnaconus septentrionalis. Next base: position 5,833,856 of record CM020508.1, on the reverse strand, counting down.
TCACTGCCATCCCAACTTGCCCCTGCAAGACTTCCCAGGTGCCATTGACAAACTATAAATACCCGAGGTTCATTTGAGAGCAGGCCTGCAACTGGTGACTGTCTCGTTAAATAAACAGAGAAACTGAACAATTTTTTTAGAGGTTAAAAATGTAATTCACAGTTTTACAGGTCCCATCCTGTGTTATATCCATTCTTGGATCTTTATTATTCATCTCACTGCCCACTGGAACAGCCCCATAAAAGTAGCCGCCTTAAAGAATTATTATTAATATTTACCATATTTTGGAAACAGTATATTTATCCCCAATCTCTTTGGGAAGGGGATAAAAACAAGGCAGCCATGAAGCATTATCAGGGAGCTGAACCAACAACTGGCTGCAGGTGTGGTAAGTAGACTGAGAGGAATGTTTGTGGCGCCCTCTTGTGACATTACTTAGGACTGTTTTAACTTTGCATTGTAGTCTAGTTGTGCAGTAGCTTTTGGACTTAGTCCAGTATTTTAAGGGGTTATTTGTTTGTTTTTCAGGCATTGACACTTTCAAGGGGAAGTACTTCCACAGCAGAGACTACAAGACCCCCGAGGAGTGGCGGAACAAAAAGGTTGTCGTGATCGGAATCGGGAACTCTGGAGGAGACATCGCTGTGGATCTGAGTAGAGTCACCAAGCAGGTGTGCATCAGATCAGAATAATTGATCAATACAAATCTTGAAACAAGATGGAATTGCCTACAATACATCCATTAAGTTATAGAAATAATCCATAGAAAACTTATTCTCGAAAGGTAATAACTAATTCCGAATGTCAGCTGATTGCACAATTTCACCTAAATTTAAGTGATGACTTAAGGGCTGGGTAATGAATGTGCTGAGTACATGGATAAATATATCATATGATATTATGATTGATAAAATCACTTGGAACATTCATTGCTACAGTTATCTGATTACGCTGACTGTATTAATTGAATTGTTTATCTGTTGTGATTGAAAACTGTTCTTCTCCCCCACAGCTCTACCTGAGCACCCGGAGGGGGGCATGGATCCTGAACCGTGTTGGAGTTAATGGGATTCCCCAGGACATGGTCTACAACAGACTCATCTTTTTGCTGCAGACCATTCTTCCCGTCAGTGTTTTGAATGGGTTGGGGGAGCAGCAGCTTAACCAAAGGTTCAATCACGCCTTGTACAACGTCAAACCAAAGCATAGGTATGTGGAGTTTTTCTTTCTCCCCCTACTGTTCAGGAAGTCATTTATTACAGCGTGACACTTTGGTATGTTTTGTACAGTTGGTTGGAGTCAAACAGCACAGTTGAGTAACAGTAACAGTTGAGCTCCATGCAGTGAGAAAAAGGCAAACTGTATTGTGTGTATATACTTGTGGCACTGCTCCCATGTTCTGCTCCAGTGCCCACAGAGCTCATTATTGGATATTTAACAATTTTGCTGGCAAATGTTAACGTGAGCACAACCCAAAGCATTATACTGTTCCCTTTGTGATGCTGAGGATATGTACTTTTTTCACTTGATTAGCCACTTGCTGTGTTCACAAATCTCAAGATGGAAAACTAAATGAAAACATTTTTTCCAGATTGTTTAGCCAACATCCCACGGTCAACGATGAACTTCCCAACCGCATCCTCTCTGGAACGGTTCAGGTGAAGCCCAACATCCGCAGGTTTTTCGGCTCCAGTGTGGAGTTTGATGATGGGAGTGTGGTGGAGGATGTCGACTCGGTGGTAGGCTATTCATGCTCACACACCTGCCTTCAGAGCACAAATCTGGCCAGTGGTGTTGCACTCAGATGACTCCTCAATCCCACAGGTGTTCGCCACGGGCTACACGTTCTCTTTTCCGTTCCTGAACACTAACGTGATCCCAGTGTCTCAGAACAAAACGTCTCTCTACAAGTATGTGTTCCCCACGGGCTTGGACCGTCCTACCCTGGCTGTCATTGGTCTGGTGCAGCCACTTGGAGCCACCATGCCCGTCACTGAGATGCAGGCCAGATGGGCCACGCGTGTCTTTAAAGGTACTACAGGTTTTGTAAATAACAAGCAAGAATTTCAAATGGCCATGTTCATGTTTATGAAAGTTTGATTTCTTTTAAAGGCTGCATCAAGCTGCCCTCGATGGATTCCATGCTAAAAGACATCAAATGGAAGGAGCAGCAAATGGCAAAAAGGTGAAGGACAGGATTTTCACGTCCTAGGGAAGGCTGAGAGTCCGACAAGTTCCAAAATCGGGTCATACCCATCTTGTTAACTCAAGTCTCTTTCATCAGGTACGTCACCAGTCAGAGACACACCATCCAGGTTGACTACATCGATTACATGGACGAAATCGCAAACCTGGTTGGAGTGAGACCAAACTTCCTGAAGCTGCTCCTGACTGATCCGAAAGTTGGACTAAGTGTAACTTTTGGTGCCTGCACACCGTACCAGTATCGTCTTAGAGGGCCGGGAAAGTGGGCCGGAGCCCGCCAGGCCATCCTCACTCAGTGGGAAAGAGTGGCTCAACCCATGCAGACGAGGCCTTGCAATGAGCCTGAGTGCAAGAGATCTTTCATGTGGCCTCTCATTCTGTTGGGTGCTGCTGTAGGCGTGGCATCCTATGTCAACAGGAATAACCTGCCAGCTTTCCTACAAGATCCCACAATGCTGCTGGACAAGATCAAAGTGTACCTGCCAGCACATTAAAATGCAGTTTTCATGCAGTCCATGTGAATTAGTTTCACATTAAAATACGCCTATCATACGGATAACGTCTCCAAATACTTGCCGTGCTGCACCTTATTGAATTGATGGAAATATATTTGGAGTCTGTGAGTAATTGGGATTATTGATCACGCTTTTATGTTTTGTAATGGTGTTTTGTGCAATAGTATTTCAATAGTATGTAATTTTCTGTTTTGTTTTGTCCACTGTGTTTGCTGCGTTTTCTCATATGTCAAATCTGCATTGAACTGTTGCTTTCTTCATTAAAATAACATGCTCCCTCTATAAACACATTTTAACTTTATATTTTCACTTAAGAATGGTAAACATCACAAACTTAATTTTTCATTTGTATAAAATTTACATTTGATCTACACATTAAATAATAAATAACCTAAATGGTCAGACTTGCTCTTTGTGAGTGATCTCTTTATTGTTCTATTACGCTTAAAACACTGAAACTTTTAAGATGTTCATTGTTTGTCCAGTGTAATAACAGAACTAGCATTGTTTGTTTTCTCATAGGTTTGACATAACATGAAAGCTATTCAAAATAGGTCTTATAAAGGTATACATATACAAGTTGACAATTTTTTTTCTATAATACAAATATAGTCAAAGACTTTCAGAATTCTCACATGAAATAAATATTAAAAGTATGCCTGATTTTGCAAGACAAATTATTTAGTAAAAAAAAAAAACTAGTCTGGATTAGTCAAATTAAATGATAGGCGATCAAAAAAGAGATACGCTTTAAACGTAGGCTATTCATGTAAAACAGGATAAGAACTGTGACGCATTACGTAGAGATGTTTATTATTATTTCAGCTGTGCAACGAATAGAGGCCACTGAATAAAGAATAAAGATACATTTCATTGTTCAAAAATTAACTAAAAATAAATTACTTTCGCAACAGCAAGGACGATGTTTGTGCTACACAGAGAAAGCCCGTATGTTTTTACTATGAAAGCTTTCTTGAATTTTACTTTTTTTTTTTTTTGTTTGTTTACTTGTTTCAATGGGAAGGTAATTTATCGACGCTCCCTAACCGGCATGCTACACCTTTAGCCAACCTCACCTGAAGCTCACCGTGTTGCGTCAAAGTTGGGAATTCCAAGTAGATGGTAAAATAACATTAACGTTTTGTAGTCACCGTCTCATTCTACAAACAATTAAATCAATAATATTTTTGCGTGTTTGCGACCGTTAGCGAGAGCGGACTGCATCAGGCTAACACGCTGTTGCTACACATCTCTGTTTGTAAACGGATGTTCCTTGTTGCTGTCCGCCTCAGACTCAGTCAAACTTTAACATAAGGAAACTTGCAATCGTTGCACCCTTGGGGATGACCCACTTCGCCTTTGCCACACTAGTTGTTTGGCTAATCGCGGTTATAAAAGACAGTTGTTTACTGGTTTGTTTCAGCTGCTCTTTGCGACTGTATTCCGTTATAGGACTCTCACTCAAATGCATAGATTGTAGATTGCATTGAAACTTAAATCCTGCATTATCAATAATTTGTCGCCGTCATTTAAAATGAATAAAGAAATAAGTAAATGATTAACCATTTAAAAAAAAACAACAACAATTAAACAGTTTATCAGTGAACTTTACTCAAAAACCTCATAAAAATGTTGACCAGCTGGTCTTTCCCGTAGTATTTAGACTTAAACCTAGTTGGAATCGTACATTTAGACCTTTGCCTGTGTGCACAGTGTCTTACATTACAAATTGTAGTGAACATTCTGATTATTCACTTTCTGCGTTCTGCAGCCGGCGGCATCACACAATACGTGTGCATAGCACAAGGCTTCATAGGCATTATAATGACTGAGTGCCAAAGGTCAGACTGCTGATATGTGCACTGTCCATGTCTCAGTGTGCGGCAGTGACTTTTCTTTTCGGCACCACAACAGGTAAGGCTTGCGTAAAACACCTTAGATTTCCTTCTCCAAATCAGGGTCTACCATGGGTCAGCGGGTCGTCAGATCTTTCCATAGAGTTGTTTATTAAGGGAAGGGAGGAGCAGGTTAGAAGAAAATTCTAATTAATGATAAAAAAAAAAAAAAACAAGTCTAGTCCTTGAGTCTAAGTTTCGGAGGGACAACAAACATTACAGAAATTATTTTCAGACCCCAAGAGTGTAAAAAAAAAACAACTTTCAATTTGGTTCATTGATACATGAATTTGCCTTGAAAAATGTTTTTGTTCTCCCCAGAAAATTCTCATCTGTTGTTTACACAGCTGAAAAATGCCTCGTCGTGTAGCACTGATTGGAGGAGGTAGCGCCGGTCTGGCCTCCATCAAGTCCTGCCTGGATGAAGGTCTGGAGCCAGTCTGCTTCGAGAGCAGCGATGACATCGGTGGCCTGTGGAGGTTTAAGGTGGGCAGGTTTTTCTTTCACGCACACACACACTCTGTATTTACGACAAAATCTGGATTAGTGTCCTCTCTTCTCACTTGATGGCTGTTGCTGCAGGAAAATCCGGAGGCAGACAGGGCCAGCATCTACTACTCCCTCATCATCAACAGCTCCAAGGAGATGATGTGTTTCAGCGACTTCCCCGTCCCTGCACACTTCCCCAACTACATGCACAACTCCCTCATCATGGACTACTTCCGCATGTATGCGGGCAACTTCAAGCTCACCAAGCACATCAACTTCAATGTGAGTGCCTCTCATTAGCTCAGTGCTTCCAGTTACATTTCTGTGTAACTGAACAAGCACCCTGCTCTGGATCATCCTGAAATTATATTTTTTTGCATCTCTGTTTTTCAGACCAAAGTGTTGCAGGTGAGACAGAGGTCTGATTTTTCCCAGTCAGGCCAGTGGGATGTGGAGACGGAGAACAAGGACGGCAAGAGGGAGAAACACATTTTTGATGCGGTGATGATCTGTATCGGACATCACTGTCAACCTAACTTGCCCCTGCAAGACTTCCCAGGTACAAGAAAACGTTCAGAATTTGTTCAAATGAGGCTGGAATTAATGTAGACCTTTGTTTCATGATCAGCAATGCCTTTGAAATGCCAACACCACCTCAGTTAAGGTGACATCTTGATGAATCTTGTTAATTTCTTTGAAAAGCACACATCAGAATGTCCAGTAGTTTGTGTGTGTGTGTGTGTGTGTGTGTGTGTGTGTGTGTGTGTGTGTGTGTGTGTGCGTGCGTGCGTACTTAGTCCAATATTGGACTAACACAATGTTGTGTTTTGTTTGTTTTTCAGGCATTGACACTTTCAAGGGGAAGTACTTGCACAGCAGAGACTACAAGACCCCTGACGAGTGGAGGGATAAAAAGGTTGTTGTGGTTGGCATCGGAAACTCTGGGGGAGACATCGCTGTGGAGTTGAGCAGAGTCACCAAGCAGGTGTGCATGAGATTGGAATAACTGAAGAATACAAATCTTGAAACAAGATGGAATTGCCTGTAACACATTTATAAAGTCATAGGAATAATCCATGTAAAACTTATTCTTCGAGAGGTTGATAATAACTAATACTAATATACTAAATTCCTGCAAGCCAAACAAACGGCAGATATTTGACTGCTTGACCTTAAACGAGAGTTGGCATTGTCAGTTTTTCCTTCCATGCCGCAACTCTTGCAGTTATATCTAAGCACTCGGAGAGGAACCTGGGTCCTGAACCGTGCTGCGGTGAACGGCCTGCCGCGTGACATGCAAAACAGCAGGCGCTTGATGATGATGCGCAAGCTCCTCCCCTTTGGCCTCGCTTGCAGTATGTTTGAGCGACGCCTCAACCAGCGATTCGACCACAGTCTGTACAACTTGAAACCGGCACACAGGTAGCGCTTGTCGAGGTACGTGTTTGTGTGTGATGGGATTATTTGCAGTCGTAACCTGTCTAATTACAATTCAAGGGTGTTCAGCCAACATCCCACAGTGAACGAAGAACTTCCCAACCGCATCATTTCCGGGACATTGCAGGTGAAACCCAACGTCAGCAGGTTTGATGGCTCCAGTGTGCACTTTGATGATGGGAGTGTTGTGGACGATGTCGACCTGGTGGTAGGTTGTTACGATTGTGCACATACAAAATTGTTAATTTTGTATGTGCTCTCTTTGCGAGGGTATGTCACTCAGGTGTGTTGTCTGCCCTGCAGGTGTTCGCCACAGGTTACAAGTTCTCTTTTCCATTCCTGGCCTCTGATGTAATCCCAGTGTCTCAGAACAAAGCATCCCTCTACAAGAATGTGTTTCCTCCAGAGCTGGACCATCCCACTCTGGCTGTCATTGGCCTGGTGCAGCCACTGGGCTCCACCTTGCCCATCTCTGAGATGCAGGCCAGATGGGCAGTGCGTGTCTTTAAAGGTACTACAGGTTGCCTTTTGGTTAATAAGAATGTACTGGAATTTCTTTTTTTTTTTTGCGCTTTCATTTTCTCAGATCTGCTTTGAGCAAACAGTGTCACTCACTGTTGCTTCGCTTTTCCTTCTCAACAGGTTCTGTCAACCTTCCCCCAGTTGCTGCCATGCGCAACGATATTGACTGCAAGAAAGAGAATTTGGCTAAAAGGTAGAAAGTTAAAATTTCACGTGTAGGTTTCTCTCTCACATCTACTGTGTCTGGCGCTAAATCTTTATTGCTTGACTGTCTTTATCAGGTACGTCGCCAGTCAGAGACACACCATCCAGGTTGACTACATCAGCTACATGGATGACATTGCAAGTATGATGGGTGCAAAACCCAACATCCTTAAACTGCTCGTGACCGATCCGAGGCTGGGACTGAATGTTATATTCGGCCCGGCTACCTCATACCAGTATCGTCTCGGAGGGCCGGGAAAGTGGGCTGGAGCCCGACAGGCCATCCTCACTCAGTGGGACAGAGTGGCTCTACCCATGCAGACGAGGCCTTGCAATGCGCCCAGGCTCAAGAGCGCTCGGATGTGGCCTTTGGTTCTGTTGGGTGCTGCTGTTGGCTTGGGGTCTTATGTCAACAGGAGCAGAATAAAAGCGCAGCTGCCAGCACAAGGATGAGAATTCAGAATCGTGAGTAATTGTGATTGTGTAACACAAGTTTGATTGAAACACGAAAATGTCATTAGGAGAGGCGCTTTATTTATTATTATTGTGCAAAGTAGAAAGTCATCACTTTAAAGCGCACGATTAACAGAGAAGGTTTATCTAGCTGTATTGTTCCGCATAACAACGGTCAGAAATAGCAAACATTATATGCTGTAGAAACAGTAATTTTTATTGTATATGTATATTGGGTTGGGTTTTTTTTTTTTTTTGCAAAAATAAAATAATTTAATAGCTCAGTATTCAACATGCTTGTCAACTTTATTGTCACCATCCTACAACCCACGCAATAACATGTTAGCATTTGTGTTGTATTACGACCCAAGACTGAAATTAAAGGAATTTTTTTAGTCGCGCTCCTCTCCAGGTTGACTTTTGCGCACGAGTCACTTACGCCACCTACAGGCGGCCTCGGAATCTGACGTGTGGCAGGAAATAATCTGTTCCTCACATGGGATCATGGATCAAATATTTCCTCCTGAGGCATCTGTGATCATCTGGCCTACGGTGTGAAATGAAATGTATAACTATCCCAAATAATCGCGGCATTAGAACTTTTGTCAAGATGTCCCCTTTCCTTTGAATTCGCTTGACTCGTGGGCTCTCTGACGGTTCGACGAATGTCTTTCTAAACAAAGGATGGACAACGTCCCTTGACGTGAGAGATAAAAAGCGACATTTAAAGACAGAAAGAATTTACTTTGAAGCTGGAGTTTTGAATCGACCTCATATGGCCCGCCCCTCGTGAGCCGCCGAGATACACCGGAAGAAGAATCGCCACGCGTGACGACCCAAGATTTGGGTTGCCAGGTGTGGGAATGCCGATTCTTCCCCAAGTAAGGAATCGCAAAATACGAAAACGTATTTTGTGTTTATGTTTTGCACAAACTTTTTTTTTTAATTGCTCTGGTTTTAATAGGAGGGTGATAGCCATTCGAACAGAGTAACTGTCAAAATGTATTGACTGGGATTTCAGTGCGTGCTTGTGTTTGACATTAAAGCAAGCACAAGACAACAAGGTCTAAATGCTTAACTCCAATACTTATGATACAGTCATCAAATTAGTTTCAGTAAATTTTCTTGTTAGAAAATTTAAACATTTTAGTGAACTTGTCACCAAATCTAAAATATGTGTCAGTCAATGTAAGTGAATTAGAGAAATACTAAATCTGGACTGATGTAGGCTCGTATCAGGGTCAGGACACAAAATATTATTTTTAATTAACATATTGAAGGCCACTGTACCTAAATGATAACCATATTTGCATAAAATCAAACATTTACAGATACACTGTCAGTATCACATTACATTCATTCAAGGCTGTTAAATACGTCTAAAATTTGATTTGTGCGTCAGAAATCTATACATTCTTACTCAACGATAGGAGTTAAAATGTGCTTCCTTTTGGGAGATCTTTAACGACGACACTCGAGCATCTGGATGCCCAGAACCCCGGAGTTAGGACTCGAATGTGGATTGTTAGCGAAGAGACCTGGCAACAAGAATCTGCCATCTTTGATTGTGCGACAGGCCGCGGCGAGAGCGGGGCCTCACTCAACTCGGGAAACCGTCTGGCACGAGATAACGGGTGGGGGAAGAGACGGAACCACGGGACAGCCGCTCACCGGTCCCCGCAGTCAGAGCCCAACCAATTGATACCGGCTGTCGGCTGGAAACGGTGCGGAGAGACACGCAGCGGGAGCCGTGCATGTGAGGAGCGGTTTGTTGGCAAGCCAACGAGCCAAGCTGCTAGCGCCGTTAGCCGGAGTGGGTTAGCAGCAGGCTAGCCAGCTTTTGTAATCCACCGGCCAGACGCGGAGTCCCCCCCTCCCTCCCAGCACACACCAGGCCGAAAGCGTTTATTTGAAAGTCGACTCTCACAATAAGCAGAAGGACCAGCGGTGGCAGGTAGGTTTCCGTGCCTTTCAAATCGAAACTTCAAAGTTGTGCACAGTGGAAGTCTGCGGCGTTGCGGTGTGTGTGTGTGCGCTCCGGAGTGCTAGCTTGTTTAGCGTGCTCTGGCCATCAAAGTGCCGAAAGTGGATGTGATGGCGACTCGTGAGAAATGGAACTGAGCTAGCACCGCGGTGCGAGGTGGCGGCCACGGAGGGAAGCGTGGCCGACTTTGACCCATGAAATATTGTGCGTGAACGTCGTCGTTCGTGGTATAAAACTTTTGCCGTGTCAGATTGGGATGTGTTGCACCGTCTGTGGCAGTGTTCGGGCGGAGGGCCTCTGCTCCCTGCCGGCATCAGCCATCCAGCCCACCAGCAGCTTGATTCATCAGGGCTGGATTGCACACTCATCATCTGCAGTGATTTACCGGCACGGCGCGTTTTTAGTAGATATATGTGGCAGCTTTCCTGTCTTAATCAGTGCTCCCTTGCGCCATAAGGTGTTCCACGGTCTGTACAAAGTAGTGGGGTATGAGTCACACTGGTCTCCGCTGTGAGGTCTTAGAAGGATAGCAATTTTCTTATTGCCCAAATGCAGTTTTAGGATTTGAACTATGCTTGTTGAAATGAAAAGAAAGACGGAAATGCACACATGCAACGTGTTTTAGTGAACATTGGTGTACTGTGTCCATGTACGGTCTTGCCTCTAATTACGCAGTGTAGGAGTAAGACATACTTCTTGTTTGATAGATTTGTTGTCCAATTTGACAACCGTTTGCATGCAAAAGCTGTGGCATTTCATGAAGACATACATGAGCAAGTGTACTGAGACTACCTATAAGATAAACAAGAATCTGTACTGGTAGCCACGTTATTTTAATTAATGTTGGATTATCATGTGGCACATGATGCACTCCTAATAGGCATCATCTGGATTTCATTATTAATAATGGCAATACGCAAAAACGATGGAATAGCTCAACACTGTTTGATGCCTTGTAATGTTGCCTAGATGAGGCTGCAGTTGATGGGACTCGTTTAGGGCAATGGTCATGGCACCCAGTTTCATTACAGACTTGATAAATTTACCAGCAGCTCCCAAGGGAGACCAGCACAGTGGTATTGATTGCCTGGTGCTTGAAGCACCACAATACACTTAATTGGTTCAACCGCTTCTCTGCCCCTCAAGACAGCACCCGTACACACCAGGGTCTTGTCAAAGGGAAGAGACATTTTCCAGGAATGTATTTTCTGTTTGCTCTTTCTGCTAAGCATCATTATCCTGTCAGGTAAGAAATGTTCCTGGCTGCATCGTGCAATCTAGAAACAGAAAGTTTTGCTTTTTGTGATGTCATACTTTCCTTATTGGAGCAATTAAAAAGGTGAAATGAATCTTAGAAAGGAAATGAACAATAGCCAAAGTGTGAAGTCTTCGATCCATAACAAACATTTATTTATGATGAGGGCCACTCATGCGGCGATGAATTCCTTTTGAATCAATATATAAAAGGCTTTCACTTCCTCCGTATGAGAAGAATATTACAAGCCTTGTGGTGACTTGCGTGTGTGTCTGCCTGCCTGTGTGTAAGGGTCAATCTCAGAGTGGCCCCGGCCTGTACAGTTGCTCCTGTTAACGTTAATTGCACAGGTAAAAGATGCTTAATGTAAGCAAGGTCCAGACAAATGGCTTCAATAGCCGTTCTACCACTCCAGTAAACTGTATTGCAGTGATGCAGGTCAAATCATTTTAAATTAAGTGTGCTGTATACGTTCAAGTAATTTTCCTCACTACTTGTCTGTCAACATAGACGGGCATGCATTGCATCTGCTCATGTGCTCAGCTGAAATAATACAGTCTCTCTTTTAATCTGTTTCATCCTCTTTTTCTTTTTTGTGCACGATTAAACAACAATTAATGGACTGAAGTCATACTCGCAGGTTTGTGACAGCTGTTGGGTGATGTTTAGAGCCTGTGCTGTTTAAGCACGTGGTGCGTTAGATTGAAGGACTGTCAAAAACATAAAGACCTAAAACTATTTGAAGTCGCACTTCTAATTTGTAATTCTTTGTCTGTGCAACCCTTTTAATGTCTATTTTTAGTTTTGAAAAACCATTTCCAGCTATACTCAGAGCCCAAGTCTTCAGTGCATCACTGTGCTGACAGTCTTAACTCTGGAGATGAACAGCATTAACAAATAGAAGGGATCTTGTGTAAATATTGTCTCTCTTTGATTCCTCTTGAGTTGGTGATTTCCGAATAATGTTGAAGGATTTCACTGAAAATGAAACTATAGCTGTTGTTCAGCCCTTGTGCTTCTTTGACACAAAATGAAAGCTGCAATGTCTGGCTGTGTTCCCACGTTGCTTCCTGGCTTGAAGCCTCCAAGGATGAAGAAAAAAAGAAATTTATCTCATAAAATTGTTGTTGAGTCTGCATACAATCGACTGTCGCTGTCTTTGAGCCCCGACACACATCAAGACACACGAGTCACCTAACGGCTGACACTGTTATACCACCACTGCGTTAATAATAAATGACCTCTATTTGACTTGGGAAAGACACTACAGCCCCTAACATGCTATCTGTTCATGGCACAGCTCCTACTATACATATTTGAAAGTCAAATTCTATCTTGATTACATTAGCAATGTCCTTTAATTTAGTAAGCTGTAGTCGAACCTCATGTGTTGACCCTGCTGCTTCCAGGTGGTCTGATCCCTCTCTCCCTCTGTTGTCTCCAGGAGGCTGGTTCTGGGGGCGAGGCCAAAGGACCAGACTCAATGAGTTTCAAGCGAAATGTCAGAGAAGTCAGGGCAGAGCACCAAGGCAAAGGATGGCAAGACAAAGTATGCATCCCTTAGCCTCTTCAATACCTATAAGGGGAAGTCTTTGGAAACCCAGAAAACTGCAGGTAAATCCACTACAGCCATTCCTGCTTTTGTGCAATTTACTGTACAAAAAAGCCAATGAACAGTCTTTTTGGTTTAAGTTTTGCTCTTGGCTTTGGACAGGCGAATTAGTCTTAATTTCATAGTTTCTGATTATGTCGCCGCATAATTCTCACATCTTCCTCGAGATCAAAGATAAAACCTTTTTCATTTTTATGCTCCCAGTGGCTGCCAGACATGGGCTCCAAAGTTTGGGCAAAGTTGCTGCCAGTCGGCGCATGCCCCCTCCAGCTAACCTGCCCAGCTTGAAGGCAGAGAACAAAGGAAACGACCCCAACGTCAACATTGTCCCTAAAGACGGCAGTGGCTGGGCATCACGACCGGAGGGCGGGGACGAGAGGTACGTTTCACCTCGCAGCGAAAGGGTTTCATTCCGATGTGTTGCTTTTTATTCTAAGTTGAAGCCAGAGGAGGATGTCTTCTCAATAGTACATTAAATTTTTTTAATCAGAACTGTTATGTTTCATGTTTTACAGACAACAGGAGACGCCGCCACCCCAGAACAAACCACCTGTCGTCCAGCCGCCGGAGCTTCCTGTCGTCGGGGGCAGCCGCTCCTGGGCCAACAGCAAGCAGCCGCAGCTCGACGGTAAGTACGCTCTCCGCTTGGCCTCCCTAATTATTTGACCCACTGGCCATGTTGCAGCCCTCAACCTCAGCCCAGCGAGGATTAAATCCTCCACTGCTTCTCTGTAAGGCCACTCTTATATTTGTGTAATCATAATCATGTGCTTATAATGTATAGGAGCTTCGCGTGTGAGCAGCCAATTTCACCAGGAGTTCCCCAGCTTGCAGGCAGCTGGCGAGGCGGAGAAATGTGACAGTCCAGAGGAGGAACCCTATGGACCAGGTCCCAGTCTCAGGCCTCAAAGTAAAAGAACCCGACAGCAGTCACATCCAGCATTCACTGTTTTTCTATTATTATTTTTTTGGACATGTGTGTTTTTTTCAACTCTAAGCTCAAAGAAATAACTTATCTCACATTCATTGTAACGTCAGATGTTGGAAGTTGGAGAGAGGGTGGAGGACGGAATCTGAACACCGGCTCTGGCCCTGACATGGAGAACAGGGCACCGGAGGAGGGTGGCCCTGCTCTCGGGACCTCGACGCCACCGGTGGAAGCTGACGACTCTGGGAGAAATGCAACCACCGATGGCCAGAGGGAGAAAAGGGATGTCAGGGAGAGAGCGCCCCTGTCTGGCCCTCCTCCGCCCAAACAACTGAACGGTGGGCAGCAGCCTCCTGCTGGAGTGCCCACTCACTTTGACCCCGCCTTTAGGAGCATGATGCCATCCTATGTAAGTCACATGTCCTGGTTAGGGAGACGTTTCAAGTTGTAGCGGGTTTTTGGTTTTTTTTTCTCTCTCATTTTTTTGTTCCACGCCTGTTGGCCCCTCAATCGATCATGACAATTCTAATGTTTCTGCTTTAGATGTTCCAATCTTATCCTCAAATTAATTTTGGACAAGGAAACTACAGACACCCTGGACCACAAGAAGGATCAAAGTAAGCTTTTTTTTTTTTATCTCGAAGCTGTGGTGTCTTAAGCAAAAAACATACTTGTTCTTGTTTTTACTTTTTTCAATATACTGAGCTCCAGTAGTGATACTCCGGGTCTCAGGATAAACTTTTTTCTTTCTTCTGCATTTTTTCCCCCAATCTCAAGGGCCCCTCGCTCAGGACGAGCTCAGCCGCCTCCCCCTCAGTCCTGGATCCAGGACCCTGACAGACCCTCTATTGTAAGTGCAACGGAACTGAAAGAACTGGACAACTTGGACACTGATGCTGATGAAGGCTGGGCAGGTCAGTGCCTCCATTTTTTTTTTTAATAAACATTTTTGTTTAACCTGGTTAAGTTATTTTATAGTAAGTTCTGGTCTTTTTTTCAAATCAGGAGCTCAGATGGAGGTTGATTACACTGAGAAACTCAACTTTAGTGATGATGAAGAGAACCAAGGGGCTAAAGAAAAAAGAGACAACTGGTGAGTGTTTGAGCTTTTTGCCTTTCACAGTCTCATGCTCACAATTGATTTCTCAAGCCGTTGTCAGAACAAGAGTGCCTCAATCTAAGTGCACTAATTTCTTTAACATGAACTTTGCTCCTTTTGGCTTGTATTACAAAGCTTTTTTTTAATATGATTTATTACTATATCAGTTACTTTAGAATACATGGTGTTATGCTTTTTCTGAATAGTTTTCCGTCTCAAACAAATTAAGCTTGTGCAAGTTATTTTTCATTCTGGTGACAAGGTAAACCAGTGACCACAGGCATAACTGTGAATGATGATAATTTAACCAACTTCAACAGTGTATTTAAGGCAGAGTGGTTATTGGCCAGAAATCACTAGTGTGTTTGTTTGTGAAGGATCCAAAAAAAAAAAAAATCAAAGAGCATCTTTCCCCAGTGACTGTTTTTATAGCGTTTGATGATTGTTTTTACTAAGCTGCGCTGGCGCTGCTCCTAGGGACTGGATGGGTAAAGTTGAGCGTGCACGATCTCGACCATCGGAGGGTCAGGATGGCTGGAAGGAGGGGTCCGAAGACCGCGGGGCTGCTAAAACTTCATGGGTCGACCCTTCAGATCCCAGAGCGCCATCACCTGGCAGCGCAGGGCAACACAATAAATCAGCGGCACCGCAGGACTACCAGGTTACACTCTAATATGCATCGTGCGAACCTATCATCATTCATGCGCCTCTTGACAGCCGTCCCAAAACAGCCAGCGTCCTTACCAAGTTCTCCTGGCGTTCTCTCTCTCCAGGGCGGTCGAGCCGCACGTGGGAACAAATCACAGGCTGCGCCCGGCGAGGAGGACTCTGAGGCCTGGCGGCAGAAGCGCAAGAAGCCGTCGGAGGTTTCCGAGGCTGTGGAGCGAGCGCGGAGGAGGCGGGAGGAGGAAGAGCGGCGCATGGAGGAGCAGCGTCTCGCCGCCTGCGCTGAGAAACTGAAGCGGCTGAACGAGAAGCACCGGCAGGCCGCCGAGGCCAAACCCGAGGCCGCCGCCGCCGCCACCGCTATCGGCGACGAGACCGCACCCGCACCCGCCCACGAGGACACCTCCCCGGCTCCGGCGCCCGCGTCCAGCCCCACGCCCCCAGGCCCAGTGTCACAATCACCGGTCTCCTCCGCGGAGGTTCCTCAGCCGGAGAGGGCGGAGAGAGACGCGGAGAGAGACGCGGAGAGAGACGGGGAGAGAGACGGAGAGAGACGGGAGAGAGACGGGGAGAGAGACGCGGAGAGGACGGAGCGAGAGCAAGAGCGAGCGGAACAAAGTCCAGAGGAGGAGGAGGAGGAGGAGGAGGGTCCCTCGGCCCGCCAACCCAGTCCGCCCCTCCAGAGACCTGTCGCCACCGCGGCACCGCCGGAGCCTCAGGGCTTAGCAGAAGGTTCTCTGGCAGAGGTCGGCCCCCTGATGGAGGAGAACCAGGCTGATGGAACCACAGTGCCTATGCGAGACTATTTCAACATAGAGGACAACAGAGGTGAGGCTTCATGTTTTAGAAAAGAATAGAATGCCTTTATTTATCCACAATTACAGCAGCATATACAGTGCAAAGAGAAGAAAAATATATGAATTAAAAATAAATAAGATCAAATATTTCTAGTAATTACTAGTAAGAGTAAGATAGGAAAGAAAGAAAAGTCAACTTTGCATGTTCATAGATGCAGTTTCTTGGGTCGGTCACACATGCAGTTGGACATCATTTTTTTGGGTTTAATGTTCTTGCAGCGGACGAGCCCCACCTCTCTCTGCCTCACATGGACACGCCCAGTGGCGAGGAGGTCCCCGTGGCGCCGCCGCAGCTGGAGGGAGAAGCAGCTGCAGCGATGCGTCCATCTCTCTCCTCTGGCTACTCCAAACAGTTTCAGAAGTCTCTGCCGCCTCGTTTCCTCCGACAGCAGGTCAGGGTCACCACTTAACACGCTGTGACTCGCGGGCGCCGTTCAACTCGACACGTGGATGTCTGCAGGAAATGAACAACAGGATTTGATTTTATGGTAATTCTGTTCTTAACAGGAGCAGATGAAGCAGCAGCAGTGGCAGCAGCAGCAGCAGCAGAGTGGTGGTTCTGTGTCCCCATCAGGCGGGGCCGGAGTTCCAGCCTCCCAGCAGCAGCAGCAACAGCAGCAGCAGCACCGGTCCATGTACCAACCCATGGGCCCCCACCACCAACACCTGGCCTCCATGGGCTTCGACCCTCGCTGGCTAATGATGCAGTCCTACATGGATCCTCGCATGATGTCAGGACGTCCACCAATGGACATGCCGACCAACATTCATCCCGGTGGGGACTTAATTCATTCAAAAAATAGAAAAGGGGAAAAGTCAGCATTTTATTATTTTTGAAAAGCAGGCAAATCAGTTAAACTGCCAGCTTGAAAGTACCGTTTGTCCTTTTCAGGGAGGATGCCACCAAAGCAGATCGTGCGAAGAGAACCTGGTGACAATTCCAGCTCCAGCTCTGACTCGTTTGACCACCTGACGCGGCCGATGCGTGACCACGGCCTAGCGGCAGACTCGAGGATGGTGTGGGGATCAGACCCATATTCCCAGTCTGAGCCTTTGCCAACTGCAACTCCACCAAAAGGAAGAGACGTTGACAAGGAGCCACGGTATGTTTGAACAGCTGATAGGAAAATACTTTTTTTTTCACCATCGGATTTCTTCACATCGTACATTGTCATTTATTTCTCCACAGGATGGATTCTGGAGTCGATCTTGACAGAGGTCTCTCAGCCATGTATCCGCAGGACCACAGTGCATTAGACTCGCATAAATCTAACTTCTTCCAGGACCCGACAGAATCCCTGTCCGCATTCACTCAGGGTCCAGATGACGCGTCGGGGCCCCTAGACAGGATCTCTGTGGGCCCCACCTTTGATCCTGAGGAGCCGGGGCTTCCGAGCGGGGAAGAGGTGGAAGCTCTTGGCCAGGCGATGCTCCATCTGAGCGTTTCCCAAGGCACCAGCCACTCCCTTAAGCTCGACGAGTCTCGGTTCGATGGTCTGTCGTTGGGCATAAAATCCCTGGATCTGCAGGACTCGGGCGAGCAGGACGACCGGCCCCAGGCTGAGCTCTACTCCCAGGCCGCCGTGACCAGCAGCAGGGCCACACCGCCTGCTGATGGATTACTCAAACAAGAGAAGCTGCCGCTGCCAGGCCCCAGCAAGCAGAAAGCCGAGCTGCGCTGGGGCGGGCGATCGGGGACGGGGCGCAGGGAGGGAGCGGGAGGAGAGAGGCCCATCCGGAGGTCTGGGCCCATAAAGAAGCCCGTCCTGAGGGACATGAAGGAGGAGAGGGAGCAGCGAGAGGAGAGGGAGAAGCGCCATGAGCGAGGGGAGAGAGGAGAGCGGCTGAAAAAGGACCCGCTGTCCAAGGCTCCCTCCGCCGCCGCCGCCGTCTCCGAGGGCTCCAGAGCTCCAGAGCCAAAGAAAGAAGCAGCGCAGGCAGAAGAAACACCAGCTGGCCACCTGAGAGCCCGAGACTCCCAGCCTTTGTCCTCCGCCCCCACCTCCTCCTCGCAGGAGGAGAAAGCAGAGAAGCTCCCCGGCTGTGAGAAACACCCGGAGCCGAAGCTGCCCCCCAGAAAAGACTCAAACCTTCCCCCTCGCGCCTACCGGCGGGAGGAGAGGGAGAGGGAGCGGGAACGCGAACGCGAGAGGGACAAAGACATGGACAATGACCGAGACAAGGACTGGCCCAGCGACTCCAACTTCAAGGGCCGCGGCCGAGGCGAGTATTACTCCAGGGGCCGCAGCTACAGGGGCACGTACGGCGGCCGGGGGAGGGGCAGCCGAGGCCGCAGCCGGCCGGAGTACCCCTACCGGGAGCCGCGGTCCCGCTCTGACCTGCCCTCTGCCGGAGGAGCGGCCGCCTTCCGGAACCGCGAGGAGAGCGAGACGCGCAGCGAGAGCTCCGACTTCGAGGTCATCCCCAAGCGCCCGCGCGCGGCGCTGCTCCAACACGGACTCGGAGAGCGAGGGCGGCCGGGAGTCGGCCAGCGACACAGGACCCTCGGACCGCGAGCCCAGCGCCAAGCCCAGCCGGCCCCTCCGGCGGGAGCTCCCGGGGAAGCTCGTCCGGGCCCCCACAAGCCGGGCTTCGGGCCCCCACGCTGGGCGACAAGGCCGGGCAGCGCCATGCGACGACGAGGGTCGACCCAGGCCGGGCTTCCTGCCCAAAGGGGAGCCTTCCCGCGGGGCAGGGGCGGGCTGTACAGCCGGGCGGGTGGGACGCGGCGGGCGTGGAGCCCCGTTCAGCGCCGCTCGGCGGCGGCCGCCCAAGGGACCCATCGTCCCAGTGGCCGTCCAAGCCCATGGAGACCTTCAGGCCCGAGGATGCCGAGGCCGCGCACCGATCGACAACCACCCGGCGACCGGCGGCCCCCAAGCCCGACGGCAAGAAGTACGGCGGCAGGCGGCGGCCCCCCGGCAGCCGCGAGAGGCCCCGCCGCTCCCGCCCGGCGAGGCCCCCCAGCCAGGACAAGCCCCCGCTTCCGCCGCTTAAAGAGCGGGAGGCGGCCGTGCTGGCCGGCGGGGAGTCGCCCCGCCCCCTGTCGTGTCCCCACTCCCGGGCCCGCCAGCACCGCCGCTGCCCCACCCGCCTCCGGCTCTGCCCGGCCTCGCTCTCCCGACCCTGTCCAGAGCGCCGGGACGCCGGTGTCGGTGCCCGCGGACGCTCCAGCAGCCACGCCCGCCCCGGACCTGCCCTCCCCAGCTGAGGCCGCCCTGCCAGACACCGGCAGCCCCCCCATTACAGCGGTGGGCACCAAGTCGCCCGACCTGTCCAACCAGAACTCGTCGGACCAGGCCAACGAGGAGTGGGAGACGGCCTCGGAGAGCAGCGACTTCAACGAGCGGCGGGAGCGTGAGGAGAGGAAGGGAGCGCTGGAGGCTGCCAGCGAAGCGGCCGCCGCCCCGGTGGCCAGCCCCCCCCAGGGTCCCCTGACCCCCAGCAAGAGCCCCCCCGACGGAGGGGCCTCCAAGCGCGATGGCGGCGCCTCGACCAAGAGGAGCTTCTCCAATCAGCGACCTGCCGAGAGACCCAACCGCAGAGCCAACGCCGGAGCCAAGCAGGGCCGGAGCTACGCGGGGGGCAAGGGGGAGAGGAGGGGCGGGGCCAAAGCCGGCCGCAAGGGGTGAGTTCTAACAATTGGCCTTTTGTCGCAGCGTTTTTATTCTGTTCATTCACATTAACGCTGCCTTGCACAGTGAGCTGGACACAATGAAAGCGCTTGATAGAATTAACAGTGTAGATTTGTTGGCGCACAAGAAACCCACTGTGTGTTGTTGTTACTGTTCAGTCTAATTAACTGCTGCACCACGTTCCACCACTAGAAGACTCTGCAGACTTGAGTAGCGAGCTGAGCCTTGGGCTGAACGATAGTGTTTAGATTAATGTCTTCTAGCGGTTTGGTGGTTGCTGGCTAATTGACCACAAAGGTGCCGCTGGATGTTTTAGACGTTACCTCATCGATCCGTCAATGCGCTTGGCGAGGGCCGTTTTTTGTTTTCCTATTCACTGAGCGTACGACTCCTTTTTTACAGCATTTATCAGAGGCTTTGACACTCTCGTGCAATTATTTCATGATTGATTCCTCTTGTCTGCGCACCGTCCCGGAACTCCAAACAGCCCCGCAGGCCAGCAGAACTCTGAGGCGACGGCAGCAGCAGCTGGAGGAGGAGCGCAGAGGTCTGCCAAAGAGCAGTCTGCCCGGCGCAAGGACGAGGCCAAGCAGGCAGCCAAGAAGCCCAAGGAGAACGCTCTCTCCCAGTTTGATCTCAACAATTACGCTAGTAAGTGATTACTGTTATTCTCTCTAAAATATTATCCCGGAACCCACGTCAGGCCATGGCTGCGTCTCAGCTGAACATTGATTTTTTTTTTCTCACTTTATTTTTTTTCCATTTTGTTTAAGTACAGGGTTTCAGGGCATTAAAAAAAGCATTGTATTTATACAAGCAGAACAAACCATAACGTTCAGGTCACCAAGGGCAATGTCTCAGGAAAAATATAAACTAGATGAATACACATAGGACAATACTGCGTCGAGTAGTGTAGGGCCTTAGAAGTCCATAAGTTGTCAGGTTGAGAGGGGAGAAAGGGAGTGGAAGGAAGCCAGTTCATTCTAATCAGCCCAGTAAGCAGTGTCTCGAGGACAGATGCATCAAAACATCAGTCACAACATTGAGAGCAAACAGATGTCTGAAAAAGAAAAAAGGAGCTGAACATTGATTTTAAATGCCCCTCCCTCCCCCCGCAGGTGTCGTCATCATCGACGATCACCCGGAGGTCACCACCACAGAGGACCCCCAGTCCAGCACTAACGACGACGGCTTCACAGAGGTGGTCTCCCGGAAGCAACAGAAGCGCCTGCAGGATGAGGAGAAGAGGAAAAAGGAAGAGCAGATCACACAGGTCTATAGAAGCACGGCCCTCCAGCTAAACTAATAGTCTCCCACGTGAGTCCGTTTTAACTTTACATCTCGATGCTCAACAGAACTGGACTAAAAAAGGTGCAGGGGAGAAGGGCAGAGGAAGTGGAGGAAAGCTGCCCCCAAGATTTGCTAAAAAGCAGTCATCGCAGCAACAGCAGCAACAACAACAGCAGCAGCCGCAACAACAGCAACAGCAGCAGCAGCAACAGCAGCAGCAGCAGCAACAGACTTCACAGCCTCAGCCTCCTGCTGCCGCTGCTCCTCAGCAACAGCAGCAGCCACAGCCGCCGCCGCCGCAGCAACAGACGCCCACCTCGGCCCCCCAGCACCCTCACCTCACCCAGGCTCAGCCCGCCGCAGCCTCTCAGAATCTCGAGGGATCGGCGGCGCCTCTTCCCTCCATCCCGCCGGCCAACGTGGACTTCACCTCAAAGAGCCTCCCGCCGGCAGCGGCGCAGGCGCACAGCACTCTGGGTACAGAGCTGTGGGAGAACAAGGTTGCAGGCCCAACTGTTCTTCCCGACGTCAAGAAGCGTGAGTGGACAAGTCTTTCCTACTGAAAGCCCGCAGTGTTTCTGGCTGGCACGTGAAGCTCAATCAAAGTGATTTATGTTGCAGTTGGTCCAATCAGCCCCCCCCAGCCTCCCTCCGTGAGTGCGTGGAACAAACCCCTGACCTCCTTTCCTGGCACCGTCTCTTCTGAGGTGAGGCTTCGTCACAAACCTTTGACATTCTGGTGTGCAGTTGCAGCGTTCCGGCCACACACTGGAAAAACTCCCGTCTTACGTCATGTTGCAGGGCGTGAAGTCGGGATCGGAGGGCAACGTTGAGTTGGCCATCGACAGTATTCAGTTTGGCGCGCCGTCGTCTGCAGGCAGCACCGACAGTGACGGAGTGCCGGTGCTGCTGGAGTCCGTCTCTGAAAACAAGCTGCCGGCACCCAAAGAACAGAGACAGAAGCAACCTCGAGCCGGCCCAATCAAAACACAGAAGGTACGTCCGCTCTGGCATCACAGCCGTTTCGGCTTCCCAGTTATTCCTGGCACTCATGGCGACTTGACATTTCCAATCTTGCCAGCTTCCTGAGATGGAGCCCGTCGAGACCAAGGAGTACAAGCCGGGCCCCATCGGGAAGGAGCGCTCCCTCAAGAACCGCAAGGCCAAAGATGCCCGCGGGGGAGAAGTGGAGGGGCTGGAGGGAGGAGTCCCCGGGGGCGTAGTCAGCAGAGCCGCCGATTCCAGCCCCCCCACCAGCGACGCCACAGTGCCGGAGCTGGGAGGAGACATCGAAGTCATGATCACTGTCCCCTCGGCCGAGTACAACAGCAACGCCAAGGTAGAGTCGTCGCAGCACCTGGTCGCCCCGTGCACGTCTGTCAAACCCAGCATGGCCTCCATTCATATTGCCGACTGTGACTTGAATTATGTCTCATTAAGTGATATCATAACTGGCCTTTCCCCCGTCAGGAGTCGGTCACGGACTACACGGCTCCGTCCTCCTCGCTGGCCGACAGCGTTCCGACAGGAGGGACCAAAATGGAGGAGAGTCTGGTGGCCAGCGTGAGTAGAAATGTTTCTTTTTAGCCCAAGTAGGATCACAGCCAAGTCTGTATTGTGAGAAGAAAACGCAATTTCAAGTCTGACCTCTGGGTGTACTTTATTTGTTGTTGTTTTTTTCTTCAGGTGGCTCTACCGCACTCGCTGCCCCTCCCTCGACGTGAGACCCTGCAGCAGAGCTCCAGCCTCAGCACCGTCTCCCCTGCCACTGTTGATCTGACACTAAAGGTACGCACACACACACAACTCTCCACCTTCTGCTGGATCTCCGTTTTCTAAGCGCTTTATTTTCCCTCTCAGATGGAGTCGGCGCGTAAAGCCTGGGAGAACTCTCCCAGCCTGGAGAAGAACTCCCCAGTGACGTCCTCTTCCTCCCCGATAACCTCCTGCGCATCGTCCTACTCCACCTTCTCCTCCGCCTCTATGCCGCAGATCCCTGTTGCCTCTGTTACACCAAGCACCTCACTGACAGGCACGACACAGCAGCTTCATTTAATGCCATCATTTTTTTCACATGGATCACAAAAGCTCGTTCGGCTAATTCCGATCCTGATCCTGAGTTTCTCTCCTTCCACGTGCAGGAACTGGCACCTACACGACCTCCTCCCTCAGCACCAAGACCACCACGGCCTCCGACCCCCCGAACATCTGCAAGGTGAAGCCTCAGCAGCTGCAGGGTGGAGGCTTGTCCTCCAGCAGCAGTAGCGGCAGCAGCTTCTCCCAGCTGGGCTGCGTGCCTCCTCTGCTGCCGCAGCAGCAGCAGACCCCGCAGGTGTACGTCACTCAGTCTGCAGCAGGTGAGTTGAGACCCCTTTGGCTCGGGTTTTGACTTTAGGTGGTTGGAGTTATCCTTGATAGTTAACACACACTTGATCTGATCTGTGTTGCTAATGTTTGCAGGTTCTGCAGCTCAGATCCCAGCCTTCTACATGGACACGAGCCACCTGTTCAGCGCGCCCCACCCTCGCTTGGCCCCTCCCTCCCTGGCACAGCAGCAGGGCTTCCAGCCTGGACTTTCACAGGTAGGATTGAACTGCATGGCACCATTTGCCACGACAGGAAGATTATTCAAAATGGGAACGCTGACTTAACTCCTCTTTTCACCTTTTCTAGCCAACGGCAGTGCAGCAGATTCCCATCCCCATCTATGCGCCGCTGCAAGGTCAGCCTCAGCACCAACACACACACACACACCAGGCTCAGCTGGGACTCAGCACTGGACCCCCAGTGTCGCAGCCACAAGACCTCTTCAGCTCCTCTCTGCAGCCTTACAGGTAAACACACAGCGTTAGGCTAGCCGCTAGTTTGACCAGGTTATGCTGAGGTCCCCCCCCCCCGCCGACCACGACTGATCAATGTGATTTCCGACTGCTCAGGTCCCAGCAGGCCTTCATGCAGAGCAGCCTGTCGCAGCCCTCCCTGATGCTGTCAGGACCTTCGCTGCACAGTTACCCCGGCGTGCAGGCCCCCGACCTGGGCAAGCCTCAGTCCAGCCTGGCCTATCAGCAGCCCTCCTCCACTCAGCACATTCCCATCCTGTTTGAGCCGCAGCTGAACCAGCCCTCAGGCATGGGGGGCTCGCAGCTCATCGATACACACCTGCTGCAGGTGAGCACCAGGGGCCCGAGTGGCGTTTGTGTTGCACTCAGTTTTTTGGGGGGTTTACACCTTCTAAACATATTCTGTCTCCTCCAGGCTCGACAGGGCATGAATCAGCATTCAAATATGTATTCCGGGCAGGTGCAGCAGCACAGCCAGAGTAGTTACTATAGCAACACTCAGTCGGCCAGTTCTGCAATGCAACAGGTAACTCAAATGCAAACAGAACTTTTTCTTCCCCTTATCGAACCTTCTCCTCTCACAACAACGTTCTCTGCGGTGGATCTTTAATCTGTTAATTGTTGTTGTGCGTCTCCATCCGTCTCCAGGTGACCGTCCCGCTGACCAGCTCCCAGCTCTCCTTGCCAAACTTTGGCTCGGGCGGCGGACAGCCGCTCCTGGCGCTGCCCCCGACGCCTCCCCAGGCTCAGCCCCCCACGCTCAGTCGACAGCAGCCCGTGTCCCAGCCGTACAGGGGCATCATGGGCCCCAACCACAGCATGATGCAGCCGCCCACCAGCAAGGTACCGTCCAGTGCATTTGGGTCGGCGGGGGATGAGGGGAGTTCCGTTTTTTCAGAGCGAAGGCCTCAACTGTTTTGTTTTGCCGATGTGGCTCGGCAGATGGACATGGATCTGAAACTGTTTGGCAGCGCGATGGACATTAAGCCTGGGACCCCCCCAGTCAGCGCCAGGAGTACCACGCCCACCTCCAGCCCTTACAGGTACCGCCCTAGAGCTCCAAGAATAACTGAGGCGTTGGCTGCATTCACACAGTAAGACAAGCTACAGGCACAAATTGCACAGAACTCTCACTTTTCAAAATCAGATTCGGGCCTCTTTTCATGTTTGTATTTTCATGATGAAAAAAATGTATTGAGGAAAATTTCACCTTAATAATTCCATTAATTCTGACACTCTATCTAACCCATCTTAATGCTGTGCTTGCACATTTATTGTTCTCCCCGTCCTCTGCAGGGCGAGCTCCACCTCTCCCAGCAACCAGTCCAGCAAAATGAACAGTATGTTGTACCAAAAGCAGTTTCAGCCCAGTTCTGCTGGCATGAGAATGACTCAGCACTTCCCAGGCCAATTCAATCCACAGGTACGCTCATTAAAACAAACTCTAGATTTTAGTCTTTCATCCAACAGTCTGGTGCTGACTGTAAAATCCTCCCCACAGATTCTGTCTCAGCCCAACATCGTCTCCCCCCTGGTCCGCCCCCCTCATGCAAACTCCTTTGCCGCGGGCGTCCAGCGCTCGGCCATGGGCCCTCCCATCTCACCCAACATCGGTGGTGGTCTCATGCCTCATCCCAGACCGCAGCACGTTCAGCACCCACCCCGAGGACCCCCGGGGCCGCCAATAGTGCCCAGAGGCACACAGGCGGCGCTGAAGGCTGAACAGGACCTGAAGGTCTGTAGCTCACCGTCTGAATCAATGACTTGAAGAACCAGTGTGAAATATTTGGGTTGACTTTTGTTTTTTATATTGGTAAAAGCTCAATATACTGCCCATAAATACATTGAATAAAGTGTGTAATCGCCATACAATAAAAGTAATTTGTGAACATGACGCAGTCTGCAGGTTTGGGTGCACGTAGCTCACTGACATGCTCAGGAGGGGGGGAGGGTAAAATATGCTGCAATCTAAATGTAACCACCTGAGGTCGCTGTTTCTTCTTAAAAATCTCCAAATATTAAACACTTCAACTTTTAGGGGGGAGGTCTTCGTGTTGACTAAGCTGACCTCGACCTTGTCATCCATCTCTCTGCTCTGCAGGCCAAGCAGCGGGCGGAGGTGCTCCAGTCCACCCACAGGTTCTTCTCAGAGCAGCAGCAGCAGCAGCAACAGCAACAGCAACTCAAGGCCACTCAAGCCAGCAAAGTGCCGAGGCTCGACCAGGGAGGGAAACCTCCGCACGACGTCCCCGCCCCCAACCACCAGGGCGGCGCCGGTGACCGACCCGAACCCGACAAGCCCCCCGTCTCCACGGCCAAGCCCATACGGACTGGCCCCATCAAACCGCAGGCCATCAAGCCTGAGGAGGGCAAGTAGGGAGCTGGCGGCCCTCTTCACGTCTTCACAGGAAGTTCTGCATGGATGGATGGAAGAGAGAGAGAGAGAGAGAGAGCCTCATTCACTTAGTCAACACCTCACCTCCACCCCGGTGTGGAGGGAGGGAGAGTGGAAGGGACAGTGTGGGGGAGGATGAGTGGAGTCAGGTGGGGTCGAAGCTGTCCTCCTCTTCCTCCTCTTCCTCCTCTTTCTTTCTTTCTTTCTTTCCCCATCTCGCCCCGCGGTGGGCGGGGCCGTTTGAGTTGCATTCTTCCATCATGTTTCAGCGCCGGCAAAAGAAAAGGTGACGGCACGAGTCGTTTCTGAGGTTTCTACTGTCAGGGTAGATTAGAGACGAGTCGGGAGAAAGAAAAAAATAATTGAAACGAAATGAGATTTGCTGCTGAGTTTTTCCATTTAATTTTTTTTTTTTTACATAGCTCTTGGTTCATCTGTTTTGTTTCCTTCCCAAGTAGAAACACATATTCTAGGACAAAAGCTGTCTTATAAAAGAAAAAGAAGGAATGAGTTTTTGTTTTTTGTAGTCGAAACAATCTTGCTAAGGAGGCGTTTATCTAGTGAAGCACACTTTTTCTTTTCTGTTGCCCATTGTAACTAATCCAGAGATTCGTGCACGTGGAAATGCACCTCATTTTACCGCACTCACTCAACGGTTTCACCCACGTCATCACGCAAGAGACACGCGAGAATCAGAGATCTGTCGTCACACGTTTTTGTGCCCTTTTCTTTTCTTTTCTTTTCTTTGTTTGTTTTTACCACAACCGAAATGTGAAACAAAATAGCAGCATTTAATTGAATTTAATGATCGATCTGTTGATTTAGTCCTCTCGTGAGCCTTTGCTCCTGCCTTCTGCTCTCATCTCCTTGCCTGAGAATTATTATTATTATTATTATTGACGCATTCGGGGTGCGTCTGTGTGTGTGCGTGCGCGTGTGTTGGGTGTGTGTTTGTGTTCATGAACGGGAGGGGCGGGCGGAGCTCGCAGCCGGACTCTCCTGTAAATTTAGCCAAAGGTTAAAGCAGCGCGGAGACGAGAGACGTCGCGGCCTGTTGAGGATGGCTTGTCGCTGCGACGGCGGAGGTTTGAGTTGACCGGACGGAAGGTTTTTTTACGTGGATGTTCACGGCGGTTTGATCCCTTTTTTTTTTTTTTTTTTTCTTTTTCACTGCGTTCACACCCACCCATCCTCGCTGTCACACAAACACACACCTCTACACACTCACTGTAAAGCACCCAGACCTGCTGCTATTGACTGATTTCAGTGCCCTTAGCTATAGAATAGCAGGACAGGGCTATTCCGGCGCGTAGGAATGGTTTGGAGTTGATTGTTTCGGAAACCGTAGGAAAAAAAAAACAACAAACCTGTGGGTGGGTGGGGGTACGGGGGTCTCCCGTCCTCGCTGTCCCTTCTCGCCGCGAGGGTCCACATACACACAGGACGGAGACGACGATGCGATTAGAAGCGATTGGCCAGAAGGACACTTATTGTTTTGTCTCGACTCATGAGAGCAATCAGTGCTGTTTTCTGTCTCTGCCTCACCTCCGCTGGCTGTCCACCCACCACGCTTTCATCTCGGGGGTTGTGGTGTCAAGGGGTCCCTTCAGATATGTACAGTAGTGTGCACCCTGAGGCCGCTGGGGTGTCCTCCTCAGCACAACCCCAGCCAGGAAAGGAATCCTTGTATTGGAGAGAGGATAAGGGAGGGAGGGTATTGATATCTTTTTTCTTTCTTTTTTTTTTTTGTTTGTTATTTTGAACTTGTACAGGGGTTTCATCGCTGTATTAAAATATGTACGGTCTTATTTACATTCTCTCGGTTTGGTTACAGAAACTAATAAATAATATACTGTTCACATGTTTCTCAGCGGTGTGTGATTTCTACTGCAAACCAGTTTTATTATTATTTTGGCATGGCTTGATTTTTGTCGTATGCCAGCAATCACACAGATTGTTAATGTTTGACCACCGGGTGTCACTATAACACTTCTATGCAGATACAGTAGCTGAGTTAAAGTTAAAGTCTTAGTGATTGTAACATCCTAGGGCGGACACTCTACCACTAGAGGTAGTTCCTGGCACGATTCATGCTGATTTCAAGGTGTAAAAGGTGCTTTTCAGTATTAGGTTTCTGCTTGTTTCCCTTTCCTAGCAAGGTGTATGATGGCAGAAATACTATGCAGTGAATCCTCATGGAGTTCTTAATGATGCTGAAAGGTCCACCTCTCATGGAAGACATGGTCTTCCATGTCTTCTATTCCACCTTTGAGGTAAAGTCATCCTTTTGAAAAATGTTCCTCCTAAGTTACCACTTTTTAACATTTATTTCAAATTAACCCTAACGTTTTGTTGTTTGTTTTGTTTTTTTGAAGTGGTAGATTTTGGCATCTTTAATGTCTTCAGCAGCAGGATCAAAGATTCTGAAGGATTCTGGGGAGGAGTTGTGTGTTTTTGCCAATGGCTCTAGCAACCTAAACACCACCCAATTCTCTATTTAGTACAAGATAATTAGGGGAATTAAGTACCACTGGTTTGAGGCTCGACCATCTTAATAAACAGGAACCCAATATGTTCACAACAACAAACTTTTAATTAAGGACAGAGTTTGTTTCATGACAAGGTAACAGTTTACATTGTACAATTACATGCAATATTCACTATATGCTGTGGGAGAGTTAAATGGCAAGTGTCACAACCAAGCTCTGTTAGTGAAAGTCACACTTCGGCCCTCAGGCCTCCAATAAAAACATCTGGCCTCAAACAAAAGAACAATAAAATCACACTGTACACCTGAATTAAATGCGGTACAAAAATAATTCCTCTTGCAAACGTGTGACGGCCGTGCCAGCAGGGGCCGCTGTTTCTCAAAGCGCTTCACCATGGCTGATTATTTCAGGTGACTATGATACCGGCTCTGTCTACTACCACCGCACACGTTACACTTTAGTCTCTGAAAGCAGGAACCAGCGAGCCGACAGTGTCCTCGTGCCAAAACCAAAAAGGCTCTTAGTTCCCCTGCTTGCGGCCCAGCCTGAGGTCGTAGGATACCATGTGGTAGTTGTCCCAGGCGAACAGCTTCCTCTGGGCCAGGTTGTAGTCGATCATGCTGTTGTAACGGTGCTTGTTCCTGAGGGGGATGCTCAGCGCCTTCCCCTGGCTCGTCTCCGTGTCGTACACATAGTTGACGATGGTGTCAGGAGCCGTGTAGCTGGCCACCGTGTACAGCCGGCCGCAGAGCATGAAGGAGTTGGCCACCGAGGCCTTTCGGATGCTGGTCTCCCAGCTCCTCTTCACCTCCAGGTTGTGCGGGTCCAGCTTAGAGATGACGATGGCGCCCCTGGCCTTGCTGGTGGAGTAGACGGCCCACAGGCCCTGTTCGTCCACCGACAGGTCGATGTCGGTGTAGCCGCCCCAGGAGTAGGGGAACTGGCCGTGGTAGCCGGCGTGCGGGAGGTCGCGGCGGGCCGCCACGCTCTCCGAGGCCAGGTCGTAGCGAATCAGGGTTCGACTCAGGCGCCTCTGGTAGTACAGAGAGCCGCGGTAGACGGTGGCACCGGTGCTCTCCACCTGCTCTGGCAGGAGCAACACCTGACATGGTGAATGAATGGAGAAGAATTAGCACGGTTTGCATAAACCATACCCAGTTTGAGACCTCCCACGGAGGGAATCCAACTGGTCCCCACATATCTACCACCTTCTATGTGTGACACCTGCCTTGGATGGGAAACCCTTCGAGAGCTGCTCCATGTCATCGTATCCAAACAGCTTCCTCACGTCTGCACCAATCGTGTCAATGCGCCAGATGGTGTCAGGTCCGTAAGGGGAGACCGGCTCCGGATCCTGCATCCAAACCCCGTATTTCCCCTCAATGCTGTCAGCTTTCCTGTGAGTGACAGGCTC
Source organism: Thamnaconus septentrionalis (assembly GCA_009823395.1). Lineage (NCBI taxonomy): Eukaryota > Metazoa > Chordata > Actinopteri > Tetraodontiformes > Monacanthidae > Thamnaconus > Thamnaconus septentrionalis. The sequence goes on along the minus strand of CM020508.1, from coordinate 5,803,672 downwards.
ACCGATTGAAACCAGCTCCCCACAGCCTGCACAGAAGAGAAGAGAGGGAGTATGAGCGAGACAAGGCTTCTTTTTGAGAACGGTGTGATGTATTGCTCGAGGAATAACTGTTCGAGGTTAGAGTTGGGGCTGGGGTTTGGGTTACATTTGGGGTTAGAGTTGGGGATGGGTTAGGTTTACATTTTGGGTTAGGGCTTAGGTTGGGGTAAGGCTTATCTTAGGGATAGGGATGGGGTTAAGGTTAGAGTTGGACTGGGGTTAAGGTTGGTGCTGGGATTAGGCTTAAGGTAGGGGTTATGATTGGGGCTGGGGTTTGGGTTACGGTTGGTGTCAGGGTTATGGTTGGGGTTAAGGTTGGGCAGGTGAAGCCTCTAATCAGCAGTTCGTCATTTCTTTTCACAGATCCAGGACGCAGCTCGACTGCATGATGTCTCTGTTGGCTGCAGCTGTGACTGAGTTGCCAACACAGAGGCACTGACCAGACCACAACCCATCCTGGGTGCTCTGCTTGTCTTACCAGGAAAACCACAAGGCTGTATATTTACCTCCTGCCTAAAACACCCCTTATCTAGTGATGGGTGTTCCAGTTCTTTTTTTAGTGAGCCCAATCAAAACCTGCCTGTCACCCAAGTAAATGACTTTGGTGGGTGGCGCTCAGTTTTGTATAAAAAAATATGTTATAAATAAATATAATTAAATATAAAAACATGTCATTATTTAGTTTTAAGTGGAAATAATCACATGAATTTGTTTGCACACAATTATATGAAAATTTGCTTATTAAATTAAATTAAATTAAATATTTCCATAGTTTCCAAACTGTACACACACACATATATTTATATATATGTATATATATATATATATATATATATATATGTATATACTGTATATATGTACTGTATATACTGTATATATATGTACATATGTACTGTATATATATGTATATATATGTGTATGTGTATATATATATATATATATACATGTATGTATTATGTATATATATATATATATATATATATATATATATATAAATATACATATGCTTTCATGATGCGTGTTGTAAAAACAAATCCATTTGAATGCCGTTGTTTTCTTGTGTTTGTCTGTGGTTACTGTGGTTAAACAGAATTGGAATTGTACTGTTGTCAGGTCACTATTTGGTTTTATCCTACTCAAAGAAAGAAACGGTGCTATTTCTAAAGAAGAAAAAAAAGAAATCGACTAAAGAAGATCTGTGACATTTTGCGAGATCACAGCGATGCCATTGACTCTGACTTTGCTGTTGTCATCCTGCTGCACTTTTTTCCTTCACTTCACCACTGGACTAAATAAAAAAACCTTTTCTGGATCTTAATGTGCCCTATGAATCATCTTCAGTCAGAACACACGGAGCACCTGTAGCGCAGGGATCATATCATCATTCTGCCTTGTGTTACGTTCCAGAAAAAAACAAAAAAACAGCTTGCACACTTCATCCCGGATGTAGCTCAGGATTAAGGCTAAGGATAGAATATTATATAAATACACCTACAGCCGTGTAGGTTTCCCTGTGGCTTGGCCTCATCGCAGATCTGATGACCTCACGTGGCCACTACATGTGCATCTCCAAGATCTGCCCAACAATAAACCTCCCGTCCGCTGGCATGAGTGATGAAGTGGATTTGGGACAGCCATGTATTGGCGGGCGAGACCCCACTGGGGGGCGGGGGGGTGGGGCAGAGAGGACGGCTTCACATTTACAAACACGATCATTCAGGTGGGCCTCATACTGGGGCACCGGCATGACGGCGGCATTCTCACCCCAAATGCTGCAGTATTAATAGCAATATTTGGGTCTTGACTTGGGGGGGAGGGGCACAGGGGGGAGTGTCATGTTTGCCAGGTCCAGTGGGGAGGGGGTGAAGGGGAGAGAGGCTTCAGCTTCAGGTATGAGTTTGTCGGGGCTTTAAATATTGTTTTACAGACTTTTGTTAGTTTTTTTTCCATTTCCTAAGTGTGTTGCAATATTGATTTGATAACAATCTAATAGTTATACTACTTTATTTTTTCATTTGTGTTTTTGCACCTTTTGACTTTTTACGAGTTCTCTTTGACACAGTTGAAGTGTTCTTATGAGGGTTTGCAAACTGCTTTGCAAAATCAGGTAAAGTTCATTTGTTTTGCACCTTTATCTGACCAACTCATATTTGCACATATATTACACGTATTATATGTGATTTCACCTCTTCAATTTATTAATAGCTTGGAGGAAACAGAAGAGCATTCAAGAATAAAACAGCTTTGAATTATTTTTGGCTCCCTGCCGTTTGAAGTCTGAATGGTGCTGAAAAGCGGTGGTGGTGGTGTGCGACCGGTGTGTGCGATGCAGACCTGTGTTGTCCTGGGAAATCTCCGGGCGGCACCTCTGTCACTTTGGCCTTCAGCTCGTGGAATCCTTGAGATCCGTGCCAGGCCGAGTCTGTCGGAGAAGGAGGAGGTGGAGAAGGTGAGATGCATCCTGGAACCGGAAGCTGAATGCGATGAAAACAAAACAAAACCGGTGTCCCACCTGTGCCGCTGTCGCCTGCCTGTTGGACCGCCCATCAGGTGGGACATCGGGCTTGAACCTGGAAGTCACGACGCAGAGGTTTGGTTGGTTTGTGTGGGCCCACAATGGTTGAGTTGTGTTGCGTCGGGTGCTGGGACAGTGTGGCGGCGGCGCTACTGACAGCACGGAATGTGACAGGACGAAACAAACACCGCCTGAGCGGATTCCCAGCTGCTCCGGAGTCAGACAGTCGCTGGATGGGGAGAGAGACCATGTTCGGTACCCCCAATCCTCCCACGCCCTCGACCCACCCAACCTCACCCCCTGCTACGCCCCCTCCTTGCCCTGCCCCCCTCCCTCCACATCACCAAGTCTTCAAAAGTGAAAACCACAAATTTGGCTTTTTTTTCCAATCCCTTCCCATTTCTCCCCATCACTGCCCTCATCCTCCATCCAGCTGCCCAACCCTCCTGGACACGCAACGTTCAACAGTAAACAACATTGCTGTCAGTCAGTGTGAAGTTACAGCCTCTTGCAGACTTGATAAATGATGTTTATAGTCATACAAGCCGAGGTATTTAGATGTGTTTTTAATGGAAGGTGATGACGGGATGAAGCGTTTGGTTCAAATGTTTGTCAAGTTGATGTGATGTGCGGGAGCACGTGTCCGCCTGGCGTTCCCGCGCACGTGCACAGTGGGGTGAATTGGTGCCACACAATAATGGGGCTTCAATGATCCAGAGCGCTTTTAAGCGCAAGCGCCTGAAACTCATTGTTGATTCCGGATATTGAGCAGCAGGGGGGCGGGTGCCGTAACTGGAGGCAGAAGGCCTGGGAAAGTCGGCCGAGTCGCGGCTTCAAAAGAACGTTTGGTGAAAGCCGAAAGGTTAAAAAGGAAAGAAATTTATAAAGCTTGTAAAACAAAAAAAGGTCGGCTGTGTTTTTGGGGGCTTTTGAATGAGGGGAAGGTGGGCGGAGCTGAGAGGCTGTTCCCACAGGACGCTGCAATTCGTCATCATAAAGAGCCACATTCTCCTACTGTAATATTTCCATAGTTTCCAAACTGTACACACACACATATATTTATATATATGTATATATATATATATATATATATATATACATATGTACTGTATATACTGTATATATATGTACATATGTACTGTATATACTGTATATATATGTACATATGTACTGTATATACGTATATATGTACTGTATATATATGTGTATGTGTATATGTATATATATATATATACATGTATGTATTATGTATATATATATATATACATATGTATGTATGTATGTATAGACGGCTTTCATGATGCGTGTTGTAAAAACAAATCCATTTGAATGCCGTTGTTTTCTTGTGTTTGTCTGTGGTTACTGTGGTTAAACAGAATTGGAATTGTACTGTTGTCAGGTCACTATTTGGTTTTATCCTACTCAAAGAAAGAAACGGTGCTATTTCTAAAGAAGAAAAAAAAGAAACCGACTAAAGAAGATCTGTGACATTTTGCGAGATCACAGCGATGCCATTGACTCTGACTTTGCTGTTGTCATCCTGCTGCACTTTTTTCCTTCACTTCACCACTGGACTAAATAAAAAAACCTTTTCTGGATCTTAATGTGCCCTATGAATCATCTTCAGTCACAACACACGGAGCACCTGTAGCGCAGGGATCATATCATCATTCTGCCTTGTGTTACGTTCCAGAAAAAAACAAAAAAACAGCTTGCACACTTCATCCCGGATGTAGCTCAGGATTAAGGCTAAGGATAGAATATTATATAAATACACCTACAGCCGTGTAGGTTTCCCTGTGGCTTGGCCTCATCGCAGATCTGATGACCTCACGTGGCCACTACATGTGCATCTCCAAGATCTGCCCAACAATAAACCTCCCGTCCGCTGGCATGAGTGAGGAAGTGGATTTGGGACAGCCATGTATTGGCGGGCGAGACCCCACTGGGGGCGGGGGGTGGGGCAGAGAGGACGGCTTCACATTTACAAACACGATCATTCAGGTGGGCCTCATACTGGGGCACCGGCATGACGGCGACATTCTCACCCCAAATGCTGCAGTATTAATAGCAATATTTGGGTCTTGACTTGGGGGGGGCACAGGGGGTGTCATGTTTGCCAGGTCCAGTGGGGAGGGGTGAAGGGAGAGGGCTTCAGCTTCAGGTATGAGTTTGTCGGGGCTTTAAATATTGTTTTACAGACTTTTGTTAGTTTTTTTTTTCCATTTCCTAAGTGTGTTGCAATATTGATTTGATAACAATCTAATAGTTATACTACTTTATTTTTTCATTTGTGTTTTTGCACCTTTTGACTTTTTACGAGTTCTCTTTGACACAGTTGAAGTGTTCTTATGAGGGTTTGCAAACTGCTTTGCAAAATCAGGTAAAGTTCATTTGTTTTGCACCTTTATCTGACCAACTCATATTTGCACATATATTACACGTATTATATGTGATTTCACCTCTTCAATTTATTAATAGCTTGGAGGAAACAGAAGAGCATTCAAGAATAAAACAGCTTTGAATTATTTTTGGCTCCCTGCCGTTTGAAGTCTGAATGGTGCTGAAAAGCGGTGGTGGTGGTGTGCGACCGGTGTGTGCGATGCAGACCTGTGTTGTCCTGGGAAATCTCCGGGGCCGGCACCTCTGTCACTTTGGCCTTCAGCTCGTGGAATCCTTGAGATCCGTGCCAGGCCGAGTCTGTCGGAGAAGGAGGAGGTGGAGAAGGTGAGATGCATCCTGGAACCGGAAGCTGAATGCGATGAAAACAAAACAAAACCGGTGTCCCACCTGTGCCGCTGTCGCCCTGCCTGTTGGACCGGCCCATCAGGTGGGACATCGGGCTTGAACCTGGAAGTACGACGCAGAGGTTTGGTTGGTTTGTGTGGGCCCACAATGGTTGAGTTGTGTTGCGTCGGGTGCTGGGACAGTGTGGCGGCGGCGCTACTGACAGCACGGAATGTGACAGGACGAAACAAACACCGCCTGAGCGGATTCCCAGCTGCTCCGGAGTCAGACAGTCGCTGGATGGGGAGAGAGACCATGTTCGGTACCCCCCAATCCCTCCCACGCCCTCGACCCACCCAACCTCACCCCCTGCTACGCCCCCTCCTTGCCCTGCCCCCCTCCCTCCACATCACCAAGTCTTCAAAAGTGAAAACCACAAATTTGGCTTTTTTTCAATCCCTTCCCATTTCTCCCCATCACTGCCCTCATCCTCCATCCAGCTGCCCAACCCTCCTGGACACGCAACGTTTAACAGTAAACAACATTGCTGTCAGTCAGTGTGAAGTTACAGCCTCTTGCAGACTTGATAAATGATGTTTATAGTCATACAAGCCGAGGTATTTAGATGTGTTTTTAATGGAAGGTGATGACGGGGATGAAGCCTTTGGTTCAAATGTTTGTCAAGTTGATGTGATGTGCGGGAGCACGTGTCCGCCTGGCGTTCCCGCACGTGCACAGTGGGGTGAATTGGTGCCACACAATAATGGGGCTTCAATGATCCAGAGCGCTTTTAAGCGCAAGCGTCTGGAAACTCATTGTTGATTCCGGATATTGAGCAGCAGGGGCGGCGGGTGCCGTAAACTGGAGGCAGAAGGCCTGGGAAAGTCGGCCGAGTCGCGGCTTCAAAAGAACGTTTGGTGAAAGCCGAAAGGTTAAAAAAGTAGGGCCCATTTATAAAGCTTGTAAAACAAAAAAAGGTCGGCTGTGTTTTTGGGGGGCTTTTGAATGAGGGGAAGGTGGGCGGAGCTGAGAGGCTGTTCCCACAGGACGCTGCAATTCGTCATCATAAAGAGCCACATTCTCCTACTGTCCCGTCCACGCCATAGCTATGTGTGTGCGTGTGTGTGTGCACGCACGCACATGTCACTTCTGCCTTCATATACTGCCTCTTTGTTTTTTGGGGGGTGTCGCCAGGGAGAATTTCACCCTCACTTAACGGGTCCTAATTTGCCATAAAGGGGGGCGGGAGGTGGTGGGGGAGAGGGGCAGTTCTGCAAAGCGTTCTGATCTTCTGCAGGTCTGCTCTGCACACACGGCAGCTTCTCAACAACACCGTTATTGTAAATGAGTCCATGATCCAACATGATTTCAACTTCTTGGGGAAAAAATGAATCCAACCAGGTCTGGTATAGAGTCCCTCTATATATGTGACATGACCGATTGAATGGACTGAGTGAAGAGTCTGAGGATACTTTTTCTCGGCCTGCTACACATAAAAAACAGGATCAGAACCAGGTGATGAAGCCTTTCACATTAGAAAAGTCAAGGCAAGTAAGTATAGTAAAGTCAAGTAATGGCAAGTTGAGGCAAGTCACATCACGACAAGATATGTCAAGTTAAGTTGGGAATTGATATGTTATGTTATGTTATGTTTGGTGCAGTTGTGTTAGATTACGTGATGTCACGTTAGGTAAAGTTAGGTTTGCTTAAGCTAAGGTAAGGTAGGTCAAGATACTGTCAAGTTAAGTAAAGCTGGGTCAAGTTAAGTTACGTTTAGTTAAGTTCCATCTAGTCAAACCAAATCATGTTTAGTTATGTTTGTTTATGTAACGTTAAGTTGCGTTAAATTATGTTGCATTAAGTGAAGTGAAGTGAAGTTAAGTTAAGTTAAGTTAAGTGAAGTTACGTTACAGTCCCAGTGATTGTCAATATAATCCTATGTATCGAATGAGGAACTGAGCAGATATCCATGGGAGGTGGGCAAACTGATAAACATGGAGGTGAATTACTGAATTAGCTGTTTTGATTTTCAGTAACTGAGTCACTTTAGATGGCAGCATTTGTCACTAAGACTCACTTCCTCAACAAAAAACAACATGTCTGGACTCTGGATGTAAATTCATGGAAATACTGAGCACATTCACTCATCATTCAACATTGAATAATAATGACTCATCATTCATCATTTGGGCAGGCCGAGCAGATGACATCACAACAACTTCCCATGCAAATGAACACCCGGGAGAGAAATGCTTTGCCTTCTTTTCTATCTACAGGTACTATCCGAAAAATTAGAATATCAAGTAAAAGTTGTTTTATTTTGGCAATTTAACATAAAAGATGAAACCAACAAATTTTATTGAGCCATTACGCGCAAATTGACATATCTCAAGCAGTTCCTTGTTTTAACTTTGCTGATTAAGATTTTCAGCTTATTAAAACCACAAACCCACAAACAAAATTATTATAAAATTTGAGGGTTTTTTTTAAGATGCAAGACCTGATCAGCAAAATCCAAAGAAATAAAAACTTGAAATATATTGATTTGAATATTATTCGTTTATATAATATGTCAAATTCACCTTTTAAGTTGAATTGCAGAAATACAACAACCTTTTCGGGATATTCTAATTTTCTGGGTAGTACCTGTATTGTCCTGCATCCCTCACTCCTCTCCCTCAACAACAGGAGGCTGCAGCTCAGGTCATTGTCGGCAGGCAGGTGCAGCAGACTGTTGGGAGATCAGCGCTCTGGACGTCTGCTGGTCCGGGCTTCAAAAAGTAAACACCCTCAGAGGAGGAGGAGGAGTAAACACAGCCGCGGCTCTCAGGACGGCCGTGGAAGCCAATTAGATCAATGTTTGGCCGCCGCAAACACACAGAATACCAGAGAGCTTAACCTCTCCGGCGACAGCCTGGCCCGCTTCCCCCCGGTCTCTCCGCACACATCTAATCTCTGCAGACCCCAGCGGCGCCCTCTTCATCCCGGAAAACCCACCGATCAGCTCGCCCAACCACTCCCCCTCCCCCCACCAGCCCCTCAAAACGGGCTATTCGCGCCCTGCTTGGCACGCCAGAGGGAAACACCAGTTCCAGAGCTCATAAATACTGAGCCCCTCTGGCCTGCTACCGTCTCCTGCAGGCAGGAAGTATGAGAGCGAGGACGGAAACCTGAGCCCGGCGTCCCTGCAGACTAGCGGGGCACTAAAAAACATCAAGTGCACAAACACACACGCGCACAAACGCACACAAAAGCATGCACCGTGATGGGACGCAAGCCAACGTTTCTCCTGTTTTTTTGTGTCTCTGCTGGGATTTATGTGGGATGATTACAGTGTCAGCTGACCTTTGTCACCTCTGCTGCTGCTGCGAACATGTGATCACAGCGCCAGTGCAGCGCCGAGCGCGCGTGCACGGTATTCCACGCATGCTTGACATTTCTGTGTCACTGCTGCTGCTGCTGCTCTGCTCTAATGCACTTGTTTCCCTACAGCCAGATGGTTTTCTGAAACCCCACTTCGGTTTTCAGTCACTGCAGGTTATTGTGCGACTCCCTGCTGCTCCCAGCACGCCAAGGTGTCTTTCCGACCGCACCTCTTACCTGAAAGGCCCGCAGCCAGGCCGCCACCGCTGGCCAGCAGCGAGGGGTTGGGCGGCAGGGCGGGGGTCAGCGGAGGGCAGGGTCTGCTCTTCAGCCGCTCCGTCTCCCTCCTCATCTCCTCCGTCCGGCGCTGGAGCCTCTCCAGCTCCTGCTCCAGCCGCCGCTTCTCCCCCCGCAGGAGGTCCCGTTCGCCCACCGCCTGGTTCAGAGCCGCCTGGAGCTCCGACGCGGCCGCGGCTCCGGCCGCCCTCGGGGATCCCGCCGCCACCGGGTCGCCACTGCCAGTCAGCCTGGAGACCAGGACCTCCAGCATGCTGAGCCTGGCCTTCAGGCCCTCCAGCTCGGGGCCGCCGGTCTGAGGGCAGCTGGCCTCGGACGGGCTGGCCACGGTGAAGGTGTACTGGCATCGCCCGCTCCGGTCGTTCCCCCTCCACAGGGCGGCCCGGTCCTGGGCGTCTCCTCGCAGCAGGAGGGCGCACACGCACAAGGACAGGAAGAGGAACATCTTCAGGTCTTTCTAACGCAAGAGTTTTCTTGAAGTCTTTCAGCCGTGACAGCGCTCAGTTGGATTTCTCCTGGAGACTTTCTGCCGCTGCCACTCCCGCTCAGGTGTGTCCTCCTCTTTTTGGTTGTGCTTCCCCTCTTCAGCGGACAGGTCTGCAGCTCTGAGCTCTCCCCCGGCAGCTCCCGGATATTTATACAATCAGGAGGGGACTGAAGGAGGGAGTGAAAGAAGGGGAGAGAGGAGAGGTGGTGGCTGAAGAGGGGGTGAGGCGTTGGCGGGGGGCGGGGTGGGGGGGTGGTGGAGGGGAAGGAGGGGGGTGGAGGGGCACGACTCGGACGGAAAAGGGAGGGAGGGTGTGTGTGTGTGTGTGTGTGTGTGTGTGTGTATGTGTGTGAGAGAGAGAGAGAGAGTGAGAGAGAGGGTCAGCTCCAGGGAGGAGGAGGAGGAGGAGGAGGAGGAGGAGGAGGAAGAAAAGGGAAAGTTCTGGGATGCTGGTTTGAATTCCACACAGAAAACAAGGCTGTTTTTTTTCCAGGTGCCAGAGCTGTTTTACGAGACGGACACGTCTCAGTCATGTCTGTAATTCAGCCCCGAGTTCAGTGATTTATTTTGGTCGCCTCCTGATACGTACTTTCATCTCAGAGGGTTTCTGAGGTTTGGCACTTGCATAGGGAAGGTTGGGGGTGGTGGTGTTGGAAGGTTGGGGGTAGTGTTGTTGGGGGTGTTAGGGGTGTCGGTGGTGGTGGTAATGGGGGTGTTGGGGGTAATGGAGGTGGTGGTGGTGGTGTTAGGGGTGGTGGTAGTGGTAGTGGTGTTGGGGGCGGTGCAGGGCCTCGTGGGATACGATTACATCCTGAGGGGAGCCGGTGTCGTCTTTCGTCATTGGCCGGTGGGCAGCGGCGTGACGTGAGCAGGCGGTAAAGTCGGGCATGGCGAGGGCTCGGGGTTACCAGTCCATCGATGAGTGGCCACCCGATCCCCCGACCTCTCCCTCCCTCCCAGGGTTCCTCCTGCTGACCTCAGGTTTGTTTGGTTCTCTCACAGCAGCATTGCCTCATTGCACGAATGTTGTGGGTTGAATTCTGTGTGGATTTTGCAGTGTTCTTCCTGAGTGTGCGTGGGTTTTCTCCTGGTACCCTTTAGCCTCCTGACAGTCCACAGACACATCTGGCACATCTGGCTGATTGGAAACGGCAACTTGTCACACTGAAAGACTTGTTTCTTACTTTAGTAGTGGTCGTAGTCAGTCGGTACGCGTCGTTTGGATAGAATTCTCTCCCTCTGCGAAACTCCTGAATGGATTCATGTGACTGGGAAAAGTCAACGGTGGTTCCATCTGCAAAAAAAAGAGAAAACGACAGAAGAGCATCTGTAAAATTTTTCTGTCTTTTTTTATTCTTAGGTGAACCATCTCTTTAATGCAGCACTGTCGGCACCTCCAACTCCTGCCCTGCGAGGCCCCGCCGCTCCTGCACGGTCGTGTGAGGAAGTGGTGGAGGAGGAGGAGGAGGAGGAGGAGGAGGATCATTCCTTGTTTATTTTCAGGAGGGGGCAGGATGAAAGCGGAGGGATACAGCAGGTGCATGCAAAGTCACACACACACACACACACACACACACACACACACACACACACAAATCTCAACAATTCCGACCTTCACTGGGCCCTCAGCTTTCCCTTCATATCCTGCCTCCTCTCCTGCAGCCATCTCCTCAAACCACCTGACCTCAGGGAGGTCAGAGGGCAACACAGGGTCGCACAGGATCACCGCATGCCGGTCGATCCGAGCAGTTTGTTTACGGCAGGTGCCGGAGTCCTGATTGGACGGCTCTCCTCGGCAGCTGGATAAATGTGTGATTGGATGATACGCAGGGTTCCAGGCTGCATCCTCTCACAGGAAACATCGTGACAATGAGAGTGTCGGGAGGAAGCCAGGGAGGTGAAATAAAGGTTAGAAAGAAAAAACATCAAAGAAGGAGCTGGTAGTAAAACCACATGTGGCCTGAAAAAGAGACGAGGAAAGAAAGAAGCTCTTGGAGGAGTAAAGTGGAAAAAAAAAACTATTTTGGTCTGGGAGCAGGAGCTTTTTTCTGGTAAAATCAAAGACATTTTTTTTTTTGACATTTATCTCATATTTCTGCTGGCACACCCTGACACATCAGGAAGCTCCCCTGGGCTGTGCATAGGGTGAGTCTGTGACACTGACTAATGCTGGCTGGTTCACTGTCCACTGCGTTTCCTCTCCTGTGACTTCAGCTCACTTTTATTGCACTTGTATAACTTCTGCTATGCCCGGAATCCGAGCGGACGGACAAAACAAAAACAGGAGTGGGAGGCACCCATCATTCACGCTGTCACTCTCAGAGGGCATCTCTCCCTCAGAGCCTGCAGTGCACAGAGCCCAGAGCTGCGATCAAATACGACGTCCAGCTTCGCGGCGACTCGTGTTTGCCAACCTAAACAGCTGCGACGGCTGAAAAGAGCCGTTAACGTTTTACTGCGACTCGTACAAATCGGGATCGGTCCACACACTCAGGTGCGATCTCTGAAATGACCTCTCACCCCCCATCCCCCTTTAAAAGCCAGAGGAGACTCCGACCGGCAGGATCAGCGAGCTAAAATAAACGCCTGCTTAATCTGCGCTCCATCTCAGGGTCTGGACGGAGCAGGAGAGGGTCGGCGGCCCTTAAAAGACGCGAGCGGTCGGCGGCGCGGCCAGATTTAGTGCCATCTTGGGAGTGAGCGCTGCCAGTAAACCCAGGGCCCAATAAAAAAGTCAGGCAAAGGATGAGCGGAGATAAAAAGACTTTGGCGGGGGAGACGGTGTGACGATTAGCTTCTGCTTCTTCACCTCCGACTCGTCCTTCTTTCCATCCAGCTGCTCCTATTTTCTACTTTCAAAGACTTTCTTTCATGAGGTCCGGGCGGCACCGGCTGTCGGGTCTTCATTCTTCATCCCAGACCCGGGTGAAAAGCAGACATTGAGAAAATGGCATATTTAGCCCGCTGTTTACAGCCTGCAGAGAGAACACTGGGTTTGACACTGATTCTTTTTAAGGCCTCCAGCAAATTTGGATGAGGACAAAAAACAAGGAGGTGCCTCAGAGGGCGGAGTCAACACCTGGCAGGGGACCGATCTGGGAGAAATGCCAGTGCCTCTTGTGACATCACAAAAGGATGATTCCAGGAATATGTTTGTGCACACAACTTCCCAAAAGCTTAGCATGCAAAAGGAATAACTGCAGGACTTTCCACATTGCAGGATGAGTTCAACGACAAAGATACTAATCATTGTTGCAAAAATATTATAAACTAATAAACTTGCAAACTAACTTTGCTCGACACGGATACTTTAAATGGCTTTTTCATTTGCTACTGGCAGGAAAACAATTAACAACAAAAAGACAGAAATATAATTACACCAAATTGCTGTTCATTAAAATCACTTTATTCCCGAGCAAAACAGATCATATATCACAGTCTTCCATCGCAATGCCAGAGTATTGTACATCATTACAGAATCCGTATTTACAGCTAAAATAAATAATACTAAAAATAATAAAATTACATTACAGAGACTTATTTATTGTACATAGGACAAATCCAAACACTACAACACTCACCTAAAAAAGGGGAATTCCTTCGCAAACACTCGCACCCAGTCGGATTAACTGTCCCTTCTGAGGCCGCAGCCATAAAGCATCACGCTGGACGAGGAGCAGAAACCAACATTTTTTGGAGGGAGAAAAGAAAAGAATCGACTAAAAGGTAGAATTAAAGGCAAGTAGAACCACCTGCACAGTGACAGACAGTTTAACGTCAGCAGCAGGGGGGGGAGGATGGCCGTGACCAAACCAGCCCAGAGCCCAGAGCCCAGACGCCAGGGGGTCAAAGTTCACGGGGCTGAGGGAGACATTCACTACCTGCGTGTTTATATTCCACACGGTCCTGGTGTACAGTAAAAAATAAAAGCTGTGCTTGGATTCAGACGGAGAAAGTGGAGATTAAGGGGGTGGAATAAGCAGGATGCTGTTCTGACGGCGCCCCCTGTCGAACCCCGTCACCCATTATCAACACTGAAGTTGGGCTGCAGCAACATCCAGATTGGCTAAGTTTCATTCGCTGCTGCCTCTGGAGCAGCACTGTTCTATCTACACGTTGCATCACGACTGTAAGCTCCTGCAGTCGTCGAGACCGGCCGTGTGATATGTGTGGGTGATGGAATGGAGCGCTCCTTCACATTATCTACAGGGTTAAAGACTTTGCATTCAAAGACGTCCCGCTCCCTCCTGCCCCTGCTGCACTGCCGCTTCCCCCAGTGAACCAAGAGATGGAACCAGGACCTGCACCAAGTGCGGGCAGAGGCCGGCGTGCAGGCGGGCCGCTGCCCCCTAGTGGGAGTGGAGGACTTAGTGGAGAGGGAGAGGGGCGAGGAAGAGGAGGTAGGGTTGGGGGGAGTGAAGGGAGGGGAAGGGGAAGAGGAAGGGTCTCCACCGTCCTCCTCGTCGGACGCTAGCGATACCGCAGGATGACTGGAACTGAAACAGAGAAGGAACACATCACACATTAGCCGTCTCAACCTATTCACCTCATGAACTTGTTCTTTTTATTCAATGCATCCCCGACCTTTCAAACAAACCCCCAACATCCCATCAAGGCCACTCGTTTCGGAACCGCTTGTGTCATAACTTCGATCCGGACCTTTGTGATGTCACAAAGGGTGTTGGTAACTCACCCTTTCGGCTTACGTAAGGTGGCAAAAACACCCGCCACCGCCTCACGTGTCCACACATGTGGAGGGTCTTACAAGGCATCACTTTTATCGGGCTGTTAAAGCAGGTTGTTTTTACAGGAGGCTGTAAACAGCGGGCTAAACGTGCTCTCTGGACATCTGTTGGCCTCTTTTTAGGGGGCAGGCGGGCATGTGGGGGTTGATTAATTGTGTGAGGAGGCTACAAAGACTAAAAAGACCAGGAAATTGTGGTACTATTACTGTTTGTACTATATGTACAAACAGCCGGTGGTGTAAATACTCACTGATGATGATGAGCAGGAGAGCGACCACGACCAGGGCGATGATCATCTTCATCTGCCCGCCACACAAACAAACAAGGGTTAAACACTTTCAATCAGAGCGAGAAAGAGAGAGAGACAGAGAGAGAGTACGAGAGAGAGAGAGAGAGAGGAAGCCGGCCCACCTTCATGTCCCTCCACCACATCCTCCGGTGCAGCTGCTTGGCTCGGCTGCTGAAGGCCGACGCGTTGTCCGACAGGCTCTCTGCATGGTCACGTGACCGTAGCAGCAGCACGGACGGCAACACGTGAGGAGGAGGAGGGACGAGGACGAGGAGGAGGAGAAAGAATTGGATGATGGAGGGAAGGAGAGGGAGAAACAACTGTTGTTATTCACCAAGTAAACACACAGGCCTGGCTGTGATTAGGACTTTGATGTGGGATGAGTTCCGCTCGATCGCCCCGCTGCACTTTCTCACTTGTGCTACGGTTACATAAGTCCCTCGACTCTTGAGATCACCGTCGCGGCCAAACAAAGTTGCTGAATTCATACACGTGAGCTCAGAATTCTCTCCATCCACTCACATCGCCGTCAAGTCCCCCCAGAACCGTCGTCAACATGACGTCCCTCTCCAGAAACGCTCACCGCCGCCGCCGCCCTGGATACTATTGTTGACTCCACGTTCATACGTGCTGCTGCGGCAGCGGCGCCCCCCGTCCCACCTCGGAGGCTCCGTGTTTGTCACGCGTCCGCTGTTTTGCGCGTCCTGTGTGTGCGCCTGTTAACGACTCGTCATTACTGCAGCAGGGAGGCCACTCGGGCCTCCGAGGAACCGCCGCTTGTTAATCTCCAGGAATTTAACAGCGGCTAAACCGCCCGTCTGTCCGGCAGGTCGGCGCGGCCGTCGCCCTGCGAGGACTGGACACGGCCGTGCGAGGGTCGAGGGTGTGGGTCGGGGGCGGGAGGGGAGCAAGAGTAGCCGGCGGCGGCGCGCTAACCCTGCCGCTAACTTTGATGCACGCAGGGCAAGCGTGCAAACGCAAAATGCCTTCCAGATGTGCGTCATCGTCTCGGTGGGCGGCGGGACACGACACTGGGGTGGGGGGGGGGCGCTTACGCAACTCCGGGGTAATAATGAGGCTTTGTGGCGCGAGCACCACTGGCTAACGTCTTCATCTGGCGGAGGACGAGGAAGAAGAGGAGGAGGAGGAGGAGGAGGAAGAGGAGTTGGAGGAGGAGGGGAAGAGAAGGGAGAGGAGGAGGACGAGTAGGAGAAGGACGAGGAAGACGAGGTAGAGGAGGATGAGGAAGACAAGGAGGAGAGGGAGGAGGAGGAAGAGGAGGGAGAGCAGGAGAAGGAGGAATAGAAGGAGGAAGAGGAGGAAGAGAAAGAGGAGGAGGAGGAGGAAGAGGAGAAGTAGGAGAGGAAGAGGAGGAAGAGGAAGAGCAGGATAAGGAGGAAGAGGAGAAGGAGGAAGAGGAGAAGGAAGAGTGGGGGAGGAGGATGAGAAGGTGGCGGAAGACAAGGACGAGGAGGAAGAAAAGGAGGAGGAGGTTGGCGTCTCAGTCTCGTCTGTCATGTCTGTCTTGTTAGCGGCCTTGAGTGCGTTGCGAGGCGAAGGTGGAGCGCTGAGCTAATCGCACGTCACTCCTCTTCTTGACAAACACACCGAGTGCGTTTCTGTGTCTGTACGTGTGTGTGTGTGTCTGTACGTGTGTGTCACAGTGACGGAGATGGGCCACAGATTGAGATCTCAGACGCACACCTGGCAAAGCGCTCAGGCTGGACCTGCCGTTAGCGGCTTTAAAGCGCACTGAGTGACTATATATACACACAGCTGCGCCTACCGTGCACGCCACCAGAGAGGAAGCGGTCGACTGGCGTCTGTTATGTTTCACTCACGAGCGCAAAGTCAGCTCATTGATTGAAAATGTTGTCATTTTTCAAAATAAAAGCGTGAAAACGACAGTACGGCCGTCTAACGGACATCATTACTGCTAATGACATAACAACTACAACACAGATTATATACTGAAGGAGACATTCTGCTGTTCAGCGCAGGGAAAAAAATGTGCAAAATAAAAAAATAACTCAAAATTCTGACTAAATGTTTACTTCTTCTGTCAGTACTCCCTGCTGGTGTTTATCTCATTCCTGGCTTCAGCCAGCCAGAAATCCTTATGAGCACGAAACCATTATACACCCTTGTTAATTTCTGCCATGCAAACACAAAATGGAAAAGAAATCAGTCAACATTACAGCTTGTTTCCCTGCGAGGGAAAACAGCGCTCGCCATGTGGCGGCCATCTGGAAGCCACGCGTTAAGAGTTAAACATTTAAACAAAACCCGATTGATAGAAAGTTCCCTCTGGACTCCGGCTCCGCTCTCCGCATCGATCTTGTGGCGACGCACAAGACACACGTCGCGTGACTCACCAGACTTGTCCTGAAGGTCCTCCAGGCGCTCGCCTCTCTCGATCACCTTGGAGATGTTCTCCTGCATGACGTCGATCACCTCGTCGACCTGCGACTGCACCCTGGGGAGACGGTGGGGGGGTGGGAGGGCGTCGGGAATAACAGCCGTCAGGCAGGAATAATAACGCTGGAATTTATCAAGGTTTCTTCTGAAGTTTGTTCGTGTTACGCACAAGAGTGGAAAAACATTCACAACTTAAATTGAAATACTGGGTGCTTAAAAGTCATTCAGGAAATGGGACCTTTAACTTGGTTTGCTTGCTCAGCTTTTCATAAAATGTGTGCTTAAATAATAAGTTATGGCCAGCAGACCTTTGTGATGTCACAAAAAGCACTGATACCTCTCCCAGATCAGTGACCAGACCCCACGGCCGCTGCTGGCTTCCCCCTGAAAGACCACCTTCTCCCTTCCAAACTACAAAACATTCATCTTAGCTCAAACCTAAAAACTGAGTGTTTTTTAGAAGGAGGCTATAAACAGAAGGCTAAATATGATAGAATTCTGGGATAAATTCAAGGCCACTCCATTGAAGTCCAGTGCAGAATAAAAAGGACGTGAATGTCCATTCATGCTTTATTATTGTCCCAGAGTGAGCGAGAGGGGGGCGGGGTCAGCGGGAGGGCAGGTATCATTTTAAAAACACACCGAGGCTCGTAAGTCAGACGCAAGACAGGGCTTTGTTTTTCCTCTCGCTGCTGATCACATTTTCCTTTTTCCGACACGCTGATTGTCTGCAGAAGAAGCAGCCTGGACTCGGCCTTGGACTCGTGCTTGATTGCACATTAGGGTCCGGTGATATTCAGCCGGGGCCAAAAACACACCATCAGGAAGACACATGGGCTGCCGCAAAACACACGTAAACACAGCGCCAGGGTCCGACCTGGGGGGGCCCGGGCCAATGTACACACGGCGGCATTCCAAGGAGCGGCGACGGTGCCATCTGGTTTTATGTGTTTGCAATGACAAACTGTTGAGTGCGAGCCGGGAGGGGGAGGGGAGGGAGGGGGGCAGCAACTCTCTCAACAATGGCCTTCCCGGCTCTCTGGCAGAGCGTGACTGGAAAGTGAGCGCGCAGCCGGAGCGGGACGTTCCTGGGAAGGTTACACAATGAGCAGTGGCACGCGGCCGCTTCTCCCGGTAAACACGGCGGAGAACAGGTTGCGCAACGCCAGCGCCAAAACTCGCAGCTCTGGCGAAAACAGCGGGAGAGAGGCTCTCTGGGCGTGATCGACTTCACTCACTGCTTGACTTTGTCGTTCTGGGGGCCAAACCTGGGTCCGCTCGGCCCTCTCCTGGAAAACACACAGACACAAAACACACTCGCTGTTAGCAGCTGCACGTCATTGTTTCCTATTTGCAAAACATTTTATTTTATTATAATTATCATTATTTAATTTGTTATCGTCTTGGTTTTTTTTTTTAATCATTATTATTATTCTGTATTAGTCTGTAGAATGCAGAATGCTTAATGCGCAAGTCACTTTAAATTCACATGCAATTTCTCTGGAAACTAGTGAAATACTCTGTATAGTTTTTATTGTTTGCAATGTACTGTGGCAGATGGAACCTGAAAGTCCAAGACAGATTTCCTCCTTGGGGGGACAATAAAGTTTATTCTGATCCGATCTGATCTTGTCATGGTTTGATGATGTCACCGCACAGAGGTGGAAAAGGTGATGCCGTGACATAAATGGACTTTATCCCTGCAGGAACTCACAGGAAAAAGTCTTCCTCCTCATCCGAGTCCTCTTCCAGCAGGTTCCTCTGTCAAAGAGAGAAAGGAGTCAGAATATACATCATATATACTGAGTGTTTAGTGCCACGAGTGGAGTGGGACGCCGCGATGGGAGGCCTGGACTGCTGCAGACAGAAAAGCTCCTCTGCTCATTGATGATTTTCACAGGAAGAGGCTCCAGGAATAGGATCTCGCTGGAGTAATGAAGCTCATATTTTAGCAAAGGCTGCTGCTCTCATCAATTGAAGCCGTTTCTGTCTACACGGCCGGGCCCTGCAGCTATTGTGGTGCATGTGAGTCAGATTTTTTTTTTTTTAAACCTTCTATAAAAACAGTTTATCTTCAGCTCTTTTAGACTTTTGCCAGAAACCTGGTGTGGACCAGAGGGAGATTTATGCCTCTGGATTCGAGAATCCAGACTAACGTTTTTCAATGAGAGAATTAGGGCGGTGGCAGCGTTCAATTACCTCGGAAAGAAGCAAATATGGATCAGGAGGAGACAGGAAGAGTCTGCTTCTCATTGGATGCCAGACAGCAGAACTATTTACTGCTACTGGATGGAGAATTTTTCCACTTTACAAGGGATTGTGTAAGTGCGCCGCTTGCATTAAGACGCAGCCTTCCTCTCGCAAACTAACGGGAACAAAAGACAAACATCGGGTCTGAAGTAGGCAGCAGCTTTGCTTCAATCCCCCGAGTTTTTTGTCCACCTGCAACCACAAGGAACTTGCTGGAACCCTGTGGAGGTTCAGCGACCTTGACAGCTGTCTGCACACACTGTGCCCATGCATGTATTTGATTTCTTTTATTGGGGCTGCAGAGAATGGTGGCCACCTGATCCAAGAGAGCTTTATAGGTCCAGTGGGTAACTCTCTCCTTCTGTACGTCCTGCTTTCTTTGAACTGTCTTAAAGAGGAGACAGATGGCAGGACTGGTGGCTATCATTAGAGGGGGCTGTAAAAGAAAAAAAGAAAGAAAGAAAAGGCAAATATGGAGGAAGAGAGGCGGCGCTGCGGCGGCCCGGATCTCCACCCGAGAGCACAACTTTGAACCAGGTCAATTCAATCACATACAGGATTTCACGGAGGAAATCCAGGACTAGGCGCAGGGATGATGCTGCAGGAGGAGAAGGAAGGTGGGCCTCTGATGAGAACCAGACATCTGGCCACAGCTGTTCAGAACTTTGAGTTCTGTCTTCCACTTTGATTTTCTTCAAAGGGTTCTGTTCCCCTCAGTTATATTTCCACGGCTAAAACAGACCAAGCTATTCTTTGGTTGAAATTGCGGTTAAAGGTTTTATTCTATACACATTTTCAGATGTTTTTTTTCGCATGTGGAATTCAAGAGGTGCAGCCTTGCACTAAATCTCCAGAGAGAGCAAATTTAGCACCCTGTTTACAGTCTCCCACTAAAGCTCCACGTCCTTCTAAACTTTGGTGGACCTTCCACATGTCTTGAAGGAGACAAAACAACTCTCCTGAACTCTCTATGATAAGTCATCGTACGTCTCTCTGTCCACCTGTTCTCTTACCCTCTCACTGCGTATGGATCCCGTGACTTCGTCATCGTTAAGGTGTCTCTTGAACTTGGGAGGCATGTTGCTGTCAGGCTGCTCCTCCTGATCTGGCTCCCTCTGCAGGTCAGGAGGAGACAAAACAAATTCCTCAATTAATTTTCTCAACAACAAAAAAAAACAAAAAACAAAAATATTGATGATGATTGACTGATATTGATTTTAACTACAAATATATAGTAACACATGCAAAACAAAGAATGAAGTATGTGAATAAAACAAAGATACACAAAAAGTGCACTAGGTGAGTTTTGATTTATCAATATTGATAAATCAAAACTCACCTACTGCACTTTTTTTTTGCATCTCTCTGCCAAATAATGTTTTTTGACATTGTCACTTCTCCTAACTTCCTGACTTTTCTGGATTGTGTAGGCATCTACTCTCACTTGCTATGAAAGGAAATGTCATCATAGCTCATTGTGCCTTTGGGTGAAACACTCAGTTGTGCAGTTCATGGAAAATATACTGTCCTTCAAGTGGTGACCCCCTCGACCCTGTTTTCACAGCCTCCACAGAGTGCTTCAGTCACAATAAACTAAACAACATGTGATACTCGGATCACGCACGCACGCACACAGCCACACACACGCAATCGATGTCAATCCAGCAAAAGTGATACCATTGAATCCAGCTCAGTCAGACAGTGTGGCTTTTCGCAGCAGTGTCCTTTAGCTGGCAATGTGTTTGGAAAAGGCCTTATAATAGCTCCAAGAAGAGAGAGACTTTCCAGTAATCAGAGTGGAGGAAGCAGAGGACAAAGTTCTATCTGATGCAGAGGCAGCAAAGACATGCACAGAAAGACAAAGGCAAGAGAAGCAAAGGTTAGAGGATTAGTTTAGCAGAGAAAACGGTGTTTAAAGATATGAATATTGATGCCGCAGGTATTGTGATTACACAAAAAAGTAGAGTGATCATAGAGAAGGTTAGAGAAAATCAAAAACTATTAACACTGTTACTGTCAAGACTTGTTGCATTCTTTATTGGTACCTCAAAGCCGCTGTGACAACTGAGTTTAAACTAATATGAGACTAACAAAGTCGCCCTCTTCTTTCCTGACGAGCTTCAGTGTCAGCTGGCATCCCAAATCATGAACACGCGTCATCATCATTTTTCTCCATCCCCTACTCATCACTTCCCTGTTCTACACATCGTCGTCACATTTACCGTCAAATTGAGGAGTGCAACTTTAATCAGACACGAGGGCCAGAATGCTTCAATGTACACAGGGAGACAGATCAAAGGATCAAATGAAACAGATTAATATCAGTGCTGGAAAAACAAAAAAACAGATGTTATTATGTCACAGCTATGACAGCTAAAAGCATCTTTTAATAAATTGTAACTCCAATTTAAGGTAAGGGCTCAAGATTACACTGGCTATGCCCATAGCCATAATAGTGAGGTGTCCGTAAACCACAAACACAACTGTCGAGTAGCGTATTTATTGATCTTGTTCAGAAAGGCCTCGGGGTTTCTGGGCAAAATTAGCTATGCGGCTAAGCTAGCTTGATAACACCACGGGCTAACCTGTTTGTGTTTACCTCGATCCGATGCTCGATGCCGGCAAACACAGACCGAGAGAAACTCGGGTATTAGTCCGGGCAGTGGACGGGTCGGTGTATTTCAGGGTTTGTTCAGTTTAATTTCATTTCAAGAGTTATTCGTGACGATGACACAGGAGCATCATCACCAATGTTAGCGGTGCGTTTGACTTGTCTTCCGGTCGGGTCAGCTGACCAGGAAATGAACACAAACAGCTGGAGGAGGAAAGAAAAGGGCGGGTGTCGATGCAAATATTAAAGAAATTAACATTTATTAGTTATGTGCGTGTACTAAGTAAAGGTATATTGTTCAAAAAATACTAACCCAAAGGAAAAGAAATGCGATTTATCCGACAATGTAAAAGATCGTGTTAAATAAAGATCTTGATAAAAACATTTGAACTGTTTCATGGTGCTAAATTGTTTTTAAGAAAACACTTGCAATTTATATGCCCAACCTAATAAATATCCTAAAAGTAAGTAACCATCATAGTCCATTGCTAGCAGTGGATTTTATCTTTAGTTTTGGGAATTTTAGAACTGGTCACTCCACATTCTTTAAGCAATACTATATTGTTGTGTGGTTTCAGAGCCAAAGGCCTTTAAATGGAATACACTGTTATTTGAAGGTTTACCTTAAATTTATTCAGAAAAGACATAACAATCGAAAAAAACGAGCAGCAATTCACTGGAGTGATGATTTTGTGTGTGTGATCCGCGCCTGTAGGTGGCAGCAGTGCGCAAGACTATCACATAGTCGACGAAAGCGTTTGTTGCCAAGAGGAAGAGATATCTCGGAAACGATAGTTGGTTGGTAAGTTAGATTTGTTTTGGGTGCATGAAATTGGCATGTTATGGGCGAAAACGGTTTTATATTTTTAATAGACGCTATTTTATAAACAAGTTTGCAGTTAAACTGCGCCTTTGTGTTTGACTCTGAAAGCTTTCTTCGGGCTTCACGTGGCGCGGACATGCAGAGTGCCGGGGAAGGCGGCGGCGGCGCGGCTTCGTCTCGACCCCTGTTTGGAGGAGCGATGTCGGCTCTCCTCCCCAATCACGTCACTGACATCAGCGAGATGAGGGAGATCCCGGACAACCAGGAGGTGTTCGCCCACGCCCACACCGACCAGAGCCTGATCGTAGAGTTGCTGGAGTACCAGGCCCAGGTGACGGACGAGAACGCGGCCGTGTATCACTTTCAAGAGATCGCGGGCAGCAACAGAGCCCAGGAGCCGGGACAAGGCGAGGTGAGCAACGTGGTTCATCTGCCCAAGTCCGGGCTGTCCTTCTCGCACTGCAGCTCCGCCTGGATGCTGAGCGGCACGCAGCGCGTGTCCAAGTTCAACGAAGGGGCGGCGAATGTGGTGAACGTTCACCTGGGTCTGTACCGCCTGCCCCAGTTTTCCACGGACGTCCTGGTCTCCTTCAATGACCCGCAGAGCATCAGCTCCGCCAGCAGCAGCGCCTCCACGGCACAGACGCACCGGGATCCGTGGACATTGGTGGATTTTCAGCGCCTGTTGCAAACTCTGACTCTGCACGAACCAGGCCTGTTTGGGTAGAAGGTTCCAGTTTGAAACGTCACCCCGTGATCTTAACTTGAGTACATTAGTTTGGTTCCAAGGACATACAGTTTTTAGAAAAGGGATCACACATTGCATGCCTTAACATAAAGGAGCAGATGTTCTACTCTGAATTCTTCTGGTATTCAACAATACAAAAAACATAATGTGATGAACATCCAAATGAAGTCACATTAATTGTGAGAAATGTAATTTTCCAACTTTCCCACAATTGCCCTAGTCATTAAAGCATTTCCTCTTTACAAATCCCTGTAATATTTCTCTTTAGGCCTCCTGTTGTCCCTTTTCATGCTTTAGTCTGACAGACAAGGGGAAACTGTTTTCCCTGAAAAAGTTCTTTTACATGAACAATCTTCCCTTTGAGGATCACAACAAGCTGCTGCCTTACCCCTAAGTTTGACAGCGATGAACACACTTGATTGGTGTACTGGTAAAGCCTCTAAATGTGCACCACAGAAGGTAAAATCCTCACATGAACACAATTTAATGGCAAAACTGAAGCTACTAGTTCAAATGACACACATTTGGTCGTAAACAGTGAGCAGTTTAGAGGACAGGTCCCAGCAGGAATATGCATCAGGTTCACAGGTTTTCATCTTTCATCCCACAAATATGCCATTAGCCTGAAGCTCGACAAAATAAAGAAATAATTCAGTCAAACATGAATCTGTTGAAAGGCACAATTTGTGGAATTGAAAATGACCCTCAATTCGCTGCTGTCTCGAAGCGAAACAGCCGTTTTGTACTTAAAAGCCTTCAGTCAGGCACTAAATCATGGAGGTAATTTCTTCCTCTGAAATGTAAAATCTTTTTGAAGCAGAAGGGCCTTGACTCTACTGTTGATTTTAATTCATGCTAAGTACTTTTAAGTTTCATGTAACAAACAAGAGGAAGTGCAGTCTGTCTATCCAAAGCTGCAAAAAGCTTTCTCGTCCTTTGGTAAAAACAGGGGATTACAGTCTCATAAAGTCTGGCATCTTTTCCCTGTAAAGTGCATTCCTCAACCCTGAACCACAACAGCAGCGTCTCACCCTGACTAACTTTGATAAACAAGCTGTTATTGGCTCTTTCTTCACCCTTGCAATCCTGATAATGATCTCGGAACATTTTGCATCTTACTGGAACTTTGTGCCAGGGGACCAGTCTTGAGCAATTACAACTTTTTCCATATTCTCATAGCATTTTACAGAGTAGACACCTGGTTACTGTAGCGCAGTGATCTCAATTGTTTTGGCTTGTGTTACTAGTAAGAGCTTTTGCACATGAGAAATGGTGAACAGCTTAACAAAAGAACACTATTAAAGCTGCATTATTTCAATAAAAACACAATTAACACTTAAGTCCAAAGTGGCAGTGTGGGGCAGCAAAACTGGGCCTGAGAACTGTGCCAAAGATGGTGATATCATAATGATATAATGATAAGAATAAGAAGAAAAGCAAACATTTGTCTCAGAAATGAACACCTCATTTGATGGGTTTGTGTTTCAGGATCCAGTGTCTAATAGAATTAAACTGAACCTTTGGCCAAAACTGGTTCTAGTATGAATTCTAGATTGATATCACTTGCATATACTTAATCCTCTGTCTTGACGACCCCTTGAATGCTCATTTCCTGGCAAGTAAGCCTCTAAACCATCTCCAAGGTGTATCTAAATCGCACAGCTGTATTTGATAAGTGATAAAACATCCACAACAACTACTGATATTTTCAGCAGAATGGATCAAGAGCAGCTAAAGGACAGAAGGCAGGGGGATTATTCGAAATGGAAATAAGGTGGAAAGTTGGACGAGCCTGCAGTGACGGTGGTCAGAGCGGATTGCGTCAATGCATTTCAAAAGCCACAAATAGGTACGATAAAAGTAATTTGGACCCCAGTGACATATGTGCATATTTTCTCACAAAAAATATTTAGAGGATTAGCTGCTGTCAAGATTGCTGCTAAATAAAGCAATGCTGTGTATTTTCAGAGCTTAACAGAATGCTGCAGCACTGACAGAAAGTGTGTTGACTTTGTGCCACAGAGGATAAAGGGGGGTCCCAGCACGGCCAGTGTCGTTGACCTGTACTGACCTGATGTCACGCCACCGTCTGTCGTCTGTTGGGGAGAAAATAAAGCAACAAAAACACCTTCTGACAGATGAGTTCCCAAAATTAAGATAAATACAGCTCTTCTTTGAACAACAACTGGCTACTTCCTGGAATTTCCCCCAGCAGAGTGGGAGGTCTGAGCAGGTGCTGCAAAGGAGCACAGAAAGTATGTAATAAAAATGTAATTGCAAATGTTATTTAAATCTGAATGATATTCTAGGAAAACTACACGTCAACAGCTCTACCATTAACTTGTCATTCTTTTTTCATTTGTTTCTGCAGCATCTGTATCGGTTTGACATTTATAGTACATCTGTGCGGGTTTGTAGACATGTGCTTAGTTCCTGCTGAGAGACTTCCAGCTCCGGGGTCATTTATTACCCAACTCCCCTGATTTTGACTGCTGGGCTTGTACCCCACAGCCCTGTCCTCTGCTTTTCTCTTTCCCCTTCAGAGACCTTCTCTTCCCACACCATGTTCTCTCTGCAACTCTGGCGTGGCCCCCAGAGTGGTCTGCTGCTCTCATCACGACCCCTCATTCTCTTCCTCCTTTATCCGAACAATTTATACTCTTTGCCATGTACATCTTTGGGAGCCTAAACTCTATGCATTTGAGAAATGACTGCGGAGTGTTTTAAGTAAGAATTTTTATTTCCTATTTTTCCCAGTATTTTTTTTAACATTTGATTCCGGAAAAACCCGATCATGAGGGAACAACAAGGAACATACTTTAAAAAATTATAATAATAAAAAACCCCATCACAATATTCATTGAAAAGGCAGTTATACATATTTTTAATGGGATGGTTGTGACAATTGTACTATTTTGACTTGTTGTCTCCTAAATTTAAAAAAAAAAGAAAAACAAGCCTTAAATTGTGACTTATTCATCCGCCTTCTTCTTTTTGCACTCTGGTGAGGTACTGTTGGCCTGAGAAAAGTGTTCAGACATGGCAGCAAGCGCCCTGTAGCGGTGTGAAATCGTATTCTTTACTTCTTTCGGCAGTTCAGCATAGCTGCAGACAAAAGGGAAATAGTGAAATGATTGCCTGGGGTTCAATAGTTAAAATCTCAAGTTTGTTAGATGAACGGGCTCAGCAAAGTGGTAATTTGTTGCAAGAACTGATCAGAAATTGTTCATGCGGTTGTAATCAACCACAACAGTGAACACGTGGTCCGATGTCTCCCCCTTGTGGTCTTAGTGGAAATGTTCAAGCAGTCGTTTCTTACGTTTTGTCAAACCCTTAGGCAGGAAACAAGGATCCCAACCAAAGTCTCGAGGACCCCTTGGTTCCACAATGTGTCCCTAAAATATAATGGGACAATATTATATAAATGAAATAGAAGAAACAGACACTACACATGAACCTAATGAGGTGTTTGAAGAAGTTTACTGACCTCTGTTTTCCCTCTGAAGAGCAGCACAGGCTCATCTCTGCCAGCAGAGTATGCAAAGGTGCAGAGAGCCCAGGCTGATTTATCTTCAAACCCAGCCAGAAGTTTGTACAAGCCTACAAAAACAAGTAAAGTTAATAAAGCTCAGCGATTACTCCCTTAAGTAAATAACACAATACAATCAACTAAATCATCAGTATCTGGACTATTTTCATACCTTCTGGCTTGAGTTTATCCAGGAACCATTTTCTGCAAACAGTATTTAAAAACTTTTATTATTACTGTCAATTAATGTAGAAATAAAGACTGGCCGAATGGGAAATTGCTAGAACTGACATGTAAGGACCAGGAAGGCCCCCCAGTGCTCTGAAACACAAACACGTGTCCTCCACAATAACTGGTCCATCAATCTGAAGAAACAAAATAAATGTTTTAACTCTCAGTAACTTGCATGTTATAAGTGCATGGCAGTGCGGTCACTGTACCTTCTGTGCAGCCTCCTTACACTTCTGTATGGAAATCTCATCTGGCTCTCCTTGGTATTCAGGTACTGTTTAAAAAAAACAAAACACGTGAGGTATTATTACGTGATTTAATTTATTTTACTAGTGACCTCTTTTAATACTTACAGTCAATCTTTTTAGACACGAGCTTGTATGGAAACGTATCTCCCAGAATCTGAATGACCTTTTATATAAGATAAACACAAGCGATTTGAGAGGAAATTCAACAGGGAGGATTGATTTTTCACACGAGACACGATATTTCTGGTTTGTTTTGCGGCTCATGGTCGCTGGCTATATTTAGCAAACTCAGACGCGAAGTGTTCAGTCGTAAATGAATGCGGTTAAATGGTTATCCAGAATAGCAATATTAATATCAAACAGCAAGAGCGTTGGAACAACATTTTTCAAATGCTTAAAATTTTTACCTCTTACCTCTTCGAGTTTCTTTGCGTTTCCAGTCACGAATACCACAGATCTACCTGCCGGCACAGCCATGATGAATTTTATCAGGAGGGTTGACGCTGACGTACCAATGACTTCCGGCTGAGCAAAGACCAATCAAATACGAGCTGAAGGCCTCAGCAAGTCACAGGGCAAGGTGTAGCCCCACCTTCGAAAGATAGACCAATCGGGGTGCTTTTCTTTTGCACCGGTGCAGCTAGCAATCCCGTCCGACACGAAAACAAGTACAAGTTGCCATGTGGAAAAGCCTGGTATATCAGGGAAAGCCGACTTCTTGTGAACTGAAACGTTTTTGGAGTGTTGCCGCCGAATATGAGCCTGTTACCCCGAACTGCCGCTGACTTTAGCTCTGCTGAGTATTGGGAAAGGTTCTTCAAGAAGAGGGGGGAGAAATCTTTCGAGTGGTATGGAGACTACAACAAACTCTGCGGCGTGCTGCACAAATACATAAAAGTCCAACACAAGGTAGGAAATCTTGTTGAAATACAGGTATCCAAATTTAACGTTGTCGCCACAGCAACGTGCTAATGATAATGTAACAGTGGATCAATTATGGACTCTGTTTTTCCTTGTTTTTTGGTAATTTCAATTCTGATCAAAACATGAAAAAGTGTGAAGGGATAATGACTGATATTAATTGTTATTAAAAGGGTAAAGGCCTGCAGCCACGTGTTTGTCATCACCATTCCCTTATTTTTATAACCCGTTTATTTTATTTTCTAACTAACTAACTAAACATCTGTCTTTCAGGTGCTGGTGGTCGGTTGCGGCAACTCTGAGCTGAGCGAACAGCTTTATGACGTCGGCTACAAGCATCTGACTAACATCGACATCAGTGAGACTGTGGTGACCCACATGAACCAGAGAAATGCTGAACGCCGGCCAGGCCTCACCTTCCAGCAGGTGGATGCAACTAAAACTCCGTACGAGGACGGCAGCTACCAGGCTGCCCTGGACAAAGGCACACTGGATGCCATGGCAGCGGAGGAAGATGGAGCGCTGGCCAGGAACATGCTCACTGAGGTAGGAAACCTCATTGACCACAGTGTTTGTTGAATGGACGTCTGTTCCGTACACAGCAAGATTGTTGTTGTTTTTTCTTTCCCATGTCTCCAGGTTGGCAGAGTGCTGTGTTTTGGCGGACGGTATGTCTGTGTGACGCTGGCTCAGGAGAGTGTGATCAAACTGGCTGTTGAGCACTTTGTGCAGCTGGGCTGGGCGGTCAGACTCCACTGCCTGCAGCAGGAGGGTGGCTCCGAAGAGGACTCCTTTGCGCTGCCAGTCTTTGTGCTGGTGTGCACAAAGTTTCGCCAGCCCATGCCTCAGCCGGTTCTGGAGATGTGTCTCGGCGAAGACGGAGCGCCCGCCCGTCTCTCGCAGATGTCGGAGTTGCTGTCGGCCGTGAGGGAGCATCAGGCTTATTCTGTCTTGAAGAAGAGACTCCGCACAGACGCAGGCGCCGGCTCGGACATTTCGCTGACTCTGTGCCACGCCAAAACTGGGCTTCCCAGATACACTCTCACAGTGCAAGACTGTCTCCCCAGTGCCAAAGTGCCAAGATCCAACCACTTTGCTATTTTTATAGGTGAGTGGTCACATTTTCATTATCATGCTTTAATTCCACATCCTTTTTTAATTCATTTTTATTTTTCTATGTTTTTCTCTCCTTGTCTTATCTTGATAGTACCACAGGGTAGTGAGACATCCTGGCTTTACAGCTCCAGCGAGGGTCGAAAGCAGGTAGCAGGCAGTGCAAACTTTAAGCGCCTGATCATTGTTTCAATGCACAGAAATCAGGAATACACTGATTTGGAGGCTGTCCAATCAGAACTTTCACCTATGGTCATGGAACTGGCTCCACCGGGAATGCCAGCAAATCAGCGGGTAAACATACAAAAGTCCATTTTCTATAAGTCTGTCGTTGACATCTCATGTCATAGTCACTGTATGTAGCAGCATACTCACCCTGCTTTGTGATCCTACTTAGGTGCCGTTCTTGACAGTTGGAGGTACCCTGGGTTGGAGAGAGGAAATCAGTCGGGGTGTCAGTGAGCTGAGTGGGGAATACTGTGTGGAGAATGTTAAAGGAGAAGATGGTGAACTGTATCGGAGGCTCATCTTCCTGTCCAACGCTAACATCATCCAGTCAGAGTGCCATCTCATCTCTTCAAATCCAGGTCCGTTCTTTCTTCTTTTTTTCTCTGCATTATTTTGTGGTTTGGTTTGTGGTCTTGAAGTGGAACCTGTGGAACACTCTGATAGGATGGTGCCTGAAAGTACAAGAAATTGGTTTTCATTTATATCTACCTTCATTCTTATGAAGGAATGTAAAAGTTGTGGAACACTTGCTACAATACCAAAGCTGCTTAGAAAGCTTACTGAAAGGTCAAGTGTGCAAGATTTTGAGGTTTTGAAGAAGGGACAGCGACATCAAGTGGTCACATTCCATTTGGAGAATCTTTCACTCTCCCTCCTCTCCCTGTGAACTACGGTGGCCTGTGCATCCATTCCTGGAGACCTCGTCCAGACTCTTTTCTTTGGTTTATTTGAAGACGGGAGCAGTCAGCCTAATTATTGCGGTGCAAGATGACAGCTAACTGGGAGCACGACCCTTTCTATATGTTTAATATAATAAAACCATCTTAAGGCTAGGAAAATCAAATTGCATTTATTGTACTTTGATTATACACTGTTATTAATGTATTTATGGGCAGTATATTAAGCTTTCACCAATATAAAAGCTAGCTGGATCTTTATCCGATGATCAGACGAAAAGATGGGGAACAAATACAAGAATACAATAGCTGAAATATATATAGCTGATATATATATATATACATATATATATATATATATATAAAAAGAAGTAATTTCAGTAGGTAACATTGATCAATATTTGTGTGCCAGCAGCATCAAGTCACAAGAAGAAGAGCAAAAAGAAGACCAAACCAACAGCTGCTCCCACAGCCTCCACACAATCTTTGTCAGTGGACAGCAGCTCCCTCTGCTTCTCTTACCAAGAGGTCATGGTGGCTGGACTGTCGCTGCTGGGAGTGGACTCGCCACAGAACAAAGGTCAGTTCATAAGTCAGCTAATAAATTGGCAGGATAAGTGAATTAAGAAAAAATAAATAATTATCACAGTGAGTGAGAGCTGACTGTCCTGTCTCCTCTCTCAGGGGGCCCTGTGTCGGTGCTCCTGGTGGGACTCGGCGGCGGAGGCCTGGCTCAGTTCCTGCGAGATTTTGTGCCCAGCGTCACCATTGAAGTGGTTGAGCTCGACCCAGTTGTGTTTGAAGTGGCGAAGGAGTGGTTCGGCTTCAGGCCAGACGACCGCTTGACTGTCACACTCGGCGACGGCCTCGATCGCATCAGTGTGCTGGAGAAAGAAGGTAGGCGGCGGAGGACACGGGCGCAACAGATCAGTCCTTCCAAGAAAGAAAGAAGAAGAAATGACTGTGATTGTGTTTCATTTTTCTTTCTTTCTACCGAAGGAAATCAGTCCTTTGACGTCATCATTTTTGATGTTGACAATAAAGACAGCACGGTCGGAATGAGTGGCCCTCCGGCTGCGTTTGTAGAAACGGCATTCCTGCAGAAAGTCTGCAACCTTCTAACACCCAGAGGTACTGAGATATCGACTATATTTACTTCCCACCAAAAGAGTTTATAATTTTTTAATTGTTAATCTGTTTATTAGAAATAATTTTGACCCAATTTCTGTGCTCAATTTGTGGTTTTTGTCCCCCCTTCTCTCGCCGCTTTTGAACCAGGTATATTCATACTCAACTTTGCTTGTCGCGACATGGCCCTGAGGGAAAGCGTGTTGGAGCACGTGAAGGCATCGTTCCCCACCACCCTCTCCAAGAAGATCGAAGAGGATGTCAACGAAGTGCTGCTGTGCTCTCGCAGGGGACGGGAGAGATCGGACGCCGCCAGCATCCCTCCGTCCCTGACCCAAGCAGCCAAGAATCTGCAGAGCTCTCTGTGCTCAGACAGGACTGGAACCGGCAGCAGGCCACAGTTAGATGTTGCAGACTTGCTGAGTGACCTCAGAGTGATTTGAAAAGACATTTGTGACCCCAGGAGAATGAGGGTCAACCACGTTTTTCAAGCTGGTTGAACATACATGTTAGTAAGAAATGAGAACCGGGAGTACTCACTTGTGTAAAAAAAAAAAAAGAAAAAGAAAGGGGTGGGGGGAAAGCCCAGTGTAAAAAAAGATTCAATGTGTGCAATCAGAAGTAAAGTATGTTTTATCTTTTTTTTTTAAAGTTTGAATTCTTGTCCAAAAGTGGAATCAATGTGAGTCAATGCAATTTTCCTCCACAATACTGTATTTAGCCCTGACTTTCCCTTTTGCTTTTATTCCAGATCTGCCTCAGGGCCTTTACGCCCTCACAGCTAAAGAATCCAGGCGTGTTATTTACAGTAGATGAGTCTCCCACCATGTCTCTAGTTGCAGTGTTTTGTAGACCTGAGCCAGAGCCAGAGCCCTGCCCTCGCTGCATGTTGGACTCTTTCCGTTTCTTGCCTGGGGGACTTTGTGAAATTAGTGCCAGAGGATTGAGCACTTTGTCATACTACTTCCAAAAAAAACACAATGTCGTAAATTTACAAAAGTCAAATGTCTTTTTATTACCACTTATTGCACAATTTAATTCAACCTCTGCTCTTGTTCATGATATTTTATTCTGAAACGAGCCATATCATCATAGCTGGCACTCATTCATATCAACTCTATTAAATGAACAATGGAGATCAAAGTTTCTCAATGAAATTGGTGAATCTGGCGGCATGACTTTGATCTGGCATTATAGCCTTTATGGCATAAGTTGTTCAGGAAGTTGATGTGTTTCTGGCTGGAGCTGCCGTGTCGTGCCAGCCCCACTGCCGGCAAAACTCATTTCTCGTTGCTGGCTGCTGCTGAACCTCAGATAAGGAGAAGCAGCAGGAGCTGCGGCTGGAGGAGGAACCCTTACACTCCCCTTCCTGTAAACCACAGCTGAAAGTCTAACGCGCCTCAGGTGGGCTCGTTCGACAAATTCAATCTTATTTTGAAAACCGGAAGTCGACAGAGGCTCACCCACTTCTTCGCTAACTTCGCCAAGTTCGACGCAATTCAATAACTTCATCATAGTTTTTAGGGAGTCTCGTGGAAAAAAGGTCTCGATCGGCTCTCCTTAACTCGGAACCGTTTTTTTTTTTTTTAAACGGACTCGTTTTTAGTGTCAAAGTGGAAGTGGTACCGGAACCGTCGCTGCCCCTCCATGGTCTCAGCAGCGGTTAGGTAGCGCCAAGTCTGGGGGGCGGCGGTTTAACAGACTTCATAGGGGGGTGGGTTGGGAAGGAGTTACGGGAGACGGATGCCTTGACACGATGGTGAAGACGTGAAGGACGGGTTGACTCGCGGCAGAGGTTCGGGGAGGACTTGCTGCGATGGGCAACCGGGGGATGGAGGAGCTGATCCCGCTGGTCAATAGCCTGCAGGACGCCCTGAGCAGCGCCGGGGAGAGCTGCAGCCTCCAGCTGCCGCAGATCGCTGTGGTGGGCGAGCAGAGCGCCGGGAAGAGCTCCGTCCTGGAGAGCTTTGTGGGCAGGTAAGAAAACCCTCGACATAAAACCGTTACGGGAGCAGGAGAGACACGGCCACCCAGTATGTAAGGATGGAATCCCCGCTAGCGTTATAAAATTATGCCAGAGTATTCAGAAAATGATCTTCCTTTACCAGTTTTGTAGTATGTCTCTTGTCTTTTGAGCATCCTAGAAGTGAGAAAAGTCCATCCTTTCCACCGTTTGCTTTGCCACTTTTCATAAGTCCTGTGCTGAAACTAAGACTGGCTCTTTGTAAGGTCATAAAGGGCACTGATGCCACTCCCACATGAGTGACCACACCCCAGGCAGGTGTATGTCCCACCTTCTCCCCATGGTTTTAACCCCGCCGCAAACACGTGAAAGGTCAAATGAACCATCAGTTTTAACAGGAAGCTAAAACCCAGACTTTTTGCAGGAGGCTATTAACAGAGGGTTAAACGGGTCTGTTTTGCAGAGAGTTTATTGGACTATAAGTTGTATGAGGCTCCTCCCCAAGGTCTCAAAATGCGTGTAGTATGCGGCCCTTTCATAGTTTTAGACTCTGGGTTTTCTGCAACGGTCAAAGTTTGCGACTACAGCTGTGATCCAAAGTGGTAGCTCAGCATACTGGGATCTGTGTTCCCTCTGATCTCCAAGCAGAGCTCCAGGCGAGCATTTTGAACCAATCACAACCCCTTCACGCTTGTCCCCGGGTCTCCACCCCAGAACTTGTGACAGTCTGAAGTGGTTGAATGCTGGAGGTGCCGCGGTTCTGTGTGACGGTAGCCAGAGTGCGCAGCCATATCTGGAAGTGGAGGGATGTGGAGGGGCACTAGCATTGTTTTTTGTTGATCCTACAGATTTGTTGACTTGTCTTTTTGTGTTTTTTGTGTTTGTGTGTCCTCTCACTGTGGGCAGAGGTGAAGGAGGTCTTATGAGGTGAAGTTGGTGGCTTGTTTTGACAGATCATAAATAGAGGTTTCAGCGGCCGTTCGGTGGAGTGGCGACATCCTGTCACAGAAGGAATGCTCGTCTCAAGACAGTGGGACTCTGTTGGCCTTGAGTGTATTGTCCACTGCAGCCCGACTGCCTGTTCACAACATGATACTGAGTTTCCCCCCTAAGTTTGCGCTGCGGCTTTCAAATGGCGCTCGACTCTGTGTTTTGACAGCTCTTTTTTTCCGGGAGAGAACCAGACTTTTGACACAGTATCAGGATGCAGCGAAACAAACTTCCTGAATCTGGCTTTAATAGGAAGCGTGAGGATTTGTTTTATCCTGTTCATTGGGGTTTTGTCCGTCTCCGATCCCAACCCTAAACTCATTTTAGCCGTTTTTATATTGGTCAAAGATGTCCCTGTTTTTCTGAGTTTTATTTTTAGCTGAACTCGCTGATCTTCTGGGAGGAAATCCTAGAAACTCACTGGCTCTTTGTGCTGTGGACACTTTTAAAAGGTTGTGCTTTGCTGTAGTGTGTACATGCTCCAGACCAAAGATGCAAGTTCGCCTGACAATACAGGGAAGTCGTGCGTCTGTTTGTGTGTGTGCGTGCATGCGTGTGTATCCTTCTCCAAATTCGCTTCTTCCTCTGCAACAGAGACTTCCTTCCGCGAGGAACAGGAATCGTCACCCGCAGGCCACTTATCATCCAACTGGTGAATGATAGAAGTGGTAGGTAGGACACACCCATCCATATATGTATGTATACCCACAGTGTCACATGCTGACTGTTCTTGAGCCCGTACCGAAAACTGCCACCAGATGGCAGTAGGAGAGTTTAATCTCGACAATCTTGACATGTTCCAGACAGCTAAAAAAAAAAAGAAATTGAAAACAAAATACATTTCCGCGTCATATGATTAAATCCACAAATTCTTTACGTAAGTATTGTTGACTGATGTTTATCTGATAGTTTTGTTCATTTTTTTTCGTTGCTGCTGTTTGATTTATTTCATCTCAAGAAGCAACGTCTTTAATACATTCCTTTGCACGAAAACAAGTCTAATCTTAAAATTACAGACCACTCCCTCACTTACGTTATATGAAGAATTTTTTCATTTTTTTTTTTTTTTTTAGAAACAACAGAATAATTTGACTCGCAACAGCAACTACTCACCACCAAGTTTTTAGCCAAAACATTCCCTGTAGCCTCATTTTCCTAGCTAAACGGTTCTCCTCTGAGTTTGAAAACCTTGGTGCTGTTGTTTCTAATGCACTGCGCTGTATCACCATCTGTGTCTGCTCACCGTCTCCTTTAGTTTGCTTACGTGCAGCGACCTCTGGGCGCAAATAAACACAGGGGCGCCGCCAACGTGCATGTGCGTCCAGCTCAGACGCGACTGTGGATATTTTGGCTCAAAACGCAGCGCTGGTGTTGCCCTCTTAAGATACATCAGGTTGCCAGGTCCTCTGAAGACGCGAATGACATCCTACAAGCATGAAATATCAAGACACACAAGTTACGTGTGTCTTGATATTTTTTATTTTTATGATCTCCTTTTACGTTGGAGCATCAGTGGGGTGGAAGCCTTCCAGTCTATGAACAACATAGGTTGTGAGTAGTGAATGTATGATGTATTCATTTTGGAGAAACCGTCCCTAAAAATAGCAAAAGTGCATCCATTTTTATTTATTTATTTATTTTTAGCTTTGGGGCCAACAACAGCCCGCATCTTAATTCCCATCTGTCCGTCCTCTCAGAATATGGAGAATTTCTCCACTCTCGGGGAGAGAGGTTCACAGACTTCAACGAGATCTGCAGGGAGATCGTCAGAGAGACAAACAGACTCACCGGCTCTAACAAAGGCCTCTCTGCCGTGCCCATGCACCTGAAGATTCACTCACCAAATGGTAACGGCTGACTGCATATTTATCGCGTGTGTCCAGACGTCTTCCTTCTCATTCAAACACTGGTGTGCGTTTGTGTGTGCTGGCCAGTGCTGAACCTCACCCTGGTGGACCTGCCGGGCATCACCAAGCTGCCCGTCGGCGACCAGCCCAAAGACATCGAGTACCAAATCCGGGACATGATCATGCAGTATGTGTGCAACGAAAACTGCCTCATCTTGGCCGTCATGCCGGCCACCAGTGACCTCACCAACTCCGACGCCCTTCAGCTGGCCAAAAACGTCGACCCTCAAGGTGAGGCGCTGGTGTGTGTGGTGCGTGTGTGTGTAGATGTAATTGTGATTTTTTTTTTAAATTCTGAGCACTGATAATAACTTTTAGGTCTGCGAACCATCGGCGTCCTCACCAAACTGGACCTGATGGACGCAGGGACCAACGCCAGGGAAATACTGGAGAACAAGTTGCTCCCCCTACGTCGAGGTGTGTTGCTCGACTCTTTGTGCTCTTGTTTGTGTGTCGTTTGAGCCAGCTGGATGTCACACACTCACGCCACATACCGTCAAAGACTTCTTCGAGAAAGCTGACGTCAGAGTTGCATCATTTTTCAGTAACCAGATGTTCAGCCTCGGTCATCTCAGTCACTCACTCCTTCCCTCACTTTATTTCTGTCAAACTTCCTTTTATTTTCCATCTCTCTGCATATCTGCCTGAGTTTTTTTTTTTTAAGATGTAAAATAATAGTAATGAAGAGTCCTATTTTAAAATTTAGATCAAATGATAAATTAAAAGCCTGAGTCAACAATGTTAAGAGCATCCTGCTTGTTTCTCGGCAGAACAAAATAGAACAATGAGAGGTCACACAGTGTTTGTGGTGTAACCCAGACAAGCACAAAAAAGTGGGGGGTGGCAAAAAAAGAGTGCTTGAGGAAGGAAGAAGTGATGATCACAGGAAAAAGAGAAGATATAGAAGAGAAGAGCTAAAAAAAAAACTGAAAATAAAGTAGGTAAAAGAAGGAGCATCTTCTTCTTCTCTTCTTCTTCTTCCGCATTATCCGAAGGAGCATGTTAAACAATAACTAAAGAATAAGGGTGGAGCCACAGCTGTGAGGCGCTATTATTCTGTTTATTCTAAAGCTGGAGACACTTGTTTCAGTTGCCTTTTAGCTCTGTATAATAGTATTAGAGTATTACAGGCTTGGTGTGTGAGATTTAGCAGCTTATTGTAACAAACTGTGACGTTAATAATGTCTGTTTTCTCTTGATGTCTCACTTGATCAGTAGACTGCTTTCAATTTTACACATTGGGCCTGTTTATAAAACTTTTCACTTCAACACTAAACATTTCCCTTTTAGATGAAATTTAAAAAAAAAAATGGGGGTGAGGGGTGGAGCTTAAAAGATTGAAATCACCTGTTAAGTGACACCAATTTCCGGAATATGAAAATGACAGAAGGTTTCAATGTGTTTTAAATCCATCCTCCATAGTGTAGTGTGTGATTGTATGTGTGTGTGTGTAGCCAGGGCAGTGTTCTCCAGTGACAGTGTGTGTGTTCAGACTGTGTAGAGCAGCGCCAGGTGCCGGATCCTTCATGCTTCTCCAGTGCTGCTAATGCATTAGCCACGGAGGGTCACTGACACACACACACACACACACACACACACACACACACACACTAGCAGCAGCAGCATTGGACATGGAGCCTGATGCTGTTACGTCGGCTGCAGGGGGAAATAGGGGATTTGGCCCCGGAAGCATTTCAAACATATTGCTTCCCCATCTTTTGACAATTTGGGTGTCTGGAGGTCAGAGGTCACCTGACGTCCCTAATTGTCCTTAGTTCTTGCACTTTTTTTTTTCTCGCCAGGTTACGTTGGGTGGTCAACCGCAGTCAGAGGGACATCGATGGGAGGAAGGACGTTAGAGCGGCTCTACTTGCTGAGCAGAGCTTCTTCCAAAACCACCCAGCCTACAGACACATGGCAGAAAGAATGGGCACCCCGTATTTGCAGAGAATACTCAACCAGGTGACCGTCAACCAGGAAGAGGTCATCTTATTGTGATGAAACTACTGTAGGTTTCGGTTTTTCATTGTTCTGTTTTTCTCTTTGTTGTTGTTTTTTTAAACAGCAACTGACGAACCACATTCGGGACAAGCTGCCGGCCTTTTGCAGCCAGTTGCAGAGCCAGCTGCTGGCCCTGAATAAAGAGGCTGAGGAGTACAGGCAGTACAGTCCGGACGGGCGCACACACAGGACCAAGACCCTGATACAGTCAGTCAGTCAGCCGATACATTGTACACGTGTAACCCATTCAAATGTCCCTAAGAACGATCCATGCATCGGCGTCTCCGTGGATGCATCGCCCCCTGTCTGCCAGGTCGGTGCTGCACTTGGCCGGAGACTTTGGGAAGCTGATCGAGGGCTACGGGGACAACATCGACACCGTCAGTCTGTCTGGGGGCGCCAAGATCAACCAGATCTTCCATGAAGTTTTCCTTTTGAACTCACCAAGGTGTGCACCATCTTCCACAAGCGCGCTCCAGCACCACGGTGTGGTGCAGCGCTGATGAACTAGCCTTGGGGGGCAGCTGTGGCTCAGTTGGTAGTAGAGTGGTCGCGAATTGATGATCGAAGGGTTGGCGGTTCAAATCCCGGCTCCAACTGTCCACATGTTTGAAGTGTCCTTCGGCAAGGCACTGAACCCTAAATTGCGCCCTGCATGGCAGCAGCCACCCACCCATTGGTGTATGAGTGTGTGGGTGAATGAGAGGCCATTGTAAAGTTGTTTGAGGTACTGTGAAGGTGCTGGAAAGTGCTACATAAGTGCAGTCCATTTTATTTCCCCAGGTGGAGTCGGATGAGAAGAAGCTGCGGCAGGAGATCAGCTACGCCATCAGGAACATTCACGGTATCAGGTGCAGTGTTGTCGTGTCCTCTTTGCGCGTGTGCTTTTTTTGTTGTTTTTTTTTTTGCCCTGAAGCGGCGTGCTTATTGTGGCGTTGTCATTTGTCCGTGTCTGCCTGCAGGAGGGGCCTGTTCACCCCCGACATGGCTTTTGAAACCATCGTGAGGAAGCAGATTTCCAAGTTGAAGGCGCCGTGCGTCAAGTTTGTCGACATGGTCACCCAGCAGCTGATGAACACGGTGTACCAGTGTGTGAACAAGGTATCAGTGCGGAGCCCCTTCGCTGTCGTCAAATCCGTTTTCCGCTGAACCTTTTTTCGTTCTTCCCCTCTGCAGCTCAGATCCTTCCCTGCACTGCAGGAGCAAACGGAGAAAATCGTAGCAACTAAAATTCAGCAACAAGAGCGAAAATGCAAAGACCAGGTTCCTTCACACTCACACAGCCGGACACAAACCCGTGAGTCGTCGACTTCTGCCTCCCGCTCGGCTTCACGTGTGTCATTCGCTCTGTGCAGGTCCTGTTGCTCCTCGACGTGCAGCTCGCCTACATCAATACCAAGCACGAGGATTTCATTGGCCTGAGGTGACTTACTGAGTTACCTCGCGACTTTGAAAACACTACGATGACAGTCACGCAGTGGCGATGATGTCATACTCTTTCTCTTTCTGCCATTTTCTGTTAGTTTCCTGCCGTCTAGCAACCAGAACGGCAGGAGGGTCGTTGCCGGGGTCGTCGGAAACCAGGTGAGAGCGTTGCTGGAATCATTTACTTCTCATGGATGCATGTAAATGGATCTTAAGATATGAAAGGGACACCCAAAGCTGAAAGGTTGCCCATTAGCTACTCACCAGTCTGTCAACGTGGCCTCTGCAAACACAACCCAAATTTTCCTTTAACCTGACGGTTCAAAACGACACCGACTTTCAGACAATTTGGCTTTTGTTGATATACTGTAACAGTCTCTCCCTTGTGTTTGATCACACTTGGAATGTAAACCCCAGAACTGTAGTGAGAAATGTATCCTCCCACCCCATCGATGTGACTCTACGTCCCTCCCTCTCTCCTCAGGGTGTGGCCCCTTTGTCAAGGCTCACAGTAGGAGTCCAGTCTTTTTAAAGCCTCCTTCACTTTTTGCCGTGGCTGAAAGTCTTCCTGCCTCTTGCTTCCGACTGTCCCAGATGTTTTTGATTCGGGTCGGCTCTTCTCCCTGTTCCTCCGCTGAAATTTCTTGGTGCACCGCTGCACAATCTGAGTTGCTGAAATGCTTTCTGAGAAACTTTCTGAGCTTTTTCAACCACTTCTCTCCCCTCTCGCCCTAAGCGGCGTTGAGCTCCATCGCTCCATCACACGTGTCCGAACTCTGCGCTGTGGCTGTCTTGCAGATCATCCGCAAGGGCTGGCTGACCATCAGCAACATTGGCTTCATGAAGGGCGGAGCCAGGAAGTACTGGTTCATCCTGACGACGCAGACTTTGTCCTGGTTCAAGGATGATTCGGTGAGACGCTCACACTCAAAAGGCGTGCGGTATCATGTCAGATTTATGTTAAATACGTTGGGATGAATCTGAGGTGGGAAAAATGAGAGGACACAACACACGACGGTCCGTCCATGTCAACACATCTTTATTCAAATGGTGAAAAAACATATCGAGCTCATGAAACTGGCGGTAAACAAAGTAGGCAGGTCTGGTTCTGCTGCTTTATTGATGGACACGGTCGTCAGCGTTCTTCATTAAGACGAGCCGCAGCGGCGGGAAGAAGGGGGGGGTGTCTTCCTCTTGCGATGTCAGTGGGGCTGCCATCTGTCTGCCTGTCTGTGCCTGCTGTACAGGAGCAGAAGGTCTGCACAGCAAGTGTAGACAGGCAGACACACCACAACACTCTCGTCCTGTCGTCCCGGCGCGGTCTGATGTCACGGGAAGGGGCAGAGCGCAGGAAGTGATATCAGACGGAGGGGAAACACATGGCGGATTTTTTTTCTTCCTCTTCTTCTTCTTCTTCTTCTTCTTCTTATTCAAACCTTTTAAAAAAAAAGTTCGAATCTGTCTGGGTGGAAACCTCATTATTTGCTCACAACCGTAGTGTAGTGACGCCAGGTTGACCTTTGACCCCGTGAGAAGCGCGACGAAACAGAACACCTTGAACATCCTGTTTTAGGATGTGTGCGAAAAAAAACCCAATAACATTTCTCTGTTCTTTTTCTTTTCCGCCACCTGGATCTGGAAGTGAGGCGCGCTGTTTCCCCATTCCCTTCCTCAAACACCCCCTATACACACACACACACAAACACATACACCCTCGCCCCCCTCCCTGTTCTTCCTCTTTTGGGAGTTCAGGCATTCGGAGCAGCTCACTTTGACACAGCTGGAGCTGCCCCAAGCCAAACCTTCCCAAAAAAAAAAAAAGAAGAACAAACTACAAACACATGCATGTGCGCGCACACACACACGCACTCACACGCATGGTGGTAGGAGACTTGTGTGTCGAGCGTGCAGCGTGCACGCCGAGTCGCACTGTAAACAAGCCGGTATGCAAATAGCGGGAAAAAAAACATACAGCGGGACGGCCGGTCGGACGCACGGCCACTTCTCCAGATAAACAGCGCGCCG
Organism: Thamnaconus septentrionalis; assembly: GCA_009823395.1. Lineage (NCBI taxonomy): Eukaryota > Metazoa > Chordata > Actinopteri > Tetraodontiformes > Monacanthidae > Thamnaconus > Thamnaconus septentrionalis. The sequence continues at coordinate 5,761,974 of CM020508.1, read as the reverse complement.
CTTGAGCACGATGTTCCCAGACGCGGCCCCCAGGCATGCGTTTTATATACACACAGTGTTATAGGTTTACAGATCAGCTCACACACACACAAACGCAGGCGTCGCATATCTGCCGCAAATTACGCCGGGCCGGGCCGGGCCGAGCGGTCAGCTGTCAGCCACGTCGGAGCGACGGAGGAAGTTGCATCCCGGTCGAGTCTCTCTATCAGCTTCATCGGCCGTGTTTGTTTGGGAGGCCCGAGTGCCGCGCCGCTCACCCCTCGCTATCGCGGAGATCCCATCGGACGGAGCGCGCCGTCACCTCTCCACCCTCCGTCGCCTCTCTTTCCTCCCCCTCCTCCTCCCCCTGTATTCCCTCCTCTCTTTCCCTCCGTCTCCTGCCCGCCTCCTCCTCCTCCTCCTCCTCCTCCTCCTCCTCCTCCTCCTCCGGCTCTCTGTGGTTGCCAGTCTCCCTGGGACTATGCACATTCCAAGCTGGAAAATCTGAAGCTTTGTCCAAACACCAGCTTCCAAGATCTGCCCAGAGAAATCCCACATGGCCGTCTCCACACTGCAGACCTCCCCCCATCTTCTGACTCACCCCTCCAGTCCCCCTCAGCCCCCCCCCCAACTCCTCCGCTGCCCTTCTCTGAAATGCCCCCAACCCCCTAAAACCACACACACAGGGACACACACACACTCTACGTTCATCCCTACGTCCACGATTCCTCGACCGTCCAGCCTTCTAACGTCCGAGGCCGTAGGTTTCTCCTCGCGCGCCACAATATTTACCCTCCCACTGACCTCAAGCGCAACAGTTCAGAGTTTAATCTCCACGGCACATTGAGCAGACGTACATTCCTTCACCCCTCCACTGCCAGGGCGATTTGAAGAAAAACAGATGGCTCCGTGCCTATATGCGCAATCTACACTCGCCCCCGCGTGTGTGTGTGTGCGTGCATGTTCGTGCATGTGTGCGTGGGTGTGGATCTGGATGTGTAGGTGTGCGAGAGGCCTACTCTAAATCTCCCATCAGTCAATGGAAGAAGAGGAGCCCAAGATTTAGCAGCACAGCATCTCTGATGTCAGATGCCACACACGCACGCACGCACGCACACGCACACACACACACACACACACACACACACACACACACACACACACACAGAGAGGCGGCAAACTTTTCTGCTGCTCTGACCACTGGGAACACGGCTTACACTGGCATGCGCGCGCACACACACACACACACTGTGAAACGTGCATCTTGTCTATGCTTGCTATCGTAGGAAGAATGTCACAGCCTCACATGCACAAATGTAAAGGAGATATATAACAGTACGCAAAAGTAATTGGCAGACAAGTTTAACAGAACTTCAGTGGCCGGCTGAAAACTTTTAAGTCGCAGTTTTACCCTCAGATGACAGGCTGCTGGCGGGGCAACGCATGCATTTTGCTTTTCGAAATGCTAAAAAAGAAGAACAAATCAGCAGCAGCGTTATTTGTCAAGACAAAGCTGTGCGGGCGTGTGCGAGCAGGACGCAGTAGCAGTGGCCGAGCCGGTTGGAGATGAGCTCCGGCGGCGCCGGGCGAAGGTCGCTGGGTCTTCTTTCCTTTTTTTTCTCTCTTTTTTTTCCCACCCGTCTCGCAGCTGAAGCGCTTCCTTGCACTGTCTAACCAATGTGCAGACTACTGTACACCAGTAAGATCCTGAACAGGTAGTCTGAACACTGGGATGACGGAGCAGGACCCTCCTCCTCCTCCTCCTCCTCCTCCCCCTCTTCCTCCTCCTCGTCTTCCTCCTGTACGGCCTCGGCCGCTCCTGGCGGCCCGGCTAGCAGGTTCCGGCGGCGGCGGCGGACGAGTTTCCCGCCCGCTCCCCTCATCCGTCCTCTCTTCACCTCCTCTCTCCTCTTCTCCTCCGTCCCGTCCCGTCAACGGCCTGTTGCGAAGTTTTGCGGACGAGACGTCCACCTCGGCCGCCGTCCCTGCCCGACTGCGGCGCCTCCAGGAGTCCCGCCGTAGTATCCAGCCTTGACGTGGCACATTGACTCATTCGGCTCGGGGGGGATCTGCCCGTTGACTCGGCCGAAGGCGTAAAAGAAAATTTCGGGGAGTGAGCGAAGGAGAGTGTGAGGGAGAGGGAGGGAGAGGGAGAGAGAGAGAGAGTTGGGGAGGAACTTAGCAGCCATATATGGGTTGATGGGACCCACGGGAGCTGGGCTGCAGTTTCTCCTCGCCGTCTCTCCTGCTCGCTCCTCCAAGCCTTCCCTCCTCTCCAGCTCCATCCAGCCGGGGATCCACCTCGCCCGTCCCCCTCCGTCCGCCTCTGTCCCTCCTCTTCCTCCTCATCCCTACTTTCTATTTCTACTCCATCGGAGAGAGCGCGCGCACGACGCTCCCGCCAGTCTCTCCTCCCCGCCCCCCTCCGCTTCCAAAGCGATCCCAGATGTTGCTGCGCGAGCGCCAATCGCGTTCTGTCATTTTTTTTTCTCCCTCTCTCTCGGTTCGGCCTCTGTTACAGGAAGTGGGCCCCTTTGGAAAAAGGAAAGAGGAATGAAGGAAAAGAGTCAGTGGGTTCAGGGCAGTGGCGGGAGAGGGAAGGCCAGAAAGTAGCAACCAGGACGGGCGCATCTCCCGACATGCGCGTGCAACCCCTATCACACACACACACACACACACACACACACACACACACACACACACAGATGCAGACTGCAAACTTTTCTGCTGCTCTCTCCTGCCTCTTCATCTTCTTCTTCCTCTTCTTTCTCCTCCTCCTCCACTGATGGTTCTTTATCTCTGTCGCCGCCGCTGCTGCCAACCGCTCTAGAAGGTTAGAGCGAAGGAGCCTGCTGGGGAACAGGGATGAAGGGGGGGGAAGGGCTCCTCTTTCGGAGAAATGTGTTAGAGCTCGAGTCTGAGTAATGACTTTCACATGTGGGCCCGGCCGTCTCTCCCTCCTTTCTTTTTTTTTCCTCCCCCCCCCCTCCTCATTCTTCTTTCTTCCACACCCCCCCCACCCCAAAACCCTCCCGTCCGTCGCCGTCTGCTTCTCCTCACCGACCCACACGTCCCCCCCTTCATCCCGGCTCCCGCTCCTGCAACTGTTTGCTGTCATTCACGGGTCCTCGGCGGTTGATGAGAGACTTTGGACTTGTGGCGTCGCCGTCCCTCCTCCACCTCCTCCCCCCCCTCCTCCGCCATCCATCCCTCCCCTCCCCTTGTCGCCGTTCGCTGCTCGTTAGCCGAAAAGACCAAGCCCAGCGCCGGCCTTGGATGGGCCGAGGCATCATTCGATACGTTCCACCTCCGCTCGCCTCCTCGCATATTTTTCCCCCCTCGACGGTTCAAGTGTCTCGAACCTCCTCCTCTGGGTTGCAAAAGTATTTACTACGAGACAAGTCACTATTTTCTTTGCTCGAAAACAACCCTCCACCCCCCCCCACACACCCTCCCCGGCCGAACTTCTCCTCTCCGTCTGTACTTTTGCTTGGCCATTAACGCCTCTCGCGGCCTGCTTCTCCCCCTCTGCGATGTCATATATTACCCTGCATTCCTCCGTCAAGGCTTATCTGCGTGCGTTTCTGTCTCCGTGCAGGAGAAGGAGAAGAGTTACATGCTCCCTCTGGACAACCTGAAGCTGCGGGATGTGCAGAAGGGCTTCCTCTCCAGCAAGTTCGCCTTTGCTCTCTTCAACACAGAGTCCAGGTTCGTGCGTGCGTGTGCATGTGTGTGCGTGCATGAGTCAGAAAAAGGGAGTTGCGCTCTTGACACTTGCGTGCTGGTGTTTCGGAGATACGGAGGATAAAAGGTGAACGGGCGAGAAGATGTCAGCGTGCTTCTCTGCCCTTCGGTTCACCTCTCCTCAACCCACGCGGGTATATACCCGGCGGGTCCTGTTTGTGATTCTGTCTCCCTTGCCAGGGAGTTGAGCGCGGGCCTTTGTTAGGTTTTATGTTTGTGTGAAACAGATTGAGAAAGACAGAGAGACAAAGAGCAGAGGGACGACAGAGAGGGAGAATGTGTTTAGGAGTTGGCGGCGGCCCAGAGCCTGGCTGCATGATTGTACAAGAGCATGTGGGCCTTGTTTATAATTCTGCGCTATGATGCTCTCAGACGCACAAACGCCGTGCGAGTGCGCGCGTGTGTGTGTGTGTGCGTGCGCGCGCGTGCGTCGACCGCAGCATACCGACGGCAGGCTCATTAAGCGGCTAATCAGAGCCAGAGCGCTTGGATCAGAGATGCGGCTGCGCTTGTTTGGAAAGAATTGCTCGACTCGCCACAAAGGAAAGAAGAATTGGACGGGCCGAGGAGAGAGAGAGAGAGAGAGAGAGCGAAAGAGAGAGAGACCAGCCAGGAATGTGTCAAAAGTCCATCCTATGGCGCCCCCTCCTTCTCCTTCTCCTCCTTCTCCCCCTCCTTCCTGCAGCCTCACGCTTCCTGCATCTGCGTTAGCATGTCCGCGAGCGTGTATGTGCGTCGGACAGTTGGCCGGTAATAAAAAAAAAAAAACCACATCTGGGGAGATTCCTGTAAAAAAACTCACAGTCGTCGAACCCGGGGCCGAGGAGGACGGCGTCCAAGTGGACAAATTTAAGAATAAAAGAGACCCGAGTGATGTATCAGCAACAAGAATATGTTCAATGTGCGTGTGTGTGAGAAAACGATCTGAGGCTAATAGCTGTGTAGTACAGTCATCGTTGGCCCGGCTCCCCAGCTGTTGGCCACCACGCCCTGACTTATGAAGTTCAACCATCCCAACACATCCACACCACCACCACCACCTCCGCCTCCACCACCTCCGCCGCTGCTGCAAGCCGCCGGCCCGTTCACATGACTTTTCCTGGTCCCCACCAACCCAACGCACTTCTGCTGGTTCCCCCCCGGTTTGCACGTTCACTGACGGTTTTGCGCACATTCGTCGGTCGCTTTCCTGTGTTTTTCTTTGAGTGCGAGGCGGAAACGGCCAAGTGGAGACAGCGACGAGCGAGTGATTAAAACGAACTGAGGGGGAAAAAAAAGGTTCTCAACAGATGGGCCACAGATTGCTCCAGATTCTTCAGCTTGCTCCTCGCTGTGGAGTCGCAGCCGCGCTGCCTCCAAAGCAAAAGGAATTGTGAACTAATGCTGTGGGGAATTGTGCGGATTAGGCACGGTGGTCGGTGTGAGATCCGGGCAGCGTGATGAAAAAAAGTCTCGGTTTTGAGGTTTTATGAGTTCAGCTTTAAAATTAGTTTCTTTTGAATCTGATAAAAAAAAAAAAAAAGATTATTTTTTTTCCAGCAAATGCAATCAGTGTCACCTGTGAACGACCTATAGATTGTCTGGAACATTTAGTTAACGTAAACAGTATGTTTGGTGGAAAGTGATGGAAAATAAATAATAGGACGGCGTAGCTTTCCCCACATTCCTGAACTTTTCTGGGTTGCAGCTCGACGCCGCAGGAACGCTGCGACCGAAAATATTAGCGGTTATGAAACAGCGACCTTTCCAAACTGCGGCAAACTTTGAAAACCAGTGTCCGTCCCGTGACTGGTGTGGACGAACGGGGAAAAAAAGAAGGATCATGAGCTGGATAATAAACAATGGAGAAATGAGATGGTTTAGATAAGAGGGTGTAGTGGAGTAGAGACTTCCCTCCACTGTCAACAGACCGACAAGTAAACCTGTGTTGTGTTTTTGTCTCGCTGATTTCTTTTTCCAAATTTAGGGACAGTTCTCCAACCTGTTGTGCAATTTAAAAAAAACATCCAAAATTGAAACAAGCACCTGTATTTAGTTTGTTTTTTCCCCAACTTAAACTCATTCTCCAATCTGTGAATAACGTTGGTTTGGATCCAAGACTCCTGCTGCCGAAGTGTTTATGGACTAAACCACAAACTGCCCGCTAAGTCTTTGCCATCGATTGTTAAAATCAATTTTCGTCTTTTTGTAGAGGCAGATAGCTTGAAAGGCTGCACGTCGATCGCAAGCCCCTCCGTAAATCAGCGAGGAGCCTGGCGGAGTGTCAGTGTTTGCTTTTGCACAAGTCTTCGTCGAGCTTCGTCCATAAATTACACACAAAAGGCTCCAACACCAAGACATTTGCAGCTTGTTGTTATAGTTTTAAAACAGCTTGAAAGGCATTGGTTTTATATTGCGTTTAAATGGTTGAAATAACAGTTTAGACTGTGCAGGAATCAAGTCTGACTTAAAAAAGAAGATTCAGGGGAAAAGAATGAATGAACGTGATGAATGATTGGTGTAAAACTCGTGCAAATGCATGATAATAGCTTGTTGATAAAAGTGCAAAATATTTATTGCTTTAGAATTCAAAGATTGGAAAGAAGGTCAGTCAGTGTTTACAACTTCTGAACTTTGACTGATACTGTGCAAACAGTGCTGCAGTTGTGCATCGGTTCCAGTTTGACAGAATCTCCACCACGTTTTTCTTTTTCTCCATTTTGTCTGTCTACTTTGTTGTTTTTTTTCCTTGCACATTTCTACATTGCCAAAACCGAAAAACGCTCCCACGGGTCAGATTTTTGGGGGGAAAAAAAAAAAAAATTGTCTGGAGCGTCTGCAATTTCTCAAAGTCTGTCGCCGGGGTCTTCCCCTCCACTCGAGGTGTCCGCCGCCGCCGCTTTCCTCTCCGGCTACCAGATCTGATCTGTACGAGCCGCAGCACTGCTAAGGATTATGGGCAGGCAGAGGCTGGTGGTAACCGTAGACCCCGGTTCCCACGGCTCTGCCTTACTGCGGCTGGGAAGGAGCGCGAAACTCTGAGGCCGTCACATGTGCAGTGGCGTCTCCGGAAAAAAAAAAAGGGGGGATAACTTTACGGCTTCTTTATAATCAAGCGAGTAGATATATTGCTATGGATGCGACGGCCGGCTGCGGTGACGCCTGACGCTCTCCCCCTGCGTCTTTTGCAGGAACGTCTACAAGAACTACCGCAGCCTGGACTTGGCCTGCGAGAGTCCGGAGGAGCTGGACGGCTGGAGGGAGTCTCTGCTGCACGCCGGCGTCTACCCCGAGCACGTCACCGTCAGTGCCCCGACACCTCCGCACCTGCCCGCCTGCCACCCCCTGCACCTTTAGCTTCCGCTCACTCGCTTAAAACTGCCTTTTCTGCCTTCTCCCCCCTTCATCCCCTTCGTCCCCCTCCCTCCCTCCGTCCCCCGCCTCTCGTTCTCCGCGCCGCCAAAACCCGAAAAGTCCCCCACCCCTTCCATCTCGCTCTGTCGTTGGCTCCTCAGCGCAGCATTCTTGGCCCATTATGTCACACCAGTGTGTGTGTGTGTGTGTGTGTGTGTGTATGTGTGTGTGTGTGTGTCTGCGCTCAAGTCTGTTTCTAATCAGCAGTTCCTAGTCCTCGGCCCCCCCCACCCCTTTTTCTGTTCCTACTCAGCCCCCCACCCCCACCCTCTCCCCACCCTCTCCTTCTATACTGCGCTTCCAGAGCGTTCCTGTCGCTGCGGCGCCGCACTTCTTGTCACAAGCATCAAGTAGATGCGCTGGGCTGATCACTTTCACTTCGCTCGTCTGGGTTTTTTTTTTTTTTTATCGCATGGGAATCGGCCAGCTGCGCCACTTGGGCGGTCAATTCCAGCACGTAATGTTCTCTGGTTTTAAGAAGACAAAAAACAAAACATTTGAGGATACAACTGTAAGGACGGCCTGAACAATATTTGCTCATGTGACCCAGGTGGACGGGCAGGGAAACGGCGCCGCCGACAGCCACTCAGACCCGCTGTTGGAGCGCCAGGTGCAAACCATTCGCAGCCTGGTCGAATCCTACATGGGCATCATCTATAAGAGCGTCAAGGACTTAATGCCCAAGACTGTCACGCACCTCATGATCAACAGTGTGAGTCGCCCAGGATCGGGTTCCGAAGGTCGTTGGTGCCAAACCCTGGCTTTGCCGCCGTTTTCCGATGGCAGTTTTGCGCTTCGAAGCCAGAGGAGAGAAGTTCGCAATTTACCTCTGGTGTGGCTAAAACAGTCTGTCTTGGAAGATGGCCCTTTGTGACATCATGAAGGGAACCGTCCCAGGTTAATGACTGCACGCCAGACCGGATGATGCACACATTAGGAGGGGTCTTGAGCGGGAGGCTGTAAACAGGAGATTCTGGAGATTTTCTTTTTGGTTATTCATCATGCAAAACTGCTCCACTGAGGTCCAGGATGAAAAATAAAGATGTAAAAGAATGGGTGTACATAATATGAAACCTTTGATATATATACATTGACATTACATCAGTCCTGGCACATGACGAAGCACCATGTAAACCCTCCCCACACCCTACCAATCTGAGCACACGCCAGCTAGACTGTGCAGAACAAGATGATTTCAGCCGCCCTGGCAGGAGTCGGTGCGAAGCCTCGATCCCAAGTGCGACCGAACAAAGGCGAAAGCTCTGGATGGGCCACAGCTGTTTACGATCCCGTCTCTGTGCGCAGGTGAAAGAGTTCATCAGCTCGGAGCTCCTGGCTCAGCTCTGCGCTCTGGGAGATTGCTCCGAGCTGATGGATGAGTCACCGGAGCAGCAGCAGCACCGCAAGCAAGTCCTCCGCAAGCACGCCGCTCTCAAGGAGGCCCTCGCCATCGTCTCCAACCTCTCCACCTCCGCCTGCTCCACCGCCCGGCCCTCGCCCGTCGACTCCGCCCTCTTGCAGACGCCCAGGTAGAGAGACGTGCATGCGGCGACGGGGGTTTTTTTTCTTCTTTTTTTGGCGGGGCTGCTTGCATGCAGGAGAAGCACGTGTGTCTGCCTCTTTCCCATCACTTAACGTCCTCTCCTTCACCCAGCTTTTCACTCCCTGCAAAGTCAATGGTCAGGACCAAGTCAGTGTACTATGGCCACGCCCCCGCCGTTGCAAAAGTGACCAGTGCACTCAGCCAGCCCGCATCTAGAGAGTGACAATGCCCTCTGGCAGCTCGCCCGCTCACCCTAGTGTGTACAGCAGACCAATGTGCTGAGGTTAGTCAGAAAACCCACAACTACAGTTTCATATCCGACCGGTCTGGATATTCTGAACTGTTACTATGATAGTTGACCCAAATGTGATTTATTTTATTATTTTTTTTTTTTTTTTTGCCCTATTTACTTTTAGCTACTGTGCATATTCAGTTTAATTTAATTAAAAGTACAGTCCACTCAAAAATGATATAATGGGGCTGTTGCAATATTGTTTTTATTGCAGTTTCACTGTGACGAGGGTCTCTGTGGGCCTGTGATTGGTCTTCTAGGCAAAAAGTGTCATGTTTTTTCAGCTGCTTTTGCAGAGGGTTAGGGTTACCCATCACGCATTAAAAAGTTTCATTGTTATTAGATAAACACTGGCATGACTTTATATCCAGGTCGCTGACTTTTGGAAATAAATAAAAATATGAAGTATTGCAAAGTATTCTAGCGTGGTTATGGAGGAATTGCAGGGTATACTGTGAGGTCGAGTTATCGCTACACCCCTGGCCCGTGCACACTCTGGAGGCGCTACAGAGGTACTTGGGCAGAGGGCGTTGTTATTTGAGCTGGGTGGGGGTCTGCAGCAAAAATGTGTTTCTGATATTCTAACTAGCATCAGGCCCGGCCGGCGTGCAGGACTCCTTCAGCGGCTCCGTTACTACGGTGCTCTGTCAGGTTGTCATCACTCTGTTCTTTGTCTTGCCCTGTTCCCATCCTCTTCCCTAGCACGCATTGGCCGGCATTTTTCACATTGCCTCATGCAAGAACTGTTATTTTTCATTCTGTTCTCCCCACCGCCTTTTTTTCACCCTTGTTCATTTCTTCACTTCTCCTCTTTCACTGGTTCCTCCCCTGTTTTTGGCTTGTCTCTCCTTTTTTCTCTCTGCCCCATTTCCTTTGTGCTCTCCAATGGTTCTTTAGGTTCTTTCCCAGCACATACAGCCTCCCGCTTTTCTTTCCATCCAAGCTTGCATCTCTTTTCCTTACCTCATTTTTCTCCCTCCGATACATATACAGTTCATTAGGTTTGAAAGATGTTCTTTTGTACATTTTACCTCAATATTCACTTTCAACATGAAAATGTTTGTATGGATTGAAAACCAGAATGAACAATAGTTTGTCTTCTAGAAATAACCAAAATATACATTTATATACAAAAAAAACCTAGAAACATGTTCATGGGAAATTCTGAACTCAGCCATAGTGGATAAACATCTGAATTACGTTCACCTCGTTGCTCATCACTCTAACATTACTCTCACTCCGCATCATGTTCTGTGGTCTCGTAATCCATTTGTGAGGTCTTCCATCTGTACAGAGTTTTCTGCCTTAAATATTACATCGGGTGACTAGTACACATTTAATTTTCTGAAATAAAAAACTAGGCTCTGTTTTGTGTTATACGCCATATGGCTGGTCGTGCAGCTATTTTCTTTTGGGCTCAATTTTTGTTTTTGCTTAACTGAATCATCGAATGTATGAGTAGTAACATAATTCAGATTTTCCTTTTCTTTCTAGGAGGCATCCTCCAGCCGTCCCAAAGGTGAAATAATGCAGAACTTCATTACCCATGCACCCGAGCGATCCTTCCAGCTGCAGCTGACAGCTACCCAGAGACAGCCCAGAAACCTGTGCAATGTGTAATCCAGCTGAAGCCCTGTACTTTTCTGCTCTCCGTCTCCTCTGGGAGCTGCTGTCTGCAAAATTCACTCTTGCTGTGAGCCTGTTTTGTACATATTATCGTTGGCCGTAAAGGCTGGAATGTACTTGACTGTCTTCTGAAATGCATCAAGTGCTTTAACTCTGTAAATGCATGAAGCAAATACATTTTTTTATTTTACCAAAAGAGAATACAATACAGTTATTGTCTATGAATAAATATTTTATTTTATATTTATTTTTTTTGTAAGGTCTGGTTCTTCATTCATTAACTGAGCCACTGAAATTACTTTTACATCATCTACAACAGTATACCTTTGTATCATATGGAATTGTTTCCTACTTCCAAAATTTGTGTCACAGGAAAACATTGAAAATAACACCTCTTAGCCAGATGTTTTTTTTTTTTTTTTAATGACATTCAGGGAACTACACTGTCACTAAATCTCTCATACTGTAACAAGCTACTAAATTGTAGCTTAATTGTCAAAAAATGACAATTTAGCAGCTTACAATGAGGTATCTCAGTCAGAAGTTTCGTGTTTCTGACAAACTGCGAGATATCATTGCTGATAAATTTTAATCTTTGTGGCAGCATTTTTATTCTCATTAAAAAACACTGTCCTTGCTCTAACACATTTCAGGAAATTATTGTCAGGCAAAATACAGTAAATATCTTTAGAACTGCAGTGTTTGTTACTTATATTAATAAGAAGCCCTTGAAAACAAAATGCATCACTTTGCATCAGTACATTTGATTTCAGCAGCCATCGTATTGACCCCCCTCCCGCCATCTTAAAACACACCTAATTTATAAAAGAACAGTTTACATTGTTCATGGTTGAATAGCATTTGTTAAACAACCGTGTAACTCAGCACTTGATGCCTAACCCAAAACTTGTTCGGTCAAAAAGTTTTTGTTTTTTTTCCACAACAGCTTGAACATTAGAAATATTTTGATGCAAGACATACAAGTCATTTAAATTAAGCAGTAGTAAGATTTGGTCCACTGAGTTAGAAATTTAAAAAAAAAAAAAATAAAAACGCCACCACTATACTGTTTACAGGTAGTTAAATTTTTCATATAAATATGTATATATTATAAAATAGACTTATTCCATTGATTATGTAGTGCGGAGGGGCCAAACTTTCCCAGCCTTGGACAATAAGAAAAGAAAAATTGTGAGGTTGATGTACAGATGCTGACAATATTGACTGTTAGCGAAGGAAGCGACTGAGGTCCTCACGGATCTCAGCCTCATCCCAAGGTCCATGGATGTTGTCCTTGTGCCTCTGTAGCCTGACTAGCAGCAGGGGGCAGAGCAAGGTGACGCTGCCCAACGCCAGCGCTAAGAGCACGGCCCCCCCTGGCGACTGGGAGCCCAGACCACCCACCCCTCCGATGCACACTCCGACGCATAAGCCGGTAAACTGGTTCGGGGCGTTTTCCCTCAGCCTCTGCAGCAGACAGGGCCACAGTGCAAACACGAGCAGGGCGCAACTGAGCATGGCGAAGGTGTGCAGCGCCCCCGGTAACCTCGAGGCCAGACACACTGAGGCAAACAGGGCTGCGTTTAAGGACAGGCTGCCTGGGGGCGAGGGTTGGGCGTAGGGGAACGACACCAAGTGGGCCAGCAGCATCACTGCAGACATGGCGTACACCGTGTCCGTGCTCACGGACTCTGTTAGAGTCTTCAGCACTGGTGAGAATCCAAAAGTGAAGGAGAGAAATATGGTGGCGCTCTGCAAGTTGGCCAGATGTGTCCGGATCTTGTAGCCTGATTCAAGTTTAGTCGTCAGAGCTTGATGCAAGCCATAACCCAGCAGGGCACAGACGAGGCAGGTCCACAACAGCCTCTCAGGGGATAAAAGACCCTGTGACAAAAAAAAAAAAAAAAAAAAAAAAGTAGGGACATGGATTAATTCCACATTCATTGTATACAATTTGATCAGCTGTGCAGTCCGCAGATCTCTGGAGTACCTGCTCCATGTAGAGCCAGAGTGTGATGAAGATGGCCACACAGGAGAGCTGCTGCCCCACGAAGCCTGCTTCTCTCGCCACGGCCCAGTAGCGGTATTGCCGGATGCCCACATTTCGGCGTAGCTCCTCCAGGAACCGCTGGTCCACGTAGTTATCAGGGAAAGGCTGTCGTTCCCATAGCACCTTCCGCCAGGGCACACCTTCATCTGGAGCACCGTCGGGCCCCATCGCCCTCGACACATTACAAACAAAAAACAGATTGACTCGAAGAATCCTCTTGTTGCATTGCTCGCCTATCCCTCGGTTGCGCACGAGCAGGACAACCAATATTAGCACAACCTTGTAATATCTAGCGGGCGTAGTAGACGATTTCTTCCTGTTAGCTTTGGTGATAATTAGCTGTCTGGAAAATAGGGTAGCAGGAGTGGCTAAAGACAGGACTTGGTTTTTGCTGTTTGATTGAGTGACCTTATCTGGAGAAATTTGAAATATGTAGTATCCAGATTGGAGGTTCGCGCCGGACTAGCATGGAAACACCGGTACTTCCGGTCTTTATTTTTTCACAGCTTTAAAATAAACTACCTCGTCCGGACAATTCATATTCACAAGTGATACGAGAAATAATATGCTGTCGAAGTGCAAAGCCCATGAATCCTACCTGGGATGGAATTTAGACTGGTAACGATTCTGTTTGTGGACCTGACAATCTCGCCATATCGGTTCCCGGAAGTGGTAGAATTTTCGTGGCTCGCAGCGCCCCCTTTTGTTTTAAACTAGGTATCAGCCAGGGCTTTGATCTCTGAAGCCCCAGTTTTCCATTGTAAATGAATGTTGAGAAGCGGAATTGGTTGATTTAATTATATTAGGCATGTTATTTGACTCAAGTCTATATTTTGATAACTATCCCCACACACCCTTCTTTCTTAAGGACAACTATCTGATAGGTATGTAATAAAAACAATGGTAAAACACTTCTGCTATAAACATACTCAGATTTCATGTCGGCTGTTGCATGCTTCAAAGGGTTAGCCGTATCAGAAGTGACCTCCATAGCTTGTTCATAAAAATAGAAGGCATATTGGTCAATAGGAACAAATCAGACAATGGTTAGAAATGTTTAAAATTTTAATGTACACACATTTTCATCTACAAGATGAAGATTCAAGACATTAGTAGAATAAATACCCCACTGAGTCACATTTCCTTTGCCCCTGCAGTACCATTTAGATTTGTAAAACATTAGTAAAACAACAACAACAACAACAGTGTGGCTGCTGTTAGAAATATGTATTCTCCTAAAAGTACTAACACTCTTAAAATACTTGTAGAATTTTATTTCAAAGAAAGAATCAGAAACAAAGTGAACAGAATCTTTGTGTAATTTCACCATCGCTTATAGGACAAAACCATAACATACAGTACTTCAATCATACATTTAATACATACAACAGTGACTCGAGACCGATAATGACAATAATGAAGCAGACTTTTAAGCAATCTGTCTGTTACTGCAGGATCCACAACACATACACATATGATGCAGAATTGGAAGACAATACCTGTAAAACAAATAAAACAGACTTACCAAAATTTTGTGGAAGACATTGATTCACAAGCTTGAAACATGACATCACCAATCAGGCTCATAAGTGACTGAGCTATATGTAGCTAATCTAAAACAATCAAAGGACAACACAATGTGTTGTTTTATCTCAAAAAAAAAAAAAAAAAAATTCAAAAACAATTTGGGGTCAAATTGAACGTTAACAACGCCAGTATTTAGATCAGAGATTTGTTATAACATCAACCAAAACATACACCTACAAGTGGCGGGAAGTACCGCTGGCGTGGCCTAGGCAGCGAATGGCTTGTGCATATTTAACCGAATAGTGCAACCGGATGGCAGTGGTAACGACCCCCCAGGTGTCCAGGAGATAGAAATAGACTTCTGTCGCCATACGGGAAGGCAGGCTCAACATCTTCCCTCAGTCGGCGACTGTAAGCAGACACCTGCCAGCAGCCATGAGGCAGGGTGGGCTGCATTTAGGACACAGCCATGGGTCACGGTGGAGGAGATGAGGTCAGAGGTCATAGCGAGAATGAGATGCAGTTTAACCGAACTGCCTGATGTTTTAGTCTCATTGTGCAAGGGGAAAAGTACTGTTGCACGTCTAGATTTAAAAGAAATGGGGAACCACATTCAAAGGCCTCAGTGACTGGCAGGAGGAAGGCTGCTAAATACAAACCGCTAAGGCATCTGGGTAATAGGAGGTAAAAGGACGGGAAACTAGAGGATGACAAACATTTCTGTTCTGTTCTCTTTATTTCTTCTCACATTGTGAATCTTTTTCATCCGGTCTCGATTCTGGCAGCCGACCTACTAACTTTGGACTGTTAGAAAAAAAAAAAAGTCACATCATGGCGTGCGGATAATGACACTTGATTAGAAGTATTGCAGCAGCGAGGGAGGATTATAAAACAATGAGAGGTTTGACAGAGAGACAAAAATACTCTGGCTACCCTAGTTGGGACTCAGTTGCTGGCTCTTGCTCTGAACCAGCGATCCTCGTCGCCCCCGAATCTTTCCAGTGGTTACTTTGTAATTATGAACTTTAAAATGTCTGTTTGTATACATGCAAACGTGTACAGCTGGGTCAAAGGTCACAGACCAGGCACTCCGGCGGAACGTCTTCGTCCCTCCATCTGCAGCCGTGTTATGTGCGGGTTTTCCTTTTGTCGTCAAACAGCGAGCGTACTAAGAAGACCTGAACAGCCGACACCAGCGTCATGACGATGAGATTTACCACCGACCAAAAGTTGACCCTGTCAAAGTTGCTCTCCTGCAGGTTCCTGTCACGTGCCTCAAACGCCCGCAGCAACGTCTGGATCTGCACGCTTTTGCCCAGTCGACTCTTCACGTTGTTGATGGTGTCCTGGGGGAGGCGAAAAGCACAGGCTCCATTTTAGAATCTTTAAAGGGACTGCAAATCGCATTCCTCCGCTAAACTAAACCAGAAAGCAACCATGCAAGAGTGTCAGGTAAGAGTGAGGTGTGTACTGTGCTCGAACAGGGAGGTTCCATCAAGCTTGTCCCCTCTACCGTGAGAAAACAAGTTCCTGCACAGCTGCAGGACACATTTCCTGTCTTTTGAGTCAAGTCAATGTGACCTCTGACACAAAACAAAGGTCATTTCTGGCCAAGACGTGGTGCAGCCCTGTACAGGAACTCTAAGGACTGACTGCACCTGATTAGACAAGTTAAAGGCGTTTGTTAAGATGCTTGTCATGTGACTTTGCAGCTCCCCATGTAGGAGGGCAGGCAGAAAACCTTGTTTCTTAACCTATCGAAACCTTCTTAGTATCTACATTGAAAAAAAATATTCATCTGCTCCAAAGGTTAAGTGAAAGGGGGCTATGATGGGCTTTTATTGAGGCCGGTGATGAGCAGACCACCAGCCACCGCCTCTGTAAAATAGTTGGCTTCACTGTACTATGTGGTAGAAACCCCCGCTGTGCCCCTGCATGGCATAGCCTGGCATGGTTACTGGCTCTCCTTGGAGAAACCTTACACGTGGTACACTGCGTGTCATTTGGTCAACAGGGTCACTCTGCACCCCCCTTCACCCGCCCTGCCACCATGTCATCCAATGAGGTTCATTGGCACAGTGTCAATCGGAAAGACAGGCAAGAGAGGAGCAAAGTCTAAAACAACCCACGGGATCAAAACAAACACACAGTGACTAGAATTGAAGGCCAGAGGAGGATCTCAAGGCGTGAGATGGAGTTGGGAAAAAAATAAATGTAAATTTTAGTCAGATTAAGAAGTGTTGACGCCTTTCCTTCTGTAAAAAAAACAAACATATGAAGTCGTCATGTACTAATAACATAAAATAAAAAAATCACTGTATGCCTTCTTGCCATTTGATGCTACTAAATTACAACACACTCTGACCAGTAGACAGCATCAAGAAAGGGTGGCTGCATCCTCACCATGATGTCTTCCAATTTCATGTCCAGCGAATCAGTTCCATGCACGTACTCCTTCCACTCATCTGGTTCTTCGTTGTCTTCCATGTTGTCCAGGATCAACTCAAAGAAGATGATCTTTTCGGAGACGGCGCTGAACGTGTTGTCGAAGCAGAACATGTAGTCTCCCTCCTCAGTTTCAACACTGGAGAAGAAGCAGGAGTGAAAAATAAGTTGGCGTCTTTGGCGATCATTGTGTCTCCAAAATCTCCTTTGCGACTTACGTGTGCACTCCATCTGACTTGCGGTAGTCACTATAGAGTACATGGCCAGAAGGGGACGAGATGAAGAAATCTACATCCAGACCTGCACCATCCAATACCTGCGGAGAGTGGAAGACAGTCATGAACGCTCAAGGAATTTAGAGCTTACAATAGCTGACATTTTCTCCAGTGTTGGCTAAAGGGTTACTTTTTACTTAGGTTTCAACCATTATCCACTTACTTAGATAAGATGCTATGTTCTCAATCACTAAGAACTAGAAGCCTTTGTTGTTGTTTCACAAGTATATAAACAAAATTCTACGTGTTCTCAAAGGCAGACGCAACAAAAGACGAGAATAAGAACTTTGAGGACTAAAGCCACACCCCAATGTCACCGGAAGACAGAAGTGGACGTATCCACGGTGCTGTGCGTCAGGAAGAACAGGTTTCATACGATAATTCAGGGTGTGAGCACAGCATGCAAATTTTTGTCAGTGAGCATTTTGAATGTTGTAATGACAGAGTGCGTTCTGCATAGCCTGAAGATGACAGCGTGTTCAGTGCTGATTGGTAAGCACTGAACAATAATGAATACAGTATCACTGATGCAAGACATAGATATTCAATCACACGTTCCATCAATTCACATACTAAATTTTAAAGTTATACCCTGTATGATTAAATATCCAAAAATCATATTTAGCCCTTTGGTCACAGCCTCCAGCAGAATTTTTATTTATTTTTTTAGTTTTGTAAAGCTTCCTGCTACAACTGCTGCTCTGTTGGACTTTCTGAGTTTTGAAAGAAACAAAAACATTGGTGGAAGAAATCTACCACTACAGTGGAAGCTGTAGCTATTATCACATCTTTATTGCTAAAGTGGACCAAATAAAACCAGGAGGGAATAAAAACCCTGACGGACTGCATCTACTCAAATATTTATCACATGTGTAATCTACTGGATATACTCTAACAAAAATATGTGTTGACAGTAAGTCCTGACAAGTAAATGATTTAGACTAATATTATTTTTTTCCAAAGACCCAAAAACACACGTCCACACAGCAATGGCTTCACATATAAATATGACTTTTTCGAAATTCATTATGTTTGTATTGACACAGTTATTATACAAGACAAAACAAAAAATATCCAACCTGGTATTCAATTTCCAGGGACGCATCTTTCCTCATGGTCTGGAAGAAACACTCCTTGCGACCGGGGGATAGAGTGAACGTGAAGTCGCTGTCCAAAGACTGAGAGAAGGCAGCCAACACCGCAAACCTCTCCGAAACAAGCGCAACGAGCACGGACAGGACACACAAAAGTACCCGGACGAACTCCATAGTCAAGTCCGCCACGCAATATGTCAAGAGAGCCGATGAAACGTTGTTTTAGGGCCCAACAACAGGCTTGGACGTAGAGTCGAGGAGGCTAACCGCGTAGTCCAAAACTTCAACTTCAGTGTGAAGTATCATATCAAACACCGCAAGTCGAGGACCCCGCCGGTCCAAAACACCAACATATATATTTTAATTAATTTGCCACAGAAAAGTGGTATTGTTCGTATTGGAGTTGTCAAAGCAATAAAAAAAAAGTGTTTGTATTATAATGTCAATATGTATTTAATGAACGTGAAGGCAAATATTTAAGTGTCTTTTTAGATGCATTCTGGGATATGTAGTTTTTTGGTTTTTTTTAAAAAAAAAAAAAATAGCTTGCTCACGATCGGTCGTGCCACCAGCAAAGTAGGCTGATTGTTGATCCTAATATAATTCGTTTTGAGAAGAATTTATAGTGGAGGTGAAGGTGAACACATGTATGTATGGCCGATACTAGTTATATTTACTTTAGATAGGCGTGAAATTAATACATTTAGTTGCTCTTTTACAAATAACTCTGTCTAAAAACACCAAAAAACAGACATCATCGACAGTAACATAAAAAAAAACATAACAAATTTCATTGAAACTTCAGTTGAAGTACTACTAAAGTACAATAACACTTTTATTCTAACTATTTGCAAAAGAACACAATGTTCACATGTTGTAACACACCGTTCAAACCTGCCCCATCGAAGGGTGTAAACTTCCACGTCGCCGTCCCAACAACCAATAATCGGTAATCGAATTCAAACAATGTGCAACAACTAGAAACACGTTGAACTTTTTGTGTTTTGCTTCTGTAGAGTCAGGTAGGGCATCCAGCCGTCATGTTCCACATCATTGCTTCTCACTCTTTCATTCTCCTCTATGGGGAGGCGGGGTTTCGCGTCACAAACGAGCTTCCTTCCTTTTCCTTTGATTGGTTAAAGATTCTAAGGTGGCATTCGATTGGTCCGATGTTGAACGGGGGCTGAATTTACCCGGAGTCAGCTAGCCGTCAGTAGCAGTTGCCTGTGCGAACTGACATTGAGTTGGACGACAGGTCCACTCATTGAACATTAGCACACACCAAGAGTCGGCTATTTGTCAGTTTATTTTCAAATAGACTGCCTATTTTTTGTTTTGTCATAACCATAAAAAACAAGGTAACTCGGGGTGTTGTGTAGCCGTGAGAAATTGGAAGAACCAAACAAAAGAGCGAGGATGTTGGTCCCCGCGGGAAGATAATGAAGAGGCTGCGTGTTTTGTTGGTGTGCCTCATCGTAGCTCTCCTGTGCTGGTAAGCCTCACCCGACAGCTTTACCCTCTCACACGAATGACCACCCGTCAATTTTAATAATCAGTAGCCAAGCCACGTCTACTGGCGACCGTGTTAGTCATCGCATCGATGAGCCAAGGTAAAATATCCGCCGCTGTCGGGTCTTTGATGTGCAGCGGCGGCATGTAATCCCCGCACACGGCTAACATCATGGATGATCAGATAGGAAGCGTGACGGCGTTCGTTTCGCCGCGCTATTTTAACTCACAAAGGAGCATAATTGTGATAGCTGATAGTCTGCTGTTTAAAACTGCCAATAAAGTTTTCTGGTTTTGGCGGGTTTAAGCTTTATGTAGGTCAGTGTGTTGGCTAGCCAGCTGTTGAGTAGCGGCTACCGCTAGCTATGATAAACAAGCAACCCACGACTCTCCAAGTAGCGAATAGTATTGGCCGTGAACGTCAAGTGACCGCGACGAGATGTCATTGATGACAGAGATGCACATTTTTCTCAATGCCTTTCCGTTTTCCCCCCATTCCCTCAGCGTCCGTGGTATGTAAACGCGTTGTAAAATGTTTGGTCAAACATCGTTTCCCCTAGGAACGTACGCACCAGTGTATATAAATAAATTCCGCACTCAAAGTAAAGCTTTTGGTGCATGTGTGTGAACTAAATGGCATTGCACGGCCATCTGGATATCTGGTTGATTAGCACAACCTCATGCATTTTTGTGAAGTCTCAGCCGCTCTAAGCAGGTGACGGCAAGAACAACAACAACAATAAGTCGGTTTTGTGAAATGGGATTAACTGGCCAAGTAACATGCCATCTTTACCTGGACTGGTGTCTCCTGCCAGCTCTCAGTGTTTGCCATTCAGGCTGTTTTACATCATCCACCATCTTTCATTTTATTTTGTTATATTTGCAAAAGAGGATTCACTCTCACTTTCCATTACATTTAGAGGGTTGACTATTTCCTAATTCATGCCCTGCAGAGCCAGTAGGATAAAGTGGATAATAGGATAAAACAAATCCATGATACATCTGGAGCCTTAATGGCTAGACAGCCTGTATCCTTCTTCTCTCTATGCGGCCTACAACACAGAACAGTGCATCATATGATGTATATTTTATTTGCACTATACACCAGATCTTTATAATAGATTCTTGTGTTTACCTCTCCTGTTTCTATGTAGTTAATCATAGTGCTAATGTTTTATTGAGCATGACAAGGATGAGCCTTATGTAATGCCTGCATCAATGAGTAAAGTGTCCCACGCATGCAGCCTTGCAGCCTGTATTTGATGCAATCATGTTTTCGATTGAAACTGGTCTGGTGAATTTCAGATACTTCATATAGAAAGAAAATGATGTTGAATTTCTTCCTTGGTCCATGTTTCAAACCTAGAGGGTGAAGAAAAACAAATCTGAAGGAAACCACAGCAGCAGGTTACTGCTGTCTGCCTTCTAATGGCCAGTAAAACTGCTGTGGGCTCAACACATCTGTATAATAGTGTAGTTTGAATTCAAGAAACAACTTAGGTTATATAAAATGAAAGATTTAATTAACAGGACTTTTTTTTACTTGAAAGATTTGATCACAGCCTTGCATGTTGACCATTAATTCCTCAGTGCACCTTTGCACCGGCCCCCTCCTACCAACTAGCTGCCGACCGTGCATCTACATGCTCACTCGGCTACATTATTAATGCAAACCCTTTTAGCGCTCTGCTTTCGGCGTCTTGCTCCTCTGTGCAAACTCTCGCACGTTCTGGGAGGGCAGGGTGACTCTGGCAGGGGGCAGACTCCCTGTAGCCGTCGCACGGAGCCCAACTTTGAGGCGGAAAGCAGCTTCGCGTTTGAGAGCCGACAGCAAGAAAGTGTGGGAGGGGCCCATGTGAACCAACTCTCAGTACTTACTCAGCATAACCCTGTGCAGCTTGAAATGTCAAGTCGTGCCCTCAGTTGTTTACTGTGAGGCTGCTCTAGCTGCTCAGCATTAAACCGCTCAGGCGCTCCGCGCGGAGAGACACAGCAGTGTTGCGTTCTGCATATATTGCACCGCTGCGTTGCCAGCCTCAAGCACTTAACTGGGTGCACGCAGCATTTCTGCTGGAAATTGTTTGCAAGGCCACTTAAATGCATTTGTGCGAGGGTGCGCATTACCCGGCGGGTTGATTGTCGGTAATGATAAGCTTCACACGCCAGCATATATTTTAATGCCAATTTAAGGATTTAAGTGCAGTGCCGGGACATAGGCGACATGCAATGTCTTCTTACCCGTTATTGTTTGGTATCCTGCTATAGACCTTATGGTGTGTTGCTGAAATTGAGAAACAGCTGACAGCTTGTTTGTTTTTTTCAGTTGTTTATTGCAATTTTATTCTATGAGCTTTGTGTTTCTGCTGTGCATCATCATCACTCTGTCCTGTGTTATAGGCTTATTAGCTGTGCAGCTATTGAAGATTATTATTATGTAACATGATTAGCACCTAAGAGATAATTCTGACCAGCTTGGGATCTGATATTACACTTAGTTTATCATCCATTGCATGAGAAGCATCACATTTATATGGGCTTGCACGGTCAAACTCAGCCCCCCTTTTTTTTTTTTAATTGTTTTGTATATTTTAATGTGTATTTAAAGAATTTAGAATGTTTTTTTCCAACTTTGAAATGTATCCTTGGTTTTCGTGATACCTGAAAGAAGTTTTTACACAAGTCATCATTTTGATTTGGCACGACAGAGTTTAGTCTGTCCATCCAGTTTTCTTTCCCCAAGTCACAGACAAAAGGCGATCAGACTTTTAATACATTTTCAGAACGTTTACGTTTAACTGTTAAAGTGAGTAGAATGCAGCAAACATCACATGATTTAAGGTGTCCCTTTGGCACTCGCACATTTTTGAGTGTTGCGAAGGTAGCGTGAACACGGCGAGGCCTAAAAATATTCCCCCGACTGTGTGCTCCGTTGTGTGTGTGTGTGTGTGTGTGTGCGTTCTCCTCCCTGACTTGCTTAAAGCAACGTGAGCCTAGTTAGAGGACACCTCCACATGAAAAGAGCTGTGTGTTCTTCCTGCGTCGTAAAACTTCTCCTTTTCGGGGGGCCAGTCGTTGCATAACTTGAGTCTTCTTGTGTTGCCCACGTGTGCTGGTGGCCAGAGGGCCCATTGTTACCGGCCATGCCGCTGAGCGTTTCCTCCCAGAGCCCTGAACACATTGCGGGGAGAAACAGGAGGCTCTATGTATGATGTTTTTTTTGTTGTTGTTGTTTTTGTGCGGATAAACGGACGGCTCGAAGGTAAATCGAAAGGTGATCAATTCCTGGGACTTGGCCAGGCAGCTCACTTGTCTGGATGCTCAGCACATCTCAGCTATTTGTGCCATTTGACTGCTGCCTCGTAAATTTCACGGTGATGTCATACCGCATCGCCCCCAGCTGGTTTGTCTCAACACACGGATGCGTTTTCTTATTGACTCCTTTCTTTTGTGTGTTTGTGTTTTTGTGGTGTTGGCCTGACCGGCTGTCCAGTCATCCTGTATGTGTGTTTCCACCCATCTTAACTGCGATTACAGCATTTGTTTGATTGATGACATCAGCGAGCAGTCCAACCCAAGTGAAACAGTAGAGGGACACGCTGGCCAGTCATGTGACGCTCTGTCATTTACATTATATAATTTGTTTTGCTGTCATTTACAGTTACGACTGCAACTAATGGCACAAACCATTTAGCTACTGAAGAATATTTCATCATCCTGCAGTTTGTTTTATTGTTTTTCTAAAAAGTTGTCCTAGCTAATACTGGACTTTTTTGGTCGATGTTTGGGAAGTGAGTTTCTAATAATGTGTGTTTTTTGTCAGTCAGTAAAAAATCTTGACTGTCTTCATTCTTGACAGTTTCTGGCCCTGGCCAGGTTTTGCAACAGTTTAAAAAGATCAATTAGAATAGGCTTTTCTCTGAATCAGGCTTGGGTCAGTTTCTAAAAATCAGTCTTTAATCTAAGACGACTAGATAACGAATCTCTTGTCAAAAAAAGGATTAACGTGTTGAGTTTCTCATGCAGCTGATTACTTCGTCAGTGACAAACTGATAAAATACAAAACGGGAGCAGTTTTAGTTGAACACGCGAAGCTTAGCCAAAGTAAGTTTGATGCAGCAGTGCGTCCTTTTTGCTTATATTTATACCCTTCATTAGCATGGAAATTAAGTAAATTTGTCACTGGTCACACAGTTGTGAAAGTTAACTGCTGCCTCACTTACTAGGCTCTCTAGATGGTTCGTATTAACATTCCTTATATCAGATACCTTCCGTCTGTGAGACTGAGGCACAAGGATGAATCCACAGGAGTTTTGTAGCTTGTAGTTCACCCTGTTATTGGTAACAGTGGTACCCATAACAGGTAGACAAGTTTTTTTTTTTTTTTAATGTGTTTAGCTGCGTTTCCATTACAGTTTTTGGCAAAATAAAAGTGATATTTCTAAAATTTTGACAGAGTACAAATGTGATTTGCAGGTGTTTCCAGTGAATGGTGTGAAGCGCATAAGCCATAATTATCATTAAATCTCACGGGACGAGATTTTTGGAGAATTACGTTTGCTTTTGTTTGTTTACGTTTGTTTGCTGTCAAGAGTGGTTGTTGTATTTTTCTCCTAAATTACTTGTAAAAAATATTCTGTCTCCTCCGTCCAAACGTAACGCGCCATTTTCACTTGACGTGAACTGGTCACGCGACCCCCGTATACGTCACGTCTGGTGACGTGTAAATGCGAAAGTGTTTCCATGACACTTTTGTGATACCTCTATATCGATACGTCTGAAATACCTCATGAGAGCGTCAAAACCTTGTAGCGATATCTGAGAGGTTTTTCAAAGTTTAGGTGTTTCCATTACTAGTTTTTTATTGCGATATTTAGGCTGTGCTCAATTCTAGGGATAACGGAAACACAGCTTTTGTCATTGTGATTGGTGGCGGTCCGAGTTTGGCACGGCGAGCTGGCAGCTTTTTCCAGAGAGGCTTGACTGCCATCTTTCCTGTCTGTCTCCGGCCCTCACGGCTCTGTATGCTAATACTTGATGCTACTGCTGCCGAGGAGGACTGGTGAGACGTAGGAGTCAGCGAGAGGCTGCAGGATTCTGTTAATCATCAGTGGGACACGAGGCTTTTGGTTCTCATTAATTTGGACTTGGCTGATAGCGTCTTGGATGCAGGAGGATTTTGATTAAATTCAACGTTGACACGGTTATGATTGTGGGTTGAAATCTAAAACCTGACTATAGGGTCTGCCCCTAGTAGGTGTCCTGTTATTATTTCCCATCCAAAAAGCAAATGTGAAAAGATTCCATGTAATCACTTTGAATTCTGTCCCTCTCCCTACCTTTGGAAAGCTCAGAAGTTTCCCACAGCACACACGCACATGTTAACCAAGCAACCAGCCTCCTTTATGTTTTAAGATGCCGCAGTATTTATGGGAGAACCGCATACTTGTAGATACGGGAGCAACAACAACCTGGACGGAGGGAGATCTTGCACCTCGCTCGGCAGAACCCCCTGCTGCTTCCTCAAGTGTTTTCTCGGAACGACGTGCGCGGCCTGCACTCAGAGTGGAACAAAGGCAGCAGCAGCCATGGGCTCTGGTGGTAGTGAAAATGCCACTGTTGCCTCGCCGCCACCGAGCAGCATTCCCCGGGTGGAGACTGTGAGGTCAACAAGGTGGAGGCCTTAAAGACTGTTTGCCTGTGTGAAAAGAGGGAACGGTAGAAAGAAAAATAAGAAAGACGACACCTGATTGTGCCATATGTTATATAATCAGTGGCATTTTGTGTAATTGATTGCACTTGGCTGCACTTAAATAAACATTGTAACTGATTATTTCTCAGTTACATTTGTAACTGATTATTTAAATGTTGAATTTATTTTTTTTTTATGGATCTTCATGGTTTGCGAGGCCGAGGTTTCTGTGCATTGGGCTGTGAAAATTATTTTTCATTTTTCTTTCTCCTGACATTGTTGCTCTACAGCAAGACTTTCCTTATAGGCGGACTTTTGTCAGCTCAGGGGTTGCATGTGTGTTGTTTCTCCCTGTGCAGAAACTGTTTTTCCATCTCCCTTCACCTTCCCTCCCCCCCTCTGTGGCCCGGCTTGTCACTGTTTGCCTTTTTTTTTTTTTTCCTTTCCTTTTTTTGCAGCTACTGACTGGCTGTGCTTGTAGTGCGAGGGGCGCCGGCCGCCCGACCTTCCCTCTCTCACTATTTTTGAAGGTTTACTAGCATGTGCTGCACGTGGGAGTGGCCGCCTGCTCTTTGACTGTCGAGGGGGTTGGGGGGTTGGGAGCCAAGGATGCTCAGTCATCGCCGACTCGCAGGGCAACGAAAGAACATTGTGTACCGGAGCTGGTGAGACGTGTTTCTTGAGCTCAGGACAAACCAGTGACCTTCAAATCCCATGAAAACTACTTTTCGTGTCATTTGTTGACCCCAAATTTGTGATCCCGTCAGTGTGATGAATTTAATTATTGTGTGGTTTGAGGATTCAAACCATTTGGGTTATAAGACCTAATGTATTTTTCATTTTTTAATTCAGATGTGTTGGTTTCCCTGCAGCAGTGTGCTCAATGGTTTAAAGCCAAACAGCTATCACATGAGTTTCCAGTGTTTTGTTCTCCAAGGCATGCCCCCCCCACACACTACACTGTAATATAGGTTGCCCAAACGCAGTGGACACAATGTTCTCGTGTGGAATTCCTGATGAGGTTTCGCTGCTTTTTTTATTTTTTTATTTTTTGTGCACGTATTGCTTGCGCGTACACCCACCCGGTGCCGCCCCCCCACAGGCAAAGTTGCTTCTCCTGTCAAATTACATTATGTCACATGACTGCGTCCCCTCAGTCCCATTGTTCTCGTTTGATGTTCCTGATGTCCAGTTCCCAAAGCCTCCTGATCCCCCCACCGTCTGACTGGGCAAACTGCTGCTGCTTCACAGCTTCCCTGCACTGTAACAGTGAAGCATTTGTCATTCGATTAATATTCTCCATTGTTTTTTTCAACTTTTACAGAAACCACATTTTTTTTTCATATTTCTGTTCTTTATTATTATCCTAGTATTTTCTTTTATTATATGCAATCAATACCTACATTCTAAAATCTATTCAGCTAGTGTAAATTATTGCAACATATGTCATCTAATATGAATTGTGTAGCCCAATGGTTTTGAACTCGTATTTTTAAATATGTCTCAAAAACATGCGGCAGTTCTAGAGAAATATAAGTGCAGTAATTTGAAATATCGGCATGCCAATCTCTGGAAAGTGCCTTTGCTAGTGAACAAACAGTCTTTCTCCACCAGGTGACTTTTCCAACTCACACAGGAGGTTAGAGGTGTCCAAACAGAGGTGTGTCTCCACATTCACGTCAGGGCCAGTAGAAAAGCTCCCGTGTCAACGTTGAAGGATTAGCATTTTACAGTGTCGGTGTTGTCAAAGTAGGGACCTTTTTAATAAGGGTTACAAACAAGCTTGACAAACAGACTGACTCAGCGCCGATTATATTAGGCTTTTTATGACAATAAGTGACCTTAAGTGTTTGATTTAATTGTTTATCTCAAGTTTTATGAATAGAGTCAGAGTCGGTCCTTCCTGGCCTGAGCCACTGGCCTTTTGTGCACGCCTTTTTTTAACAAGAATAGTGAAAAAACACGTGCACGCACACGCGCACACGCACAACTTTCCTTAGCAGTTCGTACTTCAGTCCTCCCTTTGTCTTTGATCAAACAACTTTTTACACGGCAAAAGTCGTACATTGGTGCCCTTTTTATGTTTAACAAGGGAGGAATCTTCCTCCAGGTGTGTATACTATTGCTCCAAGTTATGGCTGAGAGTAAGTCAAATATAAGGAAAACCCTCATAATTTGATTTTAAGAAAAAAAGTCCCTTCTTTATCTAACTATTCTTTTATGTAAGTGTTGATGTCAGACCATGTGGAGTTAATATGGACTTGGCACGCATCAAATTATAGACCACAAACACCCAAGCCTCCTATTAGGTGTTTTCTTTTATAGGCAACAAGTCGGCATACATTACAGCACCGTGAGGGGATATAAGCCAGCCACTTTGACCCCATTAGGCATTTACAGGACCTTTAGTCACTGCATGCAGAAGAAGATTAGCAACTAGAGCTGTAATGCTAAGTCAGCTTTGCGCTGTGTCGTCTGCAGCAGCCAAATAGAAAATGAGAACGTATCTCTGACTGGCCCCCCGCTGAGATGCCTGCCAGCATGTATGTGTGTGGGTGGGTGCAAGCTGTGCAAAAAGCACAAGTCTAACTTTCAGCAAAACATCTGGAGGGTGCACTGCACATGTCGGTGTGACATGGCAAGTGTGTTTTTACTCAGTGCTATTTGCATTTGTGCAAGCATTCAAATGGACCCGCCACCAGTCATGGTAGAAAGAAAAGTCATCGGTCAACGGTCAGCGCTTTGCAACGTCACGAAGGGGCTCTCATCCAGTCCAGGTGCTAGTTCCACTCACTGACGCCACCTTGGCTGGTTTTATCGTTCTCAGTTCATGATTATGAAAGCTTATCTGTGGAAGGAATCAACAGGACTCAGGCAAATATGCTCGAAACTTCTTCAAGGTTTTTGTTTCCAGCCCCCCCTTTTTTTTTTGTCTCCGTCAAAGCAGCAATAGCAGGATTTTTGTGTATGTGTGTGCGTGTGTGTATGTGTGTGTCTGTCTGGCAGATGTACTGGCCTACTTTCAGTAGTGAGGCACTGGTGCGTGTCCCTGCCCCACAATCCATCTCTGCCCTCTTGGATGAGTTCTCTCTCAGCTCTCTCTGCCTCGTAGCTCCTCGGCCAATGGTATGACGGTAAACACCGTGGTTCTACTTGCACACTTTCAATCTGGAGATTGTTGCCATGTCAGAAGACGCCCGTCAAGATTCAAGCTCAGATTCGGTCTCAAACTGAGTCAACTATCAAGCTGCTTGGGCCGGTCACAGTCCGTTGATTGTACCTCTCACCAGATATCTTGACTGAAAACATCACAAGATTCTCTTCTAGCATCGCACACACAGCTCTCATTTCTGATCACTGACATTTTGAACTTTATTGAAGTACATTTACCCCGAAGCTGTGTTGTTAGTGTTTGTGACTTGGTCTGATTCAACACTTTTTTTTGTCGACATAGTAACAGAGACAAAGAAGTCCTTGCAAATAATTTTTTAAAAGGGTGAAAGATAAAGTACATCTCATCTCAGATGCTGTTGCACTGAGCTTGTGTGCGCATTAAGCAGCTGGTCTGACATTTAGGCCATGAAAGGGAAATGCAAACATTAATCTGCCCCGGCTCGGCCTATACAGTGGCTAGTTGCAGTCTCATGCTATAGCAGGTCAGGCAGCAGGACACAGCTTGGCAACTTGACTGGAAAGTGTTGAGTCGCCGGGCAGAAATCCATCCAGAGTGAAAGCTCGGCACTCAACTTTGCTTGTCTGTTGGGTCAGTAGCATGTCAGTTGATTACAGTCTCCTCCGGCTGATGGATCACCCAGTCTGTTGTCTCTGCGCTGTTATCTGCCTTGTGTCAACCCAGTTGGCTGGCACGATCCTGAATGGGTATTAAAGCCAACAGGAAATGGGATTTGGCTCTTCGGGCCCAGCAGACATGATGCATCAGGAATTTGTGGCCAGCGTGTCTGCGTTCCTTTGTGCAAAGCTGCCTTTACTTTGAGTTGTAGCCTGAGTTTAATAAAAACTCTTTTGAAAATGCTGTTTCTTTCTGGGTTTTTTTCCCCGAGATTACCTGGCAGGCAACTTAAGCTATGTAGTTCCAAACGAGTCCAGTCAGTCTAACATTCTGGGTCAATGTGAGGGGTACCAATCTTCATGTTGCAAGTCAAAGGAATGATTAAAAATCCCTTTAGTTCTACTTGCTATGAAGATAATGTGGTAGCTGTCGATCTCTGGAGTTGTTGTTGGCAGCGAGAAGAAGAAAAGCAGTCAGTGATGGACTCACTTCTTCCAGGAAAGAGACAAATGCAGTTAGATGATGTTGGCAAAGGCAAATTTGCACCTTTTACTTTAAGTCAATAAGTTCCTTTTTCGCTTCTGTGGAGCGGCTGATTCAATTTTACCTTAAAAGCGAATGGAAAAGTCCCCTGGAACACGGACTGTAAGTATGTTTGGAGGCTGCTGACTCACTGGAATTGCTTCAGGCACTTCCCTCATTAACTCGTCGTTGGCACTCTGCCGGTGCTTGACATACCTGCAGCACTCAGCTGTAGTAGTCCAGGTATCTCCCTCTTTGTCTTTGTCAGAAGTTCCATCTCTTTCTTTTGTACAACCCACCTGAATTTCAAACAAGTATTCTTGCATCTTGGATCATCATTCAATACTTTATCGCTCCGGGTTTGGGAGGATATCAATATCAAGATCACTTGTTTGACTACAAATGGCGTGCCTGTGAATTCCTCTTCTCGCTTTTTTTGGGTGACACTTCAATATTTGTCAGGCTCTAGTTCAACATTGATTCACTGAGTCACATGACGGAAGTCCGTGAGGTTTGCATGTGTCCTCTTGAATGTTTGCCCTGGTCCGAGGGTTTGATCTTCCAGTTTGACTTTGTCTGAATTTGTTTGTGAAAAGAAATGCAAGAGAAGATCCTGGGACAAGGCCAAGATTTCTTTTCTAGGCCTTGGTAGAAGTCAATGTCAGACACTATTCAGATCCGACCACAGCATGACAGACCCCTGAAGAAACATGTCCAATTATGCAAAGAGTTTGTGGCATCCGCGATTTGGCGTTCCAAATACTTTGGCTTCATAGATGCAATTTTTTTTTGTGCTAAGCAGACTTTTAGTGTTAGGCCTGCATCTCAACAAGCTGCTGCTCTCAGCACCTCCAGCTCTGTGTTCAGGTCCGTCTTTCTACTGCGGTGTCGATACTCACCGTCAGTCTATAGGCCGTTGCTGGACTTCACTCTGGTCATCGAGGGCTGGAAGTTGGTGGTCCCAGTTCCCTGCACTCACACATGCACTCAGTAATGGAACCTTCTAGGTTTTACAAGTCAACACCAAGTTAATAAGTAGCCTTTTTCCCAATCTGGTGCAAGATTGTAGCAACTAAGACTCGGTTTGTTTATCTGCTGACACCAGTGTCCAGACATCCTCTGCATTCCCCTCCCGTTTTTTCTTTATTTAACAGCTTTTCTGAATTTTGATATTGTAGTTAAAATTCAATAATCGGCACTTCTTCGTTGTGTAAGGTCTCACTGTATCTGCCTGTGCTTCACTTCTTCTACAGCCGTCTTGCTCAACCCCTGCCGTCATGACATCCTCGGTAACGTATGTGGTCTTACAGCGAGCTATGTTTAGTCTGCAGCCTATATTAGCTTCTGGTCTATCCGTCTTCCGAGCATCGCGCCAGTCCCGACTCTAAGGTTTCCTACACTTGCACCATGGCTCCTCCCAGCGCCTAAAGGGGAATGTTTAACTTTTATGGTGTGAACAGATTTAGCATTTAGCGCTCGCAGGTTTGCATCCTCGGGGCTTCAAAACTAATGTCAAATGTAAAAAAAACAAACAATAAAAACAGCTGTGTCCTTTGGATGAATGAGCAGGAGATACTTTGCCATGGAAACTGACACCTACATACAGTGAGCACCTATATACAGCGGTGGGAAAAAAGCTTTTGGACGGCTCAGTAATTTGCGATGTACTGTATTGACTTTGTCCCTTGCAGGAACTCCCAGAATTTAGTTGTACTTATAATTTCAGTTTGTGTGTGTCTCTGATGCAACCAAACCTTTTGAAACACACACACTAAAAATTGCTGGCGGATATTCAAAGACAATAATTTGGATTGAGTACAATTTTAAGGGTGTCTTAAAACTTTTTTTTTCCACTACTGAATCTAGAGTATTTACTGTATGTTATTATGTAGTAGTTATATTTCCTGCTCTCAGTTCTGAGTCTCTGCCTCCACACTCTTCCGTGCTAAGGAATCATTCTGGGATGGAGAGTGGCTGATTGACAGGACGCTGACTTGCACAGATGGTCGCCCCAGTGCCATCATGAGTATTCGTGCCGTCCGAGTCGCCCCCGCCCCTCCCTCCCTGCGCACCTCCTGACGGCCACTCTGACAGCGCGCTAACATGACGGTCCATGTGTCCCGCTGTCTCCCCTGTCATTGATATTTGACCGGCCGGGGGGAAGCGCTCCGGTTTCAGTCACACGGCCGCTGGTGTCGGAGCTTTTGTGCCTCATGTCGCTGATACCCCAACGTGTTGTTCTCTCCAGGATTTTTCCTGCAACCGTGTCCCTGGAAAACACACCCGCCAGCCTTTGAAATAAAGATATGTGCAGCAGCGGGCGTGCGGATTCCCTTCATAATATCAGCATAAACAACAATTTAAAGGTGTATCTTTTTTTTTCCCCCGTTTCCCACCTGACCTGACAAATGGTTTAGCGCACACGCGTCCGTTTATCGTCTTTGTCAATGGCCTGCTGCTGACTGAACCGCCAAAGTTCACGGTTTGCAGATGAAAAAGAACCCGGTAGCATCGCAGCAGCGGAGGACGCATGTCAGGACACGACTGCTGCTGCTCCGTCACCCTCTCTTGGCTCCATTCTGACTTTGCTGATGGAATAACCAGCGGATAACCGGCTCTGTCAGCCTTCCGCGTGTTGGCTCATCTCCGTCTCGTCTTTCCTCTGATACCCCCCGCCCCTTTTTTTTTCCTTCTCGTGCTTCCTTTTTCGTGTTTCACAGTCCATTATCGGTTCTTCTTTCCATTTCACGTACATAGCTCGGGCTGTCATCAGCTGTGTAGCCTGAGCTCCGTATTTTTTCTGGGGGGGGTTACTCATATTTTCACAGAAGTCTCTTTGTCTCGCCAAGGTAACATGGGTTCGTGCTTTGCTCCAGGCTTCTTTTCATATCAGCCCCTGGTAGCCTGGAGTACCCTGCAGATCAGAGCCTCAGTGCTTTTTCTGCTTCCCCTGCGGTTTCTGTTTGGTTGGTAGCCTTTAACATTTCTGAGGTATCTAAGCTGACACTTTAAACGGCTGCGGGTATGCGGAAAAAATACTTAAATAAAAAGCGTCATTCCCGTAAAACTTGCCCTGCAGGAAGAATGAAGGAAGAATGAGCCCATGGTGCCAGATGGAACATTCATATCTTATAGAAAAGAGCCTGTAAAAACTTTACAAGGGGGAGTCTTAAAACACTTCAATTCTGATTGGGTGAACATTCGACCAAAAAATGTTGATGTCATTGTTCCGCTTGTGTTTCAGGTACCCTAGTCAAGATGTATATTGTTCAGAGCAGAGCTCGGCTGGCCCAGCTCAGCCTGCCGGGGACGGAACCCACAGCAGTCAGGAGCAAGAGCAGGAGGCGGACTCCACACAACACAAGGTGTGTCCAGGGTTTCTCCAAAATCACGCATTTAATCCGCTGAGGTCCTCAAGACCCGTTTAGGTTATATGTATAGTTATTTAAATGTAATTGTTGTTTTTTCAATTTATTTACTAACTTATTTATTTGGCTTTAAGGCATGAATATCGACAATAAATTACAGACTGCCTGAATGACTGATCTGTTTTGGAGACTGATCAGCTCGCATCAGTCAGCAAATAGCGCAGCAGCGCCGATTCTGAGCTGTGACACGCCGCTATTCAAGAGAATGATGATGAAAGTTGAGGGGTGCGTGTGTGTGTGTGTGTGTGTGTGTGCGTGCGTGCGTGCGTGCGTGTGTGTGTGTGTGTGTGTTTGTGCGTGCGCACGTGCGTATGTGTCAGTATGCATGTGAGCGTGCAAAAGAAGGGGAACTATTGTTTGCGGTCCAGCAGCACGCAACGCGTGCCAGGTCTGTTCAGCAGGCCCGGCAGTCTGTGTTGGGCCTTTGTCTGCTAGCAGAATGCCTTCTTCCACTGCCTGAGACGCAACGAGGCAGTTTAACACAACAATCTATTTTAGGGAGAGAAGGAGCAGAAACGGCTCGTTTGATCGGCTGCACTCGCTCTTATTCACTCACTCTTTATTTGCAAGGTTTTGGAAGAATGGCCGGCACAAACATCGTACGACGTGGGGCTAGAGGCCGAGAGGGCGGCGCTGGAGAAGCAAGAAACACAGGACACGCACCAAGAACAGGTAACGAAGCGTAGGAGATTTAAGATTCAAGGCTTTTATTGCCATTATACAGTTCCCTGTACAACGAAAATAAGAAGACAGGCTGCGAAGGTGCAGTCAAAAACACAAACAAGTGTAAGTATAGAAAGCATCAGGTGTCATAAGAGCAAAGGGAGGACAGGTAAACACAAGGGATACTACAACACTGCAAAAGTAACACAATAGATAAATAATAGTAAAAGAGCTGTGCACCGTGAATTGGTCACTGTCGTATTGCACATGGGGATATTGCACTGTAGTTATTAGCAGCGGTGAGGTAGTTAAATTACAGATATGTTCATACATACCCGTGCATAGATACAGATACAGCATGGAAACTGGGGGTGACAGGAGTGTGAAGTGTTTGTGGGGTGAAGTGTCTTGTTGTATTAATAGATCTGACTGCACAAGGGAAGAAGCTGTTCTTTTGTCCGTCTGTCTAAACTCCTGTTATAAGAGAAATTCACATTTTTTTATTCTGAAAAGGAAAAAAATCAATAAATGTAAATGAACTCTTGACTGAAAGTGTTAATTTGCTATGTTTTGCAATTTTTTTTTTGGAAAATAAATGAGCAATTGTTGGGTATCTAATCATGTCGGCACGTTTTGCAATTAGTTTGAACTGTTACGCATTAAATGAATCATTTTTTATTACAAAGTTTGCAAACTCCCTCAGTTCAAATCCAGACATGAGTAAAACTTTGAATACTGTGAATATCAATGAGACGTGGATCTTTGCAAAATTCACTTCTGCCTGTCAGCTGATAAAGTTCCCCTGCTTCCCCCTCAGACTGTGAATCCCCAGGTAGCTGAGACGACGGAGACAAAGCCTGACCAAGAGTCTGATAGTGAACCAACAGTCCCTGAGCCAGTGGATCCGCAGGCCGATTCCCAGTTCCACAAGCAGGACGCCCCGGTCCTCTCCACTCCGGAGTCGCTCCCTGCACAGGACCAAGTGTCCGGACATGAGCCGCCCCCAGCGGAGCTCTTCGGGGACGCCCCGGAAGCACAGCCGAGGCCGGAGCTGCAGTCGGCCGCGTCGCCGCACGAAGCCAAGACCGCGCCTACCTCCGGGACTGACGGCCACGCCCACACCGGGTAAGATCACCCTCTCTTCCGATCACCAAACATGTGTTTGACTTTGCACTTGGCTGCGTCTCACACCTGTGAGCCAACATCCTCGTCTCAGATCAGTAGAAAGTTTTCAGTGGTGTTTCAGTGTTTGACGCCCACTTCACTGCATGAAAACTTTACTTCTCCTGTGCCCATACATTTCCCTTGAGTTATTTTTCTTTCATTCTTTCATTTATTTTATATTGTGTTGCATTTTTATTTATATTTGTTTTTACAATTTTGATGATGCCAGCAAAAACTACAAAGAGTCTCAAGGAAACAAATGTCAAAAGAGGAGGACATTTGTCAAGAATCACCTTTTTTCACTGAACTTTTCTCAAACGGACTTGTAAGGGACGCTACTCATGGACGTAGAGGAAGATTTTGCGTGTGGACTCGGAACTCGACTGGAACGATTGTTGGTCCATCCTTTCAGCCAAAGAAGACATCTGTTGACTCAGCGGCATCATCGGCTTATATGCCCCTTTTTTCCTCGTTGATGTCAGGACAGTTTTAGACATTCGCGTCAGCCAGTGATCGGCACCTTCTCCTCCTACTCCTCCTCCTGCTGCTATTGTCTCCTCCTCTCCTCTCTGGCCTCCCCAGTCTGCGGAGGTGTGGTAAACACCGTGTCCTCTCTTTCCCCTCAGTCCAGCGCAGGTTGCCACGGCGGCAGGTGAACTGCCCCTAGACAACTTTGTCTGTGATGAGCACTCTGACTCAGAGTGTGGGCTCATGCCCCCCAAACTGGCAACTTGTGAAAACCCCCCCTTTGGCAGCCCTCTGCTCAGGTGAGTTTCCACCCCCCGTCCCGAAAAACCAAAAACCAAAAAACCCAACATCGACCCAGGGGCCAATCAAAGCACAGAGACAGGTAACCCAGTCTCCAGCTAACCTCTCTGCTGTGCTCAGCTGCCGACCGCTCTCCACTTGCCGCCTTCGCTTTTGATTTGATTTATTGATCTGTTGGTTTTATTTATTTTGCATTGTTCCCTTTTCCATTGTTTTGCCTGCTCGCTCCCAGAGACTGTTGATGCTTTCTCTGAAATTTCATATTTTGGGCATGTCAGAGTCTCGTTGCCTTCCCTAAATTTTGATTCTCGCTGATCTTTGTCCTCGTGCTTCCCGTTTCTTCCCTCCACCTCTCTGTCCTGCAGTGTGGACGAGGCTGCGCTAGAGGACCAGCAGTCCAACCAGAGCCAAAGCGCTGGTCCGGAAACGGGAGCCCCGCCCACTCAGGGCCACGAGGAGCGGCCGGATGTCCCGCTTCAGGTCGTGCTGGCCGATTTGGAGCCGGAGGAAGATAAAACTTTGCAGAAGGTCAGCAGGTGTTGAGACTGGTGCATCTGTAGCAGACCAGGACTATCAGGATCAAGATAATCTTAATTGTCCCGCCGTGTTGCAGCTGTTCGTGTAAACACACATAGCAGCTTGCACAGGAATGAAAATACAGCCCTGATAGTGTGGTGTTTATAACATGGTAACGTCGTCATATTTTACATACGCAAGTTCTACAAAAAATCAATAAATGTAATCATAAAAAAGATATGTGAACGGTGTTGCATCTTAAAACATTGCAAGGGTCATGATGGAGAAAAAAAATCAGAAACGTGTTGAGAAACAGCACAGCAAACAAATAGTTGGTAGTTTTCAACAAAAGTTATAGGTTGAATATTTCTTTTTTAAGCAATAATTGAACAAATGTAAATCACTTTTGCCAAAGCAAAATCGAAGTGGAATCTTTGACCCATTTTCTCCATTTTATAGATCAATCAGCTGAAACAATAAAAATAACTTGGCAGTACTTTTGAAATAATCTGCATGCATAACACACAGGTGCTGTCCACAGTTATAAATATTCAGTAAATGGAGCAGTCACGAAAGTCAAGTGTTTTATATTTGGCAAATGCTGAGTTGAGTCCTTCTCGGTTCCTTTTTTCTTTGTCACTGAAGGTTCCTGAGCATCTTGCGGCTGAAATGACTAAACCTCCGGAGGGTTGCGCTCATTGTGTATTTGCACGTTATTTTCCTGTTTCGGTGCGGCGACCTGCTGTGTAATGAGCCCGTGGCTCCTCGTAGTGACTCCCGGATTGTTTATGTAAGAGGCCGTCTGAGTCTGTGGGTTTTTGGGCTCCCGACTCTCGTGAGCTTCCAAACGTGCGCTTACATAACCCATCAAAACATTACTCACAGCTCGGTGCATCTCAATGCCTTCAGTGGCCGAAGTGTAGCTGTCGGCCGGCGCTTGTAGACCCTGAGTCCTTTGTTCTGCCCTTGAGTGTGTGTGTGTCTGTTGTGGCTGTTCAGAACCTTTATTTCAAGGGGAGGGTAACACAAAAAGAAAAAACACTACAGGGCGACAAATAATCTTGTTAGGCTTATTAAGCAAAAGGGGATTAATGTGCAGCACGGCTCATTCTTTGCATGTCGGGATCAAACTGAGATCCCCCCCCCCATTGTGTGTGTGTTTCACTCACTCGTGTGTCCGACCGCTTTCAGGCAGCAGATTCCAGCACGACGAGAGAGACGGACCCCTCGGTGCCCAGCAAGGAGGACATCCCCACGTTCGACGAGTGGAAGAAGCAGGTCATGGAGGTGGAGATGGAGAAAAGTGAGTGTGTGCGTCATTGAGGAGGCGTCCAAGATGAAGCAGCAGACAGAGGAGGCGTTTAATCACCGTTTTTCTTTGTTTCAGCCTTTTTGTGTATTTGCTATTTTCAGAGCGTTGAGTTTTTTTTTCACTTCCAGTTCTTCTCCACCTGCCTGTTTCTGTCACCATCAGCCTCTCTCGCTCGCTCTCTTTCTCCCTAAAGAGCCCACGTGCTGCGTTCAGCGGAGCGTGCGCTCAGGCGCGTTGCGTAACCCCCTCGCTGCTTGTTCGTCTCCGGCGAACGTCTTCGTCCTCGCCTTCGGGCGTCTTGTTTCAAACGGCTCTGATCCCAGTGTCATCCCGCCTCTGTCCAGGTCAGTCTCTCCACACCTCCACCAGCGGCGGCACGCTGCAGGTGAAGAAGGTCCAGAAGAACTTCAAGAATAACTACGCCTCCGTCGAGTGTGGCGCCAAGATACTGTCAGCCAACAGTGAGGCCAAGGTCAGAAACACACACACACAGCTGACGATGTCAGGTTTTGTAACACCAATGTTCAGCCTCTCAGTAAACTGTGCTGATGTATCAGCTGAAACTTCAGAGCGGCCTCGTTATCTGCTGTCGGCCTCTTGATGTTCCTCTATTTGACGCATTGACTATTTGGTTCCTGCTATGTTAGTTTTAAAAGAATCTGACTGAGACGATGCTCCAAAGGGTGTGAAAAGTGAAATCATTTTTTTCTGTTAAATTGGTCAATTCAAAGGATAGTTCACCCAATGCCACTCGCATATGAACCATCGACTGATTGTGAATATCAGCTGTCAAAACGTGTCTCCACTCTGGTGTTTCCTGGGGATTGTGACTCTGATTTCTGCATCTCCCCTCTCAGAGCACGTCGTCTATTCTCAAAGAGAACATGGACCTTTACATGCTGAACCCATGCAGCACCAAGATCTGGTGAGCTCGCCGACGGCGTCGACGGCACCGCCGCATCCCGGCGAAGTTTCGTCACGACCCTCATTTTGTAACGCGCTGTCTTCCAGGTTCGTCATAGAGCTCTGTGAGCCCATTCAAGTCAAGCAGCTGGACATCGCAAACTTTGAGCTCTTCTCTTCGACGCCTCAAGACTTCCTGGTCTCCATCAGCGACAGGTATGTTTAACTCTACTGCTTTTTGTCACTGTTTATTTCCGCCTGTCAGTCTTGAAGCTGCGAGTAAACACTGTAGTTTGCCATAAAGGTGAAATAGTAAGACAGGAAAGGTGAGAGGGTTGGTTTTTTTTCTTCCTTTCAAGTGCTCTCTCTCGTGCAACTCATAAAACCGGGAGGGCGGGTTATCTCACACACTCGCCAAGTTTCACTGGAAATGCAACAAGCAGTTATCATGTTTCAGAGCTGCACGTGGGCCGACACAACGCAGCACCAGCGAAAGACCTCAGCAGCAGATCCACTCCTCTCCCCCCCTCCTCCTCCCTCCTCACCATATTGTCGACTCTAATTTTAGCCGCGGCGGCGGCTTTTGTTTTGGATTTCACACTTTGCGTTCCCTCCCCAGTGTCATCCTCCCCATCCACATGCAAATCCCCACCGCCGCCTCTACACCTCCACCAGGCTTGACATTTGTCCCCACCCTGTCGAGAGGATCGCGGTCACACAAACACGCGCCTTAACAGTTTTTCTCCC
The DNA here is from genome assembly GCA_009823395.1 of Thamnaconus septentrionalis. NCBI lineage: Eukaryota > Metazoa > Chordata > Actinopteri > Tetraodontiformes > Monacanthidae > Thamnaconus > Thamnaconus septentrionalis. The sequence continues at coordinate 5,722,995 of CM020508.1, read as the reverse complement.
CTTGTTCCGCCCACAGATACCCGACCAGTAAGTGGCTGAAGCTGGGGACTTTCCACGCCCGTGACGAGCGAATCGTCCAGAGCTTCCCGCTGGACGAACAGCTGTTTGCTAAATACTTGAAGGTGCTGGTTTTTTTTTCTTCCCCCCCAGCTCAAATGCATCCTTTGTCTATCCACTGTGCATATAAGACAGTCAACAATCAAGCTAATTTATTAGCGTGACATCTCCCTGTGAGGACATGCATTCATGCATTTTGCTGCAGTCTGTACTTAAAGTTCTGGACTCCCTCTCATGACTTTGCGGTGCGTTTGCCGTGCTCTCCGCCGGCCTCCGGCTCTTCCCTCCTCCGACTGGAAGAGAATCTGTGACTCGCCACCAAATGGCTGCGAGGGTTTTGTGTTCGAGGCTGAGACGAGTCGCTTCGAGGGTGTTCATGTTAAAGTTCTGGGTGTGACGCCCTCTCCCCCGGATCACAAGTTGGAGCGGAAAGGAAGACGCCATTTATTAGAGTCGTCTCGTGGTTTACAGCTGGAGGTCCAGCTCCATATCTCAGCTTTTAATCACCGCTGATGTCTATCGTCTCGCTCCTGTCTACTGTTTTGCCCTGTTTGCTCCTTTTTGGGAATTTCATTCTACATCTGGGTCGACTGATTGTCACCCTTCCCATTGCTAAGTGTTAAATGCTCACTGTGTCGACGCACATTATGCAGTCAAAGCTGACATTTGGACCATTAGTTCTGTTCGGTTTTGTTTTTAGGACCCTTGGATCCTATGTGTGTTTCTTGAGCTATAAACTCTGAGGAGGCGTCTGCTTTGACAACTGTTGTGTCTCTGTCCGTCTCTCTGCTTTTGTTTTTTTTAAATCTACTGTAGCCGTTTCATCATTTCATATTCTTTTTTTTTTGTAGAATCCTCCTTTCTAATATTTTTCCTGCCATAGATCAGTGGCATGTACCTACAGTGTGCGTGCGTATGTCCGTATGTGTGTGTGTCCGTGCGAGTGTGTGTGTGCGGAGGACTGTAAGCCTCGCTGGCTTGGTCCATACTGATTTTCTGTCTCTTGTTCTCTTTCTCTCCCTCTCCTTCCACTCTTCCTGTCTTCCTCTCGAATCAGACGTTCATCAAGTACATAAAGGTTAGCACCTCTTCTCTCTCTGTTGGAGGTTTTGCTGCACTGTTGATGTTTGCCGTGCACCTAGGTGGTTGACATGTGGCGGTTTGGTGTCTCTTAATGCATGTGAAAGATACTAAACCCCCAAAAAAAACAGCATAATGTAATTACTAACAAGGCTAACACTTTGATATGTTTACAAAATAACAGGCTCTGTTTGTAACAAAGGAATTTTTCCGCTCTCCCATCAGGTGGAACTTCTCTCTCACTTTGGCTCGGAGCATTTTTGTCCCCTCAGTCTCTTCAGGTAAATGGTTTTATTTACTCTCCTGTGCATAAACAGTCAGGGCCATCTGTGATTCCTGCATTTTTTTTGTTTTGTTTTGTTTTGTTTTGTTTTTGCAACGTCCACTTTTCTTTCCCTTTGGTAAACGCGATGAGTTCTTTATGTAACACAGTGGGAGTCTGTTTTGTGCAGGGTGTTTGGAACGAGCATGGTGGAGGAGTATGAGGAGATCGCCGAGTCCCAGTACCTCTCCGAGAGACTGGAGTACTTGGACGAGGATTATGGTAGGACGCTAATCCGACACCTCTGCGGTTATTGTTCAAGGAAAATTGGCTGGTTTTCTACGTTATTAAATCAACAAGAAGACAAATGCTCCTATGAACATGATTTTAAATTGTCTGATAGAACCACAAGTGTGTTGCACATTAGAAAATTATTTCTACAAATCACTATTAAAAAGGTTCCGTTTCAGTTTTCAGTGTCAGTTCTGCCCTCTCCTTGATTAATCAAATGAGCTGATAGTTAATTGAAATATCATTGATTTAGCTGTCTTATCTTTATTTCCACAGACTATCCACCGGGCTACCAGCCTTCAGAAGACAGTCCCAATGGCTCGAAGAATCTGCTCGGCTCAGCAACAAGTACGAACACGCAGACGCACACCAGCTTGTGACTGCACAGGCAAACGTACACAATTTCAACACGTCTGTATCCCATGTGTGTGATTGGTTTGTGTGAGTGTTCGTAGATCACACCAATCAAACCATTTTCAGTTCGGAATAGAGATACTGTATCAATGCCTTTCAGGAAATTCAAATTCACTTCAGCTCTGATACAGAGAGCAAAGAGTGCCACTCTGGTACACAAGTCCCATCTTTACTAATGTGTTCTACTGTTATATCCCTAGAAGTGTCTTGAGACTCTATTTTGAAGAAGTTTTCAAAGGCCTGTTCACATCACACATTGGTAGAGTTTCTCTTGTAGCCTGGAGCTAGTGTTTATCTGAGTGACTAGCGAGAATGTTCTACCTTTTAAGTACCGTCTGTTTGCATTTTTTTTCCTTTTAGACGCTATCCTAAACATGGTGAACAACATTGCTGCTAATGTGCTGGGCGGTGCGTCGGAGCTGGGAGGCGAATTGGTAACAGGAGGTACTCATCCGTCGCACTCTTCACGTTTCCTGTTTTCTGTTTGCCCAAAAGCCCAACTTGTAAATGCTGCCATTGGCCATTTTACACGGAGGTCTTTTCTTTTTATTATTCCATGCAATAAAACCAAGTTGGTCCACCACAGCATTTTTTGGGGGGGAGAATGTACATTTAATACCCTTTTGCATCTTTTTGACATACTTGAGAGAGGCAGTTTCAGAAATTTCTTTTAAATTATGCTACATATTTATCTATAGTTAGTGGAACTATCAAAAATGCTAATCCTATCAAACCAACTCTTCTCGTGGGGGTGTAAAGACGGCGAGCCATTTACAAGATGTGAAGATTCAAGATTACGAAACAGAAGCAACGTCATTGCATAAGTGGCTCCTACTAGACATGTTTATTCTGTATTTGAAATGCTAAAGCACTGACTGGTTTGCTTTATTAGCTTTTTGCAACCACACCTGGCAGTACCGGTTCTAACCGGTTGCGTTCAAGTATTTGTCAGTGATGATTTCCTGCTAAGCCTGCCCCCTGAGGAAAAAAACAAAACAAATCAAGCAAGCGCGTGGTTGTGTTGTCATTGTGTTCCAGTCCGATTTATGCCTCACACTTGTTTGCATTTTATTTAACAGACCTTTAACAGTCTTCCGTCCGTGTTCTCCCTCGTTCTTTCCTTCTCTGCTTCTTTAATTCCTGGCTTTTCTGCCCGGCCACATATTGCTTAGATTAGCTGCCTCTAAAACTGGGTCATATACTTCCTCCTCCTCCTCCTCGAACGCAAAAAGCCTCCACACTGCCCTGAATGTCTCCGTGTGTTTAAATGCTGTGGCAGATGTTTGTTTAGTTTTTTTTCCCCCCCTAAAGCTGGAGGTCTCTGGCAGCATTTGAGCAGAACTTAAGCCGCCTGTGTTTTTTTCCTTGGCAGTCGTGCGTGGACGAGTTCAGTCTGAGGGGGGCAGTGACACCAAGCCAGTTCCTCCCCGTGTATATCCCACAGAGAGTTGATTCAGTTTTACTCTGGCGCGTTCGGTGATAAGATTAGTGGTAAAACTCCTGATTCAGCCAGATGCACAGATTTAGCCTTTTTTATTTATTGTTCCATTCACTTTCTTTTCTTCCTTAACATGAGGTTTTTTTTATGTTCTTTTATTTTGTGCTGCGACAACAATGAAACATAACAGGCCACATGAGCCATCTGGTATTCAATCTCATGGAGGAAAAGTTATTAAAAGTCTGTCATTGCTTGGCTTTGCAGCCAGAGCTCTGATTGGTATGTGAACTCCACGAGCAGGCTGTGAGGAGGGAGATCGGCTCAAACTGGACCAGACTGCTTCACTTTTTTTTCCCCTCCTCTGTCCTTCCTAAATACGGCCTTGCAAACCACACCGTGTGGCAAAAAGAGCCCCCCGTGTTTGTCTCGGTTCTACATTTTGCAGAGTGCAGGAGCTCTGGGGGAAGCCTGCTGGTGCTGATCTGTGAGCTTCTGTGCAGCTGCACCCGCTAATTAAATGTCATTAAAGTCCTATTTTGCGCTCCATTGTTTTGGTTCTTGTCCAGGCAACACGACTGCAGAGAAAGGCGAAAGCGGAAGCCCCGAGGTTCCAGAGAAAGCGCTCGAAACTCCCCCCGACGCTGTCATGTAAGTAAAACCACATTTGCAATTACTATACCATGTCACGCCAACTTCCTCTTTCTGTTTTGCAACAAACAAAATTCTTAAATGTGCCGCCTGTGTGTCTGTCCTCCAGCGCGGAGCCTGCAGAGTCAGAACAACTTGCCTCCCAGCAGAGCTCCGCCGATCCTTCCCCGCCGGCTCCGGACTCCCCCGAGGAAAGACAAATCGTCACCCTTGTGGTGGAGGAGGAGGAGGAGGAAGATCAGGGGCACAAACAGTCCACTGTCACGCTGATGGAGGAGGAGGACGACGAGAAGCGGGAGGAGGAGGAGCGGCAGACGAGGAGGGACGCCGACAGGAACCACTGGGACAGTCAGACCTACTGCCCCTTCTCCTCCTTCTCCTCGCTGTCGCTGTCCTGCGTGGCCACGCTGCCCGAGCTGCTCCACCGCTGGTGCTCCGCCCGGCTCGCCAAGGTGCGGCTCCGCAGCGCCAAGCGGCGGCAGCTCGGCGCCAGACGCAGCGGGCGCCGCGGCCGCCCCATCGGGACGCTGCCGCCGCCAATCCCGACGCTGCTCCGCCCCGTCAAAGACGCCTCACTCCCCACCACCGGCGGCCGCCGAGCCGGACGTTCCGCCGCCGCCGCCCCCCCAACGCCGTCGTCCCAGACGTGGACGCCACCACGCAGCCCGACGCCGCGACGCAGCCACGCCGGAGCTCAGCCTCCTCCTGGAGCCCAGCAGGACCGTCAGCCTCGCCCCCACAGCTTCTCCGACGTCCACAGCTCACCGCCGGAGCCGCCCCCTCCAATCAAGCTCCCGGCCCAGGACGCCGGCCCCACCCCCACCCTCCAAGCCGTCGCCGTCCCGGAGACGCAGCAGGCCAGCAGTGCCACCCCGGCCCTCACAGTCAACCCCCCGCAACAGCAGCCGGTAGAGACGGATGCGGCCTTGCCCGGCGTGGTGGCTCCTCCCTCCATGGAGCAGCCCGTCCAGGTTCTTCCCACCGCATCCCGGCCGGAGGACCTCATCCCCCCTCCCACCGAGCTCCCACCACCCCTCCCCGCCTCTGCCACGGACGCTCAAACAGACTCGGTGATGTCTGGGCCGGATGGCAGGGAGCCGCAGGGCGCTCAGCTCTCCCAGGCTAACGGAGAGCAAGCGGACGCAGTGCCCGCAGAGCCCCAGCGGGTGGAGGAGGCGGCGGCAGAGGAGGACCTGCTGACCGCCGCCGGGAACGGCCACGTGCAGCGGACCGCTACCGACTTCTACGCCGAGCTGCAGAACGGCGCCGATTACGGCGGCGGAGCAATGAACGGCAACGGCGCGCTGATGAACGGCGGGGCCGTGCACGGCTCCAGCCAGAAGGAGAGCGTCTTCATGAGGCTGAACAACAGGATCAAGGCCCTGGAGATGAACATGAGTCTTTCCAGCAGATACCTGGAGGAGCTCAGTCAGAGGTACAGCCGCCAGATGCAACACCTCAACAATTATTAGCTGCCCTGCAATGTTAAAGGGCAGCTGGGAATAAAATGATGTTGATTAAACTGGCGGTTCATTCCAGTTTTGTTTAAATCACACGTTTTTATCAACAAACTCTGCCCCACTGTGCAATTCCAGATACCGCAAACAGATGGAAGAGATGCAGAAAGCGTTCAACAAGACCATCATCAAGCTACAGAACACCTCCCGCATCGCCCAGGAGCAGGTCGGTTCGCGCAAGCAAACTCTGTGTTCAACGCAAATGACATGTAAACGGAAATATCGGCCGGCGGACGACAGCTCACCACCACCGTGTGTGCGTTCCAGGACCAGAAGCAGACAGATTCCATCCAGGTCCTGCAGAACCAGCTGGAGAACGTCACCAGGCTGATGCTCAACCTCACGGCCACAGTGGGACAGCTGCAGAGAGAGGTCAGCGCTGGTCATCCTGGCTTTCCACTGCAGTGTTTAATCTGTTGTTAGTTTTGAAAACATACAATCAACATATAGACATGCAGTCATGATCCACATATCACTGCTGTTTGCCTTGCTGGCGTTTCCCCTCTCTTCCCCTCTGGGCCGTTGGTGCTTCAGACAGTCTTTACCAAGGATCCTGCTTATTTATTTAACTTGATGATGTCCTGAGCTGTAGGTGGCACAAGTCAGACTCCTATAATAGACCTCAGTTTAAAACATGCAAATACTCAGAAGAACATCAGAAATTGCTTCAAACAGACAAAATGTTCTCTTTCCTGGGAAGTTTGAATAGTTGCATCGTTTTGCCACTGCAGCATGATAATAAGCCATTTTCCATTTCACTCTCAATAACTGTTGGGGCCGTCTTGCCGCAGGTGTCGGACCGTCAGAGCTACCTGGTGGTCTCCCTGGTGCTCTGCCTGTTCCTGGGCCTGGTTCTGTGCCTGCAGTGCTGCCGGAGTTCCGCCCCCAGCCCAACCACGCCTGCCGCCTCCCTACCCAAGAGCAACCACTACCCCAGCCCCAAGAGGTTTGACACGCACGCACATACACACACACATACACACACACACCCTGCCACGCATGAGCGCAAGCAGGACGTCTTTGCTTAGGCAGACTTTGCTCCAAGTTGTGCTTGCTTTCTAGCACCGACAGTCCTCCCCAGCTTCCGGACACACAAAGCTGGAGTGTTTACATTGTGCATAAGCTTTAATAAATCAATACATTTTTTTTCTTCCAATCCTCCCATCAGGTGCTTCTCCTCCTACGACGACATGAGCCTGAAGCGGCGGGTGGCGTGTCCACTGGTTCGCTCCAAGTCCTTCCACTTGTGCTCTTCGGAAGGTAAGAGCCCCCGCCCCTCCTCCAAACACAGACACACACACACACACACACACACACACGTGCACAAACAGTCCGGAGGTGCTCTCTGGGCTCCTCCTTTGCTCTTTTTGTCACTAAAACACGAGCCACATCATCGCTTCTGCAGACCTATGCTGGCTGACCGCCGCAGTCCTTGTCACGCATCTTCCCAAGTCCAAGCCCAAGCATTTCCTCAATCTCCCTGTCCGTCCAGCTGTCATTGTGTGTGTGTGCGTGTTTATCCGCAATTTGCTTTCGCACATGTTGTCCTACCAAAGCTTCTACAATCCCAAGTTAGTCGTAGCGTAGCACAAAGCCGCAGGAAGTTGCCGCTGGAGGCGTCGATAAATTCAATTGTTGATTCCTGAAAGTTTAGAGTGTGTTTGCTGCGCTCCTGGTGGGGTGTGTCCTCCAGGCTGTCACTGCCACGTTGCCTCCACATGCAGGCTTAAGGAGTTTAATAATAGAATGTAGTGCTTTGGCAATCTGTCGTGAGTAGTAACCTGGCACAAACTGGCTTGGTTTTCATGCAGTTTTCCAGCGTTAGAGGCGTCCAGCTTTGAAAGAGCAAATTTTAGTTCTTTCTTGCCTCGGTTTAAAAAAAACAACAAAAATAGTTCTTGCAAATTCATTTCATGCTTGTTGCACATGTTTTCCTGTTTCCCACTCCATCATTAACCTGGCCCCTCTCTCCCCTCCCCAGTAGGTCCAGATGACTTGTACATTGTAGAACCTCTAAGGTTTTCTCCAGAGAAAAAGGTACAGTGCCTGTTCCAAGTGACGCTGTTGGGCTGTCACAGCCTTTGTGTGTTTCTTTTCTGATTGTGAGTCAGTCTGTTTTTGTTCAGTTTTTTTTCTTTTTTCTTTTTTAAATGTGACTCAGAGCAGAGCATGATTTGTTGTCAGTCACTCACTTTCTGCTCTCTGGTGGAGCAGCAGGGAACAGCAGCCAGAGACTCGGCCCTCTCTCAACACACCTGTCAATCACTTTGTCGGCTACACTGTGAGCATGTTTCCTCACACTTGGGATCAGAATATATGAATGTATATTGTGGTGTAAGTCAGGTGGTTAAAAGCATGACAAACTGGGTGCACCCATCATGGAATGGGAGGTTTCCCGACTCCTCCCTCCCGTGTGTTGAAACCCTCTTTATGATCCGTCTGGTGTTGACCTCAGTGTCCGGCAGAGAGAAGTGCTTGATGTGGTTTTTACAACCTTTGGTGCAGTTCCACTCACTCTGGGCGCGTTTTGACCTGTTTTGTCGCCCTTCTTGTTTTGTCTCTCTTGCAGAAAAAACGCTGCAAGACAAAGTCTCTGGACAAGGTTGACACCCTGAAGGATTTCGAGTCCTGCGCGCCGGCGACAAACGGCGGCCCCAAGTGCAACGGCTTCCACCCGTGCCTGCCCGAGCGACCGCCGCCATCCCTCCTTCCTCCTCCTCCTCCTCCTCCTCCTCCTCCTCTTCCTCCCCGGCACTTCCTCTTCCTCCTCCTCCTCCTCCTCCCACTCCACCTCCTCTTCCCCTCCCCCTGCTGCCACTTCCTTCTTTCCTCCCCGCCTCTCTGGAAGAGGCGCCGCCCCCGCCCGCTTACACTATCAAGGAATCCACCTCCTCGGAGACCAGCAGCTGCTGCTCCTCCCACTCTGAGGAGGGCCTGGCCCCGCCCCCAGCCCCGCTCTTCCCCCGCTCCGTAGGCCTGTGCAACGGCCACGGCCTGGCCCTGCCAGTGCAGCAGATGGGCGCCAAGACGCGGCAGGAGAAGCGCTCGGAGAAGCGGCGGAGGTCGCGGCAGGCCGAGCTACAGTTCCCCACCGTTCCCAGCCTGCAGCAGCTCATGAAGGGAAACAAGGACATCAGCGTGGGGACCATCGGCGTGACGGCGGTCACCGGACACGTCTGAACACTTTTATCACGCGTTTGTACTCTCACTCACACACACACACACACACACACACACACACACACACACAAACTAGATAGTAGCAGATTTGTGCGGTGGGCAGTCGAGGTCCGACTGTATCCCAAAGAAGCATGTGGCGCAAGAGAGCGCAGAGACGACCACGTGGTCCCTCTCCGCTCCTGACAAAGACCCTGTTTCTGGTTATGTGCCTTTCATATCTGTTCCTGACCCTTTCAATAGATGCGAAAAAAAGAAAAAATGTTAAAATGAGTGTTGACGTGGGCAGAGAGAGAGAGAGAGACGCACACACACACACATGCGCTGATGGGAGGGAGAGAAACACTGACACGACACAACATCCTTTGCTTTTCTACTGGATAAGCACATCGCCGGTGACGGCTGAGCACCGGTTAGTTCATCCTCAGCCCCGGAAACCCCCGGCCCCTCCGGCTGCTCCCAGCGTGACGCTACTCGGAGAGGTTCAAGGCTGCTCTGTCTTGGATGGTGGTTACGAGACGACAACCTGCTTCTCTCTCTCTGTTCTGTATTTTTTTTCCTCCTGCCTCCCCCCCCCAGCATCATGCTGATTCAACCGTTGCTCTGGTGTTTCTGTTGGACCACAGTGTTGCACTGAACATGTTCTGCTAAAGTCTCTTGTGAGTCTGGTCCAAACCTACCAACCAACTAACCAACTAACCAACCAACCCACAGAGATGAATGAAGAACTGCATTTTTTATTTTTTTTTCAGAATGTCGGAACGTGTGTGAGCTTAGCATTAGTATGTGTCACCAGCACAAACGCAGCAGCTTTTGTTGGTTCCTGATAGTCATCTGTGGCGTTGTCTGTGAACTTTCCCACTATAGTTTGGGCTGCGCCCGAAAACCCTTCGCTACAGCGCTAAAATTGCAGAGCTGACATTGTGACTGCAAGGAAAAAAAGCGACGTGTGTCTTTCACTGTCTTTCATTCTCACTCTTCATCATCTGAACCTGAGCCACGCTTCTCTCTTCTGTCAGTTCTTTGGGTGTATTTATTATTATTATTACTGAACACGACCACCAGTGTGGAGGAAAATGTTTCTTGTCAGTGGTGCTGTAGGGAAACATTGGTGTGGGGGTGGGGTAGGGATGTTGGGGGAGGGGATGAGATGGGAGGGAAGGGAGGACATTTTCCCAATGTTTACACTTCCGTCACACGTGTGTTCTACTATCGCGAGTCTGACAGGCCAGTTTTATTTATCTATTTATTTATTTAAATGACTTATTTTCTAAACGTACTGCTGGCCTGGCAGCCTCCTGGTGCGATGGCACCACAGTAGAGTCACATGTGAGTTTGTTCAATTGAGATTTCTTTCTTTTTGTTTTTTTAAATGTGCAATAGACTCAGTAGACCCTTCTTATGCGTCGCCATGATGAACGGCTCAACCATCTTTTTTTTGTATTCTTTTTAACAGCGGTCACATCGCGCGCGCCTGCTGCAGCCAACAGCACAGTTGGAGTATTACATGATGATGATTGCCACTGAATTATCGGGATCAACACACTGCTGCGTTTGTGAAGTGAAAAGTTTTCCTTCTTGTCTGGACGTCTGTTGCTGATTGTGTTAAAATGCCAATCTGGCAGTTTGAACCAAACCCTATCATGGTTTGCAACACGCCTAAGTTATTAAAACACTCCAAATCCTGTAGCAGATTGCAGGCATTAAAGGGTGTTGCTCCTTTAAAAAAAAAAAAAAAAAAAAAAGATTTTTCTTGTTAGTGAGTAATGCAGTTTCTGACGAGCTCTGTTTGGCTGGACACGTTGACCGAGACTCTTCATGCTAACTTTTCATTCTGTCCTCAGCAGTCCTGCTCTCTTTCTTTGCTCACCGCTCAAGTCATGTGTCACTCTCCTCCCCACCAGCCCCCAACACACATTGACACACTACTCATTGCACAACTGTGAAGAGAGGTTTTAAAGAATGCTCCTGCTTTTATCGCCCACCCCGGAGATGCTTCGTCTGTCACCGTGTCCGCCACCTTGACGAGATGTCCTGTTTTACTTTTTATTTGTTTTTCATCTCCTCTTCTGTTGCGTGCTCATCTGTCAACGCTCTGTGACTTAATGTGTTCGCCACCGCCTCTATATTTGTGAGGAAAACTATTTGAAAACAAAGGGAACACAGCACAGAGGGGTGTGATTGTTTGGAACACTATTAATGTGATTCTCTATGTTCTGCAGAGATTTATTTTCTTTTTGTTACCCTTTTTGACTGTGTATGATTTTTTTTTGTGGGAGTTGTGTGTTAATCTGTATGCATGTGGGAGTTTTTGTTTGTTTCTTTCAATCCTGTATGTGTGTGTCTGTTATAAGAGAGACTACTTTCAATTCACTTATCTGATAACACAGCAAAAGGACAGATCATCTGTGAGAGATTCTGTGAGCTCAGTGTGTACGTTGTATGACTGTATGCCTTTTGTTTTTCTACCTGATTTGTCAAGTGCGACCTTTTTCTTTCTCTCTCCGTCTCTCAATTTCTGTGATTACTCTAAAGAGCTGCACAGTACCTTTTGAGCAGGAGTGAGTTACTACAAAACTGTAGTGCCATTAGAAACTGTGAATTTCTAAATAAAACTTTTTTTTGTTGTCTTTCACCTCGTCTTGGCCTTTTAATGTGTTGGACTTGCAGTATGATCATTTAATACAGCTGATCTCAACTGTGGTTGGAAATGTAACTTCAGGACACCACAACTACTAACAACAATAGTAACCAAAATCAACGAATTTATACAGAATGCGCTTACGTAAATTTACATGTGGTTTGGAGAGATTAAAAAAAACAACAACACAAATTCACACGGTTGACATTTAACATTAAAGCAGCTCTAGGTAACTTTCGGTGGAAATGGCGAAGTGACGAAGTAAACACGCTGCAGCGCTAGTTTATTGATGTGAGAAAATACAAATAGTCGCCTAGCTGGAGCGCTCGTATGTGTTCAGGAAAAACACCAAAATGAAATGCAAAACAGACATTGACAATAACGTCGTAGCAAACGTTCAACACTTTTATTACTTCGTCTTTCATCAAGGTTAATTATTGGGTTCCATTCCGTCATTTTATAGTCTTATGTATTTGTAATAGTATGTAAAACCGACTCTAAATAAACGTGCCGTTGCCGTATAGTGGTTCGTCCGGCGTGTCGGGTCGCGCTTGAAAGTTACGCACTGCAGTTACAGCCGGAAACAACCCCCCTCTCGCTGCCAAGGCGGCACCATTGATCCTATGAATCGGTTATGTACCGCTTTACCGAGTTTGGAATCATAATTTTATGGTCGAAAAGTTACCTAGAGCTGCTTTAAAACAAAGCTCCAGACCATATGTACACACATACCACCAGTAGGAGTCGCTGTGGTCCGAGCGGCCTCCGTCACTTCCTTTCACCTTCCTTGTTTACGTTCGTCTATCAACATGGAGGACGAGGTGGATGTTGACATCGAGGGAGACGCGTTCGAAGTCACTGCTGAGTGAGAATGCTTCGCTTTTCGTCAAAGTTTCACACATTGTGTGTCTAGGGGTTTGATTGTTGCGGTCGCCCATTTTTTTTTTTTGGCGGGGGGAGGGGAAGATGTGTCTGCCGCTGTTTAAGCCTCCAGCACTGCGGGCTAACTTGGCGGCTAGCTGTCGTGGTGGTGGCGCTGTGTGTGTGTGGGCGCGCGCGCGTCTCTCATACCGTTTGTGCGTGCGATTTCGGCCTCTGATAGTATTTACTTTTTGTGCTGCAGTGAAGTAGACGCTGGAGGTCTGGACCAGGAACAGTTCGTACAGTCTGCGTGGAAGAGCAACGCCGGGGTGCTGGTAGGGCTCTGTGAAGCTAACGGCCCCTCTAGGCAGCTCGAGCTGGTATTAACTCTCTCTCTCTCTCCCTCTCTCGTGTGTGTGTGTGTGTGTGTGTGTGTGTGTGTGTGTGTGTGTGTCAGCCCTGGGAGCTGGACAGCTCCATCAGCCCCGAGAACAGAGAAGTGATAGAGAGGATGCTGCTGGAGGAACAGTATCCTTGTCGTTGCCGTACTGTAGCATGCTAACGTAGCTTATTATAATAGCGTTACAATTATTACAACATAGCTTATTTACTTTCACGAGTTTGCTCCGACAAATGACCGTCAAACACAAGACTATCGTGCGAACTTATCGTGGCCTAATGTGTCTCTGTTTATCCCGAATGAAATCCTGAACCCGCACATCAAGATTCTATCTGACAGGTCAAAAGGTTAGCAATCGCATCTGGGAAATTGACGCTCCTATAACAGCCAAGGCAAAGAGGTGAGTTTGTTCATTCATTCTTCTGCATCACAACAGTAAGCTTCATTTGATGACCAACACCATGTTCAGGTCACCAGCAAAGCCTGCAGCTTCAGCCTCGGGTGGCGCCACTCGCTGGTCCAAACAAGAGAAAGAACTGTTTGAGGAAGGACTGGTAAGCCATTCATGTTAACATGCGTGTTTATTCGGCTCTTGGTGAGCGTCATGTTTAAAACCCGAGATGGCTGTGTTTTGTGTTTCCGCAGGCCCAGTTTGGTCGAAGGTGGACTAAGGTTGCTAAACTGGTGGGAAGCCGTTCTGTGCTTCAGGTCAAGAGCTATGCGAGACAGTATTTCAAACAAAAGGTGCGACATGCTTTTAGTTAGTCACAAACAATAATTTATCCAAACACTCATATGGAATCAGGATTTTCCCATATTTGTATGCGTTCATTCACTTTTGATTGTTTTGTGAATTATTCTTTGAAAAGTTGCATTCTGGAGAATTCTTCCTTATGTCTGTGGTCCAGCACCATTTTAAAAATCAAAACCTGATAATCATTGAATGTGTGGCCTGAGTGACTGTTTACTGGTTCAACTTAAGCTGCATTCAGCGTTCACCCAGAGGTCTCCCATTATTAACCTTTTCTTATCAACTCTTCCACAACATGAAGGTCTTTCTGTGGAATTCTTCTGTAGAATAAACAAATCTCTCAAATATTTCTCTAGGTTAAAGCCGAACCCAAAACCACAGCGCTCCCTGCAGGTCCTGCAGTGAAATTACTGCCGACGCAGCCCACCTCAAGCCAGGCTCTCACCCTGGCAAACACTGTCCGCATAGAGAAACTTTCTGATGAAGAAAACGAGGAAGTGGACATCACTGATGACCTGAGTGACGACGGAGACTGTAACGAACCTCAGGGTGTCAGAAGTCAGCAAGGAGCCACCGATGTCCGTACAGACGGCCCTGCTGAGAAGAGAGAAGACGGCAGTCCAGTGGAGACCGCGGACAAACTGGATGATAAAACTCCCCAAAGTCCTCTGCAGTCATCCTCTCTCTGCTACTTTGAGACGACCTGCACAGCTGGAGACGAGAAGAACGCAAACGGAAGAACCTCGCCTGATCGAAAACATCTTCAGGAGGCCGTCCGGTCAGATCCAGCAGAAACCCTCGTGGAGAACGAAGCACTGAGCTTCCAGTCTGATGCGTCGCCACAAACTTGTCCACTGGAGGAGGAAGGCACAGATTGCACAGGTCAGACTGTTGCTTGATGTTAGTCTCCCTTGTGATGCAGCTCCACCTTTTTGTCATGTGACGCTGCTCTATTTTTTTCCTCACAGATTTTGGTGGTGAGACTGAACGGGTTCTAGATGAGGAAGAGGAGGATGATGATGAGGAGATAAAGGCCCCTGAACAGGAAATAGAGATGGACAAGGAGAGCATCAAGGAGGAAGAGAAACAAGCCATCCCAGAGTTCTTTGAGGGACGACCATCCAAGACCCCCGACAGATACCTGAAGATCAGGAACTACATCCTGGATCAATGGTAAGCAGCAGCAGCAGCAGCAGCAGCAAGGAGATATATGGCCAAAGAACAAGTGATTTAGTGATTAACGCTTTCTTTCTTCACATCAGGATGAAGTGCAAGCCCAGGTACCTGAATAAAACATCGGTCCGCCCTGGGCTCAAGAACTGCGGTGACGTGAACTGCATTGGGAGAATACACACCTACCTGGAGCTCGTTGGCGCCATCAACTTCAACTGTGGTAATGTCACAAAGATTCAACGAGATCAGAAACAAGTCCGACTTCTTTTTTTCACGGTGAGTTCTTCATCCTCTCCCACAGAGCAAGCGGTGTACAATCGGCCCAAGGTGGTGGACCGCTCCAAGCAAAAAGAGGGCAAAGACGTGCTGGAGGCGTACCAGCTCGCTCAGAGACTGCAGAGTATGGTAAGAACCAGATCAGATCCACAACCCAGAGCTCCAGCGCCCCGACTGTGAAGCCCTTTACTGATGCTGCTTCACTGCTGTCTGTAGCGGGCTAGAAAGCGACGCGTGCGGGACACGTGGGGAAACTGGTGCGACGCCAAAGACCTGGAGGGACAGACGTACGAGGTATAAACACACTTGAAAGACATGAATCAGATTTGAGTTGTTTTTTTTGTTCATTTGATGTGATGTCACTGGCGTTTCTCTTCAGCACCTTAGCGCCGAGGAGCTTGCTAAACGTCGAGAAGAGATGAAGAAGCAGCCCAAACCCAACAAGACGGCCAGATTTAAGGGGTAGGCATGACGGATGTATGCTGAGTTTAGTTCACCACAGTGTTGCGTCTACGCTCCACTTGATGTTTCCCACTCTTCATTCCAGCTCTTTAGATCCGTTCCAGCTCATTCCCTGCAGAACTTTTGGAGAGGATGTGCAGGTTTGCTGTCTTGTTTTCCGTATTTTCAGATTGTCATCATGCTGTAATCCAATTTAACAGTGTTAATGGCTTTTCTGTGCTGCTTTTCCCCAGGAACCATTCCAGGTCATTGTCTGTGCTGAGACTCTCATCATCATGGACATGGTATGCTGCTCTCAACACAATTTGACGTGTTGTCTTGTGTTTATCCACTGGCCTCTAAGACATGGCTATAAATTATTTATTGTACTTTTAACATCGTCAAAAATATTTTTTTGTGTATTTTTAATTCCTAAAGCCTACCTGTCTCAAATGTCTAAGATTTGAATAATAATAATGTGATTGTCAGCACGCCCATGTGTCACGGGGGGAAGTCATTGGCCTACTCGGAGGAACTTTTGATGAAGAAAATAAAGTCCTTAAGGTAAATTAAATAAAAAAAAAAACAGGCCCAAATGTTTTTTTTTCTTTTCTTTTTTTTTTAATCATGTTAGACAGTGTGCTAAAATCTCTGTGCTGTGCTAACGTTTCTGAATGCAGATCTGTGGGGCCGAGCCGTGCAACAGTGTAAGCACAGGCATGCAGTGTGAGATGGACCCGGTCTCTCAGACGCAGGCCTGTGACGTGCTCTCCTCCCTGGGCTACAGCGTGGTGGGCTGGTACCACTCGCACCCCTCCTTCCACCCCAACCCTTCCGTACGGGACATAAACACGCAGGACCAGTTGCAGGTAGCGTGAGCAGACCGCAGAGGTCAATTGAAAACGTTTTCCAACGTGGGGAAGTGTGATCGAATTGTTCCCACCCGACTGTTGCAGAGTTATTTCTCTCGAGGCGGAGCCCCGTTCATCGGGATGATAGTGAGTCCGTACGACCCGGCTAATCGCTCCCCTCACTCCCAAACCACCTGCTTGCTGGTGAGAGAGAGCCAGGAGACGCCCGAGGCACAGAGTATGCACAGCGCACCCTCCTAAATACATCATCATTGACATAAAAACAAAGATATTTTATCTTGGCTCAAAGTCTGTCGCCCCGCTGAGAAAACCTCTTCATTTCTCCCCAGAGCTGCCCTACAGATTTGACTTTCTCATGTCACCAGACACCCCAGACTGGGAGCAGACACTGAGGAGAGCTCAGTGGATTATATACAAATACAGTCAGTCACCTGGGTGAGTTGGGGAAGGGTTGGAAGCTGCAGAGCCATGTGGTGGAATTCTGACATTGTTTTTTTGTGATGTACAACATTTCATGGACTCAGTCTGAAATATTGTTTTAGAATAATTTAAAAACATCATGTCTCTGTCTGGACCAGGAGTGTGCAGATGAACAGGTTCTTCCGGAAAGACTGCCATCTCACATGTCTAGAGAAGGTGTGTGTAATATGTTGTCGTCTCATTTTAATGACTCGTGACTTAATTAAAAGAATGATGTTTTCCTTATGCATTTCTGCCTCCTCTCATTCCACCTGACTGCCTCTGTTTATCACATCCCATTAGATGATGTCATCACTGGCCAAGTATCTTGAATCCCTGCCCGATGAGGATGGAGAGCCATTTCTCAACCAGATCCAGGCTCTTTTCCTGACAGACTTCATTGCCAAGCAACAAGCACCAAACCAGGAAGAGGGCGAATTTTTAAATGACTCTCCCAGGCCTGCCGACTCAGACGAACTTGCTTATGATCACCTGACCAGTGACGAGGGGCCCATGGAAGGGCGAAGAAATTATGATTCAGATTTGGGTGTTGACAACATTTCAGAGACTACAGACAATCACTCAGAGGCAAATGATTCCATGGTTTTACACATGGGCTCTGTGCTGTCATCTGAACATGACTATTTACTGTGATAGGTGAATCATGTAACTGTATTTACTATGTTTTTGTTAAGTTAATCATGTTCCTGGTCGTTAAATACCAAATAGTATTATTCATTTTTAAACACATGTTTGAGTGATAATCACTTTGCCAATGAAAATATAATTTTGTTACTACATATCAGCTGTTGGGGGTACTTTGAAATAAATCGCAGTTTGATTTAAACTATTTTAAATAGGCCTGCTTAATCAATGTCTTTAGCGTTCGTAATTACATAATACTAATATTTTGTATAAGGCATTGTTTTACGCTGTTGTGTTTTCATACGAAAATAACACTATTTTTCTATGAGCACGTGAGGCCGGAACTTTTAACGTGGAGTTGTTTCGAGGCGGAACATTTTAAATGCAGAAGCAGCGCGTCGCTCAGCGCTAAAGTTTTTTTTTGGGAAGTTCTTGAGCGGTCTTTTTGGAACGCGTTACTCCGCCGTGTTACGATGGTAAAGGCCGACCTTTGGAACGATAACAACATTTTTAATTAACATCTGAGAGTCGGAGTGGAACAACCGTCCAGCTGCTAGCTAACTTTAGCGTCTCGTAGCGATGACATTGACAGCCGAGATCATGTTTGTCCGGAATTTTGCAAAGTCAACCTGAATGACTAACGCTCGAGTCGTGCTTTTACGTAATTCTGGGTTCAACAGGCGTATTTATTTGCGCTGTCGGTGCTTTTAAACGCGAGGTGGCTCGTCGACGGTTACGAAAATGCTTTCCCTTTGCGTCTGCCTGCGAAGGGCGAATATAATCTCCTGCACTGCGCACCTGACAGGAAACTTCCGGGAACATTTTCTGAGGAAACAGCCGGGTTTACGCTCTCAGGTCAACGGTGCAACAAACCGGGTCAGAGCCTACACGGCCAGTTCACCACTCCTGTCGAACTACAGAAGACACACGGACTGCTTCCGGATCAGTTCACCTGTCTCTTCGGTCCCGCATCTTCCTCCTGGCCGGACACAGTGCAGACACCCGATACACACATCGGCTTCCGTGAGGGCATTACCGGCTCCTGTCGTGTGGTTGTTGCTCAAACCTCTGCAGAAGCTCGCGGCTGTGATAGTGGGAAGGTAGGAGGTTTGATTTTTAAAAAGAAAATTAGTCCAAGTAGTTATTATTATTATTATTATTATTATTATTATTATTATTATTATTATTATTATTATTATTGCTGGATATGTTGAAACGTATAGTATTATTTATTTGTTCCTCTTCTTCACAGGAGTCTCAGGGGGTGGTGGCTGGCTCTGCCTGCCAACCGCCGGGAGCTCTTCCGCCAGTGGGTCCGGCAGCATCGGTGGAATCTAGCAGCTGGTGTGGTTGCTGCTGTGGTGATTGTGTCCCTCTTTGTACTGACCCACCTGGATGAGGCACCAGTGACAGGACGGACCCGGCTCCTGGTGTTCAGCAGAGAGAACTACATAGATCTGGCAGCAATAACTTCAGAAATGGTGAGAAATGAAAGAGGAGGGAAAAAATAAAGACACAGATGTGTGTGACTGTTCAAACAAAAGTGTTCCTCTCAGACAAGATTATTTTGAGACTGCTGAGGTGGCATTTTACACATTGATATTGGAAAATTAGGTCAAGGAAAAAGTCATCAGAGCAAAGTTTTCTATAATCCCTTTCCCCTCGACTTCAGTACTTGCTGGAGTTTAAGGAGCTGCTGGTTCCCGTCAATGACCCTCGTCACCAGGTGGTGGAGAAGCTGACGCAGCACCTGTCACAAAGAAACAAGGACATCCCTGAAGTGTCTGAGGTCACCTGGAACGTCCATGTGGTGGACAGTCCCGTCATCAATGCCTTCTGCCTGCCGGTCAGTGGTCGACCTTCAGACGTGCAATTCTAAATTGTGATGATCTCATGTGTCCTTTAGAGAACTCTGTGAAAGTGTCTTTCTCACACAGAAGCAAAACCTTCACAATCGGGAAAAAACTAAAGGGCTAATTTTTTGAATTGCATTTTCCTCCATACAGAACGGGGACATCTTTGTGTTTACGGGAATGCTGAACACTGTGGTGGATGTGCACCAGCTGGCCGTCATCATTGGACACGAGATGGCTCACGCCGTGCTGGGACACTCTGTAAGTGCGTCACTCTCCGCTGGCCTGTGTTGCGTGTTTACGCAACAATATGAAGATTACGACAACGCCTTGCGGCAACGCCTTGGGTACGAGCCCGTGGCACGAAAAACGTGTTGCGACTGTAGACGTGTAACAACAGAATCTTGATCGGTGCCAGCATGTGCCACATTGTTCAAGAGCAAATTGATCTGAAGGCTTTTTTTTTTTTTGCATGCAGCACAGGGGTGAAAGCTGAAAGCAACCTGGATCTCAGCCTCGCACAGGGCTGTAATATATATCTGAGGGCCTCCTATAGACGAATGCACAATAGACAGTGCTGATGACGACTGCTTTTTGTCAGCGCTCCGCTCCTGAAGCCAGTCTGAGAATGGCTGGAGTGGCGTCAGTTGCATCGCTGTTGCATCAGCTGGCGATAAAGCGTTACCGACAGTCATGTCTGAGCGCGGACTTAATCCCCTTTCTGTGATGACCAGATTCCCTCTGACCTCCGGCCCTGTCGTGCGTTTGTGAGTCTCAGCTGAGCGCCGTGTTTTTTTTTTTTTTATTTTTTATTTTTTCTTTCTCTCTCTCTCCTGATCGAAGCCCGCTCTTCCGGATGGAAGTTGTGGGCTCTTCAAAACTTTAAGCGTCCTCGGAGGAAATGCTTGAAGGAGATTTTAATTAGTGGGATGAGCATCGACGGGCCTGCCATTACCCAGTTGGTTTGCTCCGTCGGATTGGATGTTAAAACCTCTAAATCTGTAACAGCGGGAAAATTTCCACTAAAATAGATGGGAACAATCAATATCATCCTGCTGCCTGGCTCGCCTCCCCCAAACTTTCTTTTGTTTTTTCAACATCCTTTTTCTCATCTCTTCCTCTCCTTCTCTCCCTCTTTTTTTTGACTTTCTCCACCATGCACCCTCTCCACCCTCCCCCCACCAGGCGGAAAAGGCCAGTCTGTCCCACATCATGGACCTCATGTCCGTTATTGTCCTTACGGCCATCTGGGCTGTGTGTTCGCAAGACAGCCTGGCGCTGCTGGGACACTGGGTTCAACAGAAGCTCTCCCAGGTGAAACTCTCAATGTTAGCAGTTACCACTGGACACCAGCGCGGCTGTTGGTTGCATCAAGTTTGATTTTGTTCATCTTGTGTTGTCCCCCCCCGTTTTAGCTCATATTCAGTCATCCTTACAGTCGAACCCTAGAGGCCGAGGCAGATCACGTTGGATTGCTGATGGCTGCCAAGGTTTGTAATCCCTTTTAGATAATTTAAGATTACGATTTATTATTATGTAATAATGATAATAGTAATAATAATAATAATAATAATAATAATTTTACATTTTATTTATAAAGCAATTCTCGTTATAAAATCTCAAAGTGCTACAGATAAAAACAAAATAAAGAAGAAAACTGTAAATCAACACAATTAAAACTTGATTGTCATTCAGAGACGGAGAAGCGGCGAACAAACAAATGACAGCATACTCTCATTTACCTTTAACAGTTAAAATCCTTTCCAAATGAAAAAAAAAAAAATTATAGACAGAAGAAAATGGTATGTCAGTTTCCTGTGGCTTTTAAGGGAAAATGTAAGTGTCTAAATTGCCTAAAATCAGTTCTGTTTTCTTCTGTACTTTAAAAACGGATGTTTATTATTATTGTATGATGTTCACCTTCTTCATGATTTTTTTGTTAATCAACATTTAAAAGTAGCAACGTTTTCACAGGTTTATAGGGCGTAAATGCCAACATGAGCAAGTCAGCCTGGCGACCATTAGGGGGCACTGTTGTAAAACTAAACTACACATGGAGGAAACGTTTTTCTGAAACTGAGACTGAAGGACGCCTCACTGTGTGTGTGTGTGTGTGTGTGTGTGTGTGTGTGTGTGTGTGTGTGTGTGTGTGTGTGTGTGTGTGTGTGTGTGTGTGTGTGTGTGTGTGTGTACACATCCCAGGCTTGCGCAGACGTCCGAGCGGCCTCCGTCTTCTGGCAGCAAATGGAAATCAGGGACCAGCTGAGTGGGACGGCCAGCTCCCCCCAGTGGCTGTCCACACACCCGTCGCACACAAACAGAGTCAATCAGCTGGACCGTCTCGTGCCACAGGTACATGCACACACTAGTGTTGATTTCACAAAACATCAGGGAGAAGTTTTGGTTTCGTTTTTTTTCCATTATCCAATATTTTTGTGTTACTGTTGTCTTATGCTCAAAACTCTTTGGACGGTGTTTGTGCAGAGCCCTGCGCCAGCCTGGTCTTTGAGTGGTGAAGAGTAGCTTTAGGAGCTTTTAGAAGGAGTCCTAATAGAACTAACGATGCATCAGGAGAGATGGCTCCACCTGCAGAGACACACGGGCAGGACGGCTGAGAGGAAACGCAGACTTGGGTCCTATCAAAAGATTTTGAGGAGACAAACAATATTTTCCTATCCAGGTGGTTGGGGGGTCGGCGTGAAGGGCCTGTGAGGAGACAGTCGGGTGCCCTGCGGCCCAGTCTCACATACTGAGTCGAGGCAAACGATGAATCTCACATCAGCGAGCGACGAAGACGGACGCAGGCGGAGCAAAGCGGCCACGTGCACGCTGCATTTTAGCCTCTGCGCGCGTGCGTGTGTCCCAGACGGGGCAGAGGGAGGGATGCACGCGACACAACAGGCAGCGTGCGGTTTAACCTTGAGCGCCAGACAAACCGTTGATGTGCCGCCGGTTGCTCTTCCGAGCACCAGAGACGAACAGATGGGCGAACCGCTAATGGTCCATCAGGTGGCCGTGCAGTGCGGCGCGTTGTGCTGAGGTTTTTGTGCCAGGATTTGTGTTTTTATGGTTGCCCGTCGTCCCCGCGGTGGACCGACCTCGAGCTGCAGCAGCAGCAGCAGCAGGAGCAGCAGGCGTCGTCGTCAAGGCCGCGAGCTGCTGTCGCCCGTTGTTGCGGGCCTCCATCCGTCTCCGTTATACGCCTGCGTACGGACGCGAAATCCTCTGGTGTCTTTAACGCCGTCGCACCGAAGACAAAAAAAAAGCTGTGGGTCTTCTGGCAGCAGCAGCAGCGGCATTAATTCCGCTCTTTTTAACCTTGCGAGGGTTTTGCGACGGCGACGAGCTACTTAACCCGACTCTTGTGAGGGCCGCTCCGCCCCCACCGGCGCGGCGCTCATCATCCTTAAGCAAAGCGCATTAAGTCCACCGGCGGCACGAGATGGAGGAGCTCGCCGTCGCCGAGTGGGAAGCCGAGCGTGCGCGTGTGCTCTTGTAGGTGATCCTAAGTGAGAGATGAATGAGTTTAGGGTGCGCGTGGGCGTGCGAGGCGCTCCCAGTCAATGGTGTCTGGGGCCTCTGTGTTTAGTGCACTTCATCCTCTCCGTCTGCGTGGCTTCTCTCCGGGTTCTCCTCGCTCACTCCAGCTTCCTCCCACGGTCCAAAACCATGCATGTGAGGGAAACTGGCAACTCTGAAATGGTCCGTCGGAGTGAGCGCAAGTGTGATTGGTTGTTTGTCTTTGTCTTACTATGCGGCCCTGCGGTAACCTGGCTGCTCGTCAGGGTTTCACCTCGCCGTAATCCCAAGACAGCTAGCTGGGCTTGGCTCCACCAGTTGGATGGATGAATGAGTTTGCAGGGGTTCTCTCCGGGTTCTCCGGCTTCCTCCCACACTCCAAAAACATGCATGTGAGGAGGATTGGATACTCTAAATTGTCCGTAGGTGTGTATGTGAGTGCTGCCTTCGCCCTGTGACAGCTGGGAGCGGCTCCAGCAGACCCCCGTCACCCTGGACTCAGGAAGAAGCGGGTTTTGAAAATGGATGGATGGATGAATTTGCAGTAGCGCCCTCTTTTGACCACATGAATGAATGGCCTGGGCAGGCTGGCGGCGTTGGCGTCAACCTGTGTTGGCATCAGTGACTTTAAGTCAGAAGTTTCCCTGGCAAAGTTATAACACCCGACTACATCAGGCCGACCAGGCACTCTGTGTCTCCTTGTGACTTCCTCCCATTATAAGTCAATGAAAGATTTCTTTGAAACTGTCATTTTAAGGTAGAAAGAAATTGACCTTGTGTTACTTTAGCTGAGTGCGTCAGTCAGTGTGTGTGTGCGTGTGTGTGTCTCAGACTCCCACTCTGTCTCTGTCCAGGCCCTGCAGCTGAGGGACAGCTGCAACTGCCCCGCCCTGCCTGCCACGGACCCTCGCGCCGTCTTTTCAAAAAGTGCCCACATGTTGCTGGAAAATGCAGCCCAGACAGACAGAGGAGGACGGCGGGGGGGCCAGGGGGCTCCTCCCAGCCTGACGTCACTGCCTGCCAAGATGCCTGCAGCTCTGCTGGCACCAGACGCCCTCCTGCCTCCCTCGCAGGGGGATCAGGGAGGTAGAGTGGCCTCGATCGGGGCTCCAGACTCAGCAGCAGCAGCAGCAGCAGCTGACGCATCAGCAGCAGTTGTTGGTCCTGCTAGCACTCAGGAACCCACGGTGCAGAGCTGATGGGAAAATGTCTGCAAAACCTGCTCCTGTTCTAGAGATGACCTGCTGGGACAACTGAATGAGAGGGAAGGTGATTGACTTGATCATTGTAACAGCCCTGAGCGTTGAAATCTGTCCTCTGACTTTGCCCTGAGGGAGTGGCGAGTCCATCCCTTCATCCCCAAGTGCCAAACCATTTTTACAGTCTTTGGTGCGACCCGGGCTGGGGATTGAACCCAAAACCTCTCGGGATGTTTTTTTATAGTCCATCGCAAGCAGAGCTGCAGGCTGCACAGGGGAGAAACTGCGAGCCAGCTGCCCTGATGATCCTCTCAGCGGCGTCCATGACTCTCAGCTGCGCAGTATGAAAGGTTTCATACATTTCAAGGTCCCACATTGCCAAAAACATTCGCACCTACGCCTATAAACAAACTATTACTTTGTGATGTGACAAAGTGACAAAGGGCAGCGATACCTCTCCAAAGTTTGTGCTTTAATAATTTAATAGAGTTGTATTTATTAGAGGAGGGCTGTTCCCTGTAAGCCCAACTCAAACACTTAGTATTTTAAAATGGGTTTAAAATGTCTAACACATGTTTTTAGCAGCTTTATTTTTTTGTTATGTTTTGTTTTTCTTGGATCTCTTTATTGCAGCAGAAGAAGTGATCAACTATTTTGTCGTGGCGCCCGTATTCTACTGTACACAATTCACTTTTTTCCCGTTGTCCTGCTGATTTAACTTTACAGAATGTAAAACACGCACAGACATTTTTGCTCGTGCGTGCATGCGTACGTGCATGCGTGCGTGCATGCGCGTTGGGGACCCTGAAGGAATCTTGCTCACGCGTCTATATGTTGAGATATTAATATGTGCATTATTCATGGACACAGCAGATGAGAGTGGGCGCACGTCCGAGGCTTCGTCAGTGGCGGGGGCGCATCTACATACTCATTATGACCGCAGCATTGTCATGCCCCTTACACACACACACACACACACACACACACTGCACTTAAAGTGTTCTCTCGCCGCAGGGACTTAATGCTGTAAATTTATTCCTCGTTTTTAAAAGCGCAGCCTGTTTGTGCAGGAATGCCAGCAGCCGCTGTCGAGCTTTGACGTGTCTTTCGTGGAATTTTGTATAAAAACAATCTTATTTAACAAGGCGAGCCGGCCGTGGAAATGTAGCTTTTCGCGAGCAACGACCTGTGCTAAAAGCTACACGTTCACCAGTAGTGGCCAGCTGTAGCTCTGGCCCGGGTAACCTTTTGCCATGTGTGTAACACACAGAGGGGTAAACTGTGAAACGTTAAGAAAAGGCCCATCTGTTTGTTTTTTTTTGCTGAAATGGTTTTATTTGTGTGTTGTTGCTCCAGAGTCTCGTTTCAGACTCTGGATCAGTCACAATGTAAACGCGCTGCAGAGGCTTTGTTTAGCTGTAAACAACGTCCGTCTCTGAACTCTTAGTGGAAAGCTGTGTAGCTCATCGAATGAGAAGCTCCTGATGTTCCCGCCACCGTGCTGCTCTGCCTGATAACTGGAGCTCCGTCCATTAATTGATTCATCGCTCTGATTCGTCTAAAAAATATATATATATATATATATTCCATTGGAATCTTTCTGGATCGAAGCTTTGTTTTCTTAATTCCGCCTCTGCTAATCATTGGTTCCGCTGTTGCGTTTCACACGGACGGTTATTGTGATGCACATGACGCCAGGATAGATGTTTATTTTCCCTATTGGCCTTTTTGTCAGTTGTTGTTTCAGCTGGTTCTGGAATAAAGGAGAACTTGTCACTTTCAGATGTGTGTTTTTTTTACATTTCTGCATTTTTTTTTTCTCAGATTAAAATAATGTTCAAATCAAATCATAAAAAGTAACCGGGGAATTGAAGAAAATAATCTATAGATTAATCGATTGCAAAAATAATCGACACTGGCAGCTCTGCTCCCCCGAGTTCTCAACCCCCCCAATGCCAGGCCGGCCTCCATGCAACCTCCTGTTCCCTGGTCACGTGACCTCTGGAGCATCTGGATGCAGCCCCTCCTCCTCCTCGTCCCCCTCCCACCTCCACCATGACCACCACCGTGACCATCCTGGCCATCCAGACGGCGAAATTGGAACATGAGCCGGCAACAGATGATGCACTCACACCCAGAGGTAATTGTAATGAGTGTGATAAAACACGGACACACTCACACACACACACAAACACACACACACATGCACAGGCTGTGCTGAGTAATTTTAGCTGACTGCTGGAGCCTAAACAATGATGCCGCTGAGGGCTAATCAAGGAGGAGGACATAAATAGTGAGAGCACAGAGAGCGGAAGAAAGATGTTGCAGGTTCTATTCAACCAGCGTGCGACCGCCGGTCGATCGATGTGGGATTTTCAACGGCCGACCCTGGTGTCCGTCCAAACGAACGTCCGCATTCACACCTTTGGGTATTTTTAGAGTCAAGAGAGCCGGTCGGGATGATGCGCGTGTGCTCTGGACTTTGGCAGGAAGCAGGAGGTCCTGGATGGAAGCTGTGCAGACACATGGGACAACATGCAAACGCCTCACCGTTAAAGGTCCAGTGTGTGTAAAGTTTATAAGGAAGCTGACAGCATGTTTCGTATTTAGGGCACTGTCAGGCGGGCTTCCTGAAAAAATGGCGGCGCTTTTAGTAATGTATTTATATATCTTAGGCTTCTACCAATGCAAAATCATTAATCAAGCAATTCCACACACTGGACCTTGAAATTAGAATATCTTGCATTGAAATTGAACAAAATGCAGCAAATTTTATGATTACGTTTGATTCCTGAGACCTTTCTGTGTGGAGTTTGCATGTTCTCCCTGTGTGTGCGTGGGTTCTCTTCCTCCCACAGTCCAAAATCATGCATTTGAGGTGAACTGGAATTGGAAACTCAACTAAATTGTCCATATGTGAGTGTGAATGGTTGTTTCTGTTGTATGTGTCTCTATGTGGCCCTGGGATGAATTGGCGACTGGTCCAGGTTGTCACCCTGCCTTCGCCCTATGACAGCTGGGATAGACTCCAGCAGACCCTGTCACCCTGAGCTCAGCAATAAGCGGGTATTGAAAACGGATGGATGGACATTTGAACACCAAATGAGAAGAAATAAAAAGTAGTGATCCACTTGAGCTGCATCTTGTGGAACAAACCTACAGCTGCAAACACTCGGCCTGCTCATTCATCCTGTGTGAGTGAAGCCGATCACGCAGCTGCACCAACCGATCCAGTCTGATGGAGTCCCACCTCC
The DNA here is from genome assembly GCA_009823395.1 of Thamnaconus septentrionalis. Lineage (NCBI taxonomy): Eukaryota > Metazoa > Chordata > Actinopteri > Tetraodontiformes > Monacanthidae > Thamnaconus > Thamnaconus septentrionalis. Next base: position 5,695,767 of record CM020508.1, on the reverse strand, counting down.
TCACTTCAAAAGTTCTGCTTGTTTGCGGCGTGCAGCCTCCAGCTACACAATCAGACGTCTGCCAGTTGAAGCCGAGCCTCCGTTTGTTTTTGTAGACGCCGCGTTCGTCCGCCCACCGGGGGGACGGCAGCCTCCCACTCAGAGGCGCGCTAGGTATCGACAAGTGGCGCCGGAGAAAACTGGCGGCGGCGGCGACTGGCGAGGAGGCGGCAAAACTCATGATGGTGTTTCCCCCAACGAAAACACAGCACGACACAACACTCCCGGAGAGGGAAGCGGGAACAGCACAACACATCTGCCGCGTAGGCGGACCAACGCCGTCCCGCAACGCAGTCTGTGTTGACCTCTGACCTCCCCACGGAGCCGCTTCCATTATTTTTGGCTGTGAAGTGGAGAGGGGAGTGCGGCTGATGGATGTGCGCGCGTGCGTTTGTATGTGTGTGTGTGTGTGTGAAGAAGTTGCGGCGTCCTTTCCGATACACATTAATTATACATGTGGCATGTGGGTGTCTGATTGAAATGAATATTTTACTGCTTTTAATCACTGCCATTGCCAGAGTGATGGAGCATCTGGCTGCGTTACCTGGATAATTAAAGACGCAGCGCACGTGCCACATGCGTCGTCCCGGAGGTTGTGTGTGTGTGTGTGTGCGACAAAGTGGGGGAGGGGTTTAGTGGGAGGGGCCCACTGGCCTTAACTAATGATTTCAAAATTAGATTTTCTTAATTGTAAAGCAGTGGGAGAAAATAGATAGCGCTTACTTGACTCCTTCCTTTGTCTGGCTACGATCTGACGGACGCTTTTCTAAAAGGTCAGCGGGACGGCGGTGGCGTAGCTCTTAGAGCAGCGCCGCTCCAAACAGCATCTGACTGTCCAAAAAAAATGGAATTAACCAATAGCTGTGTTTCTATTACAGTTTTTCGTAAAATAAAAGCGATATTTCAAAAATTTCGTGAAAGTACAATTGCAATTTGGTTTGAAGCGCATAATTTGCAAGAATTACATTTGATTTTGTTTGCTTACGTTTGTTTGCTGACAAGAATGGTTCTTCAATTTTTCTCTTTGATTACTTGTGAAAAAACATTCTGTCTCCTCCTCCGTCCAAACATAGTGCGCCCATTTTCACTTGAAGTGAACTGGTCATGTGGCCCCGTACGTCACGTGGTGACGCGTAAATGTGAAAAGTGTTTCCATGACACTTTTGCGATATACCTGTGTATTGATATGTCTTTAAAACCACCTCATGATAGCGTAAAAACATTTTACTGATATTTGAGAGGTTTTTGTGAAGTTTAGGCATTTCCATTACCAGATTTTTATTGCGATATTTAGGTTTTGCGCAATTCTAGGGGTTATGGAAACGCAGCTCATGAGAGCAGCTTTCAGTTTGTTGTCCCTACAGTTTTGGGAAACAGCTACTGCAGTGTCCATGCTAGTCATGCTAGTCTTTCTGTATTCCTTCTTTGCTTGTGTGTGTGTGTGTGTGTGTTTGTTTTAAGTGCAGCTTTTGCTTTTGAAACAACCAAAAGTTTGACTGGACTTTAAATCGCTTTAAATCGGAGCTTGGCAAGCTGGACGAGTGAGATTCCAACGTTTGCCATCCACTGTTTGCACAGTGTTGTCTATAGGGTTGTACTCTTATAAATCATTACAAAAAAAAAGACATTCACACATGCAGATTCAGACACGCAACTCAACCAGAACTCTGGCAGCTTGTTGTGCACTGACTCTGAGGCCCGTGTTTTCCATAAATAGCGCTGACCGGCTAAATTTGATCTTCAGTCCCAGAGCATCAGACCCACAGTCGTGCCTTTTTTCCGCCCCCCCCCCACCTGTCCTCCCCTCCGAGTCGCTTCCCTTTGTGCCAACTGCAGTCAGACGCTGAATGGGGTTGCGGAGGTCATGGAGGGTATCAGCGTGTGTCTCCTTCAACACACAATTCAGCTCTTCCTTTAATGGCTGCTCGTGTCGCTCCATGTCTGTCTTATCTTCTTGATCTACACTGCAATGTGCGCGCACGCGCGTGTGTGTGTGTGTGTGTGTGTGTGTTCATGGTTGAACCGGTAGAGGTTTTTATAGTCTGGCTGCTCTGATGCTATTAGAGATTAGGATGTTAACACAGTCCCTCATCTGACTGCATCGATCCCGGCCCTGGCAGCGGAATCGCATTAATACTAACAACGTCAGGTACAAGCCTCGTAGCTCCCTTCACCCCACCACACTTCCCCACAGCCCCAAACCCCACCTCACCTCTCTCCCCCATCTTCTTTTTTTCACATCTGCTCCTCCCGTCAGTGTTGATTTAAATTTGAATAACCGGCTTTCTTCCCCGCTCTTTCAAGCAGGAGAGGCTTGCAATCTAATGAGGGGAATGAGTGAAGGAAGATCTCAAAAGCAGAGAGGTGTGTGTGTGTGTGTGTGTGTGTGTGAGAGAGAGAGAGACTAGAGGAGGTGGAAATGAGACGAGATGAAATGGTTTAAATCAGTCTTCCTCAGCAGCTCTGACACCAGTAGATTTCAGTGTTTGAGCGCATACATCAAGGTGGAACTCACGGTGAGCGAATTAGGAGAACCAACAAGTTCTTTGTACGAGCCTGCGAGGGGAAAAAAAAAAGCAGCTCCAGAGAGAGACTGTGGGTTTATGTTGTTTAAGGACAAGTACAAAAAAGGTTTTCATTGAAGGTCATCAAAATAAACAAAACTGTATTTTGACAGCCAGAATTTGGCATTGCGTTCTGTGTGTTTACTGCAAATAAACAGATTTTTAGGTTTTGAACGACCACCTACGACTTGTGTCCCTTCTCAGCCGTGCTGTGATTCCAGAAGGAGAGTTGGACCGAAACGCTGTCTCAGTTTGACAAACCATGACAGACCTGGCTGGACATCTGGAGCTTGAACACTGTACGCAGTGCTGCGCCGTGGGGGTGTTTTTTTTTTTTTTTTGTATTTCTTTGGAAGTGGTCCACTTTTGAGGAGCAGCTCCCGCTCTGACTTTCAACATCCTTGATGATTGGTACCGTCATGCTGAGTTCAGGTTGTTTGCCACTACGCTTGTCCAATATCAAAGACTTTTTCTTCAATTATTGTGAGAAACTGAGCCTTTTTTATGAAGCACAAAAAAAACACCATTTCAAGTTTTAATTTAAGATTTGGTCTCCATCATCTGCAGTGGTTGAAGTGATCAAGAAGCTACAGGTAGTGCCTCTAATTGGTAAATAATAATGATTAGTGAAAACTGTGTGAGATCGCCAGCAGCCTCAGGGGAGCAGTGATAGGTCCGTTCGAGTCGGTCAGCTGTTAAATGCGTCGGATGACGATTCTGAAGAAGCCTGGAGCAACAGTCGAAACTGTCAAGCAGGTAACATCTGTTTAAACTCTTATCTGTCTGAACAAAACATTTTCAATCTAACGGAGACATTTGAATTCCAGTCGCATTATCTGGGCGTCTCAATCGAAGTTCTCCGATTCCAGTCGGAGTTCTCAAACTCCGATTTTAGTCGGACTAACGTGTTTACATGCACTTCAGTTGTCCGATCATAATTGGAGTAGGGCGATAATTCGGTTTTCCCGAGTGTCATGTAAACGTGGTCGCTCTCTCACAGCGGAGCTGTGTTTCAGAACATGATGCATGTTGATGTGGAAAAGACTGCTGCATGTTCAGAAATGTTCTCGCTGCTGGGCCCTGCTGCGTGAGTGCGTGTGTGTGTGTGTTTGCACGTGTGTGCGACTTGTTGTGAGCATACGTGCGTCTGCCCGCTTGCAGCTACTTACCGGCTCTATTATGAGGGATTATGGCGGGAATAAATTTAAATAATTTCACATTAATCCTTGTACATTTTGTTTCCTGCGAGGTTTGTTTCAAACGTGACATTGTAATTCCGGTTTACTGCGACCGAGAGGCCACCAAACACACCTTAACTTATTTCTAAATTCCACACTGGTGTAGTGCGTGTGTCTGTGTGTCTGTGTGTATGTGCGTGCGCCTTATTACATGTGTGCTCTCTACAGCGGCAGGGAGGCTTCTGCAAATCTTATTATTGTTCTTCCACACGTCCCCTCTAGTCCTGCTGGTGGAAAATACAATTCATCCATGTCGTCCATCCATTAAGGCTCCTGTCCGTCCGTCCGTCCGTCCGTCCTCCCTTAAAGCTAGGCTGTCTGCTCGCTGTCTGGTTGCCATGGTTCCCAGCAGGCTTCCTGCCCGCTCTGCCTTGAAGGACAAAGCGCCGACGGTGGCTCGTGTTTCCAGAGTTTCTGTTCGGAAGGTTTGACCGAAAACTTGAACCGCATTTCCACTGAATGTCGCAGCGAACTGACACCGACGACGAGGCTGCTTCCTCATTTCCAACAGGGAGGGCGGGTTTGGCTTTAAATCTTGGCAGGCGCGCCGACAATTGCGACAACCTTCAACGCGGTTTTTGCAGAGGTGTCTTCTCTCTATTCGCCAGCTCTGTTGTTTTTTTTTTATTCTCCATCCACGACATTTCAAGTGTAGTTATTGCCCTTCGTCACAGCCAGCGTTCAACTGTACTTCCAGAATGCTCAAATATTTCGGCCTCCTCCGCACTCCACTCAATACGGCGCCGTGCCGTGTGACCCTTTGGTTTCCAGTAAAAGTGTTTCACTGGTGGTCTTGCAAAATATGCTTTCGCAAACCACGTGAAACACTGTTGGAAAAGGGAGATCTTTATTCTCTCAAAGTGGCGTTTTTTTTTCAACATGGTGTCTTTAGCGTCTATTTGCAATGGCAATTTACTTACGAACACACCTACTGAAGGTAAATATGCTTTGCTACGTCTCTCCTCCACACACACACACACACACACACACATGCACACACACTCTGATGTTTGATCAGAGTGCCCAGGGATCTAGAACACAGGGAAGGTACCTCCTGTGCCAGCACTCAGATGTTTCAGCTCGACGGAGGCTTTTTCCTCTTCCAACTGGTCAATAAGCAGGCGTCCCGGCCAGCCCCTCCCCTTCCTGTTCACTGCTGGACGGGCTTCACTTCCACCGCGCTGCGCCGAAGCCAATCCACTGGCCGCGTGTCACGCTCCATGACCGCGCCACACATTGTGAAACAAAAAGATTTTCCCTCCAAAGGGGGTGAAAAAGGAAAGAAAGAAAAAATCTATAACCGGCGCTCGCCGACCGAGCCGAACTGCCTGTGATGTGTGCGACGTCTCCAGACTTTCAGAAACGAGGCTAAAACGGTGGACTTAATTTAGCTGACCTGGTTAGAGACTAATGGGGAGCTGGTGCAGATGAGTGGAAGAGGAAATGGTCGTGCGCTTGGTGGAAGGGAGAGGAGGGGGAAAAAAAAGGAGGAAAGTGAGGGTAAGACGGAGCTTAATCTGAATCCATTCTCCACCCCTCGACATTCGGCTGTGCCCCTCCCCCTCCCCCTGCACCCACCCTCTTATTGTCAGGGTCTCAGGGCCTCCCTTAACTTTTAATAAGCGTCTTTAATAAGTCCCCAGATCGCGGCACGCTCGGTCAGGGCTTCTATTTCAACACGGTGCCGCTTAATCTCGCTCGAAAAATAGATCCGCTGCCTCTCAGCCGCTTTCAGCCTCTCTCTGGAGTTTTTTTTTTTTTTTTTTTGAAACAAGATTGTAAAAGAATTTAATAAACCAACTCGAGGGGGAGGGGGATCAAGCAAGGTTGTTTTCTTGCTCCCTGTTGGTCTTTTTGCTTTTTGTGTGCGTGGAGGCGTACGACTGGACCGCCAGCTGTTAGAGGATCAACAGCAGTGGTTTGTATATATACTGTATATATACTATAGGGCTGTCAAACGATTAATTTTTTTTAATCACGATTAATCGCAGAATTTTCATAGTTAACTGTGATTAATCGCGGTTTAAATTGCATGTGTAAAATTCCGTTATTTTGCATTTCAAGGCAGCTTTAACCCTATAATGTAAAGTATTTCTTACCAGAAATCGGCAAGAGGGGCCGACTACGGGTTAGTAAAAGGGACCAAAAGGCTTACGCCGGGTTCACACCGGATGCGGAAGCCATCCGCCCAGGAAAATTGCCTTCCTGTTCACACCAGACGCACATTTCTCCACGAGGGTTAACAAGCGCGTCTGCTCAGCTGTTGTTTGCTCCCATTCAGAGCTATTTTGTAAAAATGGCTGCACCAAACACTCTTGATTGGCATTTCCTCGATAAGCCGTCACACAAACATGTCAGAGGCGCTGGTGTTGATCCGGGTCCGGAGTTTCCCGGCGTGCACGCACGGTCTGCGAGGTGCGTCACACTTCCAGTCTCTCTGGCCTACTTAGACGGGTTGTAAGTGGCACAGTGAGCCACTCGTCCCGTCCCCGTGGACTCTGGCTGAATAATTGAGTGGCGCCAAGGCCGGATAATAAGCTGCCACTGTAATAACCTGCAGGACAATGTACGGCTGTGTCTGTGTGTGTGTTGCACTGCTTGCCATTCCTCCAGGCCATCAGGGAGGCAGACACATGCTTTTAAAGAAGGCAGATGTGTAGCGTGCCAGTGTGCTAGCGTGCGTTTTGTGTTTGGATGCAAGACGGATCCAGAATCGTTCGCATCAGGAAGGTGATTTTTCGAGGGAATCGCCTCGAGGAAAACGTCGAGGAATTATCTCGACGAGGAGCAGCGAAGTCGTGCAAGGGAGAAACGTTTAACAGAATCAATTAACGCCGACTGGAGGCTGGCGGGGAGACGCCGTGCAAGGTCGTCAAACATTGGCTGGTTTCAGCTTTTTAAGTGTGTTGAGGTTTGGCTTTCATTTGTGAAATTATGGCGAAAAGCTGAAAAGAAGCAGGGTGAAAGCTTTTATTTTGTTAAAGTTTTTAATTGTGACTTTACCAACGGATGTAGAATATCAGTATAAATAGTTGTTTTACTGAGATGGAGCGTGAGTCACTAGCAGTTCAGACAACAGTTGCCTCCCTCATGAGCAATAAAATGTGAGGCTGAAAATGGTGGTATATGGTAAGATATCTGTGACTATATCTTGAAGAAATAGACTCTACCCATCCCATCCCCATCGCCTACTCACCACTATTACGACTACTCAACAAAATATGTTTTATATTTTGCATTCCATTGCTTGCAACTAATTATATTGTATTGTTTTAACACTTCACTCCACTTTTTATTTTTTTTTTTTACTGTTTTTTCTTTTGTAGAACTTATATTTAACTTGCCACTTGCAACTTTTTAAAACTCTTTTTAAAGTTCCTTTATTCCTCCTAATGCACAATCACGTTAGCTTCTGCTTATGTAATGTGACCTTTTTACAAATAAACGTCTTTGAATCTTTGAAATCCGGTGCATATGCACTTGGGTGGTTGCACACTCAAACTCAGCAGCCTCCTGTTGCTGCATCGTCTCTTAGATCCCATCAATCATTAATGCTCCGCCTTGAACCTGAAACACTCACTCTGCTTTCTCCTTTTTGTTCTTTTTCCCCCCATATTTCTGCCTCATCAAAGCTTGACTGACTAATTCATTTATTTGTTGCTCCTATTTTAATAAAGGGGGTAAAAAAGTGAGACGTTGGGGCAGGAAGTGGGGGCCGACCGCACAGCGCCGTACATCAAACCCTCCTGACGCCGCCATATTTCCTCCTCTGCTTTGTACCTCGGCAGATGAAAGCGATGCCTCCTGGTTACTGAAACATGACAAATCAGAGGGAGCCTGGGAGAAAAGCCATTCGTCACAACGTTAGAGATGACAACTGTGTTTTCTCCGCAGCGTCGCAGGCAGGTGAGTGCTTTGTGCGCACTTTGAAGTGTGCGTGTGTGTCTCTTGTCTTTATATTTCCTTTTTGTCGGTATTGGTGTGTGATACTGCAAGATTTGGTATTGATCAGATGCTATGTAAATACCAGGGTTAATGTTGCAGATAATGATGCTTTTTGATGGATGGATACTCACATGACTAAATCTGGTTGAACTTTTTTTTTTTTTAGATTTTAATGCGTACTTTTATATATATATATATATGCATTTATATATATACATATATATATAAATATATCAAATGTATTAAATGTATTATATTAACTTAATGGGCCACTCTGACATAGTTTAAATGTAGTATCAGAGTGGAACAAATACAATATCATGATAGAAATCTAAAGTATCGCTCTCATTACATTATATTGATCAAAGCCAATACTGGTGTTGATATGATGGATATTTGGATCGATGCGCTCGCCATCATTTTTCACTTCCTGCCCTCAACTGCCTGCCGCCAGACACGCGTGCTCCCCGACTTGGCCTCCTCGCTCTCCTCTCGCCGCTCATGTTTCTGTTGTGTTGCTGACGCTTATCCACCAGTCCATGTCGACACTCACCAGCCGCCGCTGCGTCATTCAGTCAGTGATCACCTGGTTGGTCGGCTTTGGAAGTCGCTGCTAATGTCTCAGTCCAACGTGGGGCTCTGCGGCTTTCCCTGTACGCACACACACACACACACACACACACACACACACACACACACACACACACACACGGAGTTGAGGCTGTCTGTCTGATAGATGAGCCCTCTTACACAGAACTGCTGTGTGTTGCATCTCAACCTCCTGCATCACCTTCAGCATAGACAAACGGCAGAAAGTGCGTCTGTGTGCACATGAGCATTTGATGGGGATACTGTCTGTTTAGAAAAATATTGCAAAATGTTACAACCTCCCCAACCCCTAAAAAAACCCATAGAAAACCCACTGTTTCTACCCCCTCTCTGACACAGACGCATGCGCACACACACACACACACACACACACACACACACACACACACACACACACACACACACACACACACACACACACACACACACTCTTTGTGCCTGATAAAGACCTTTTTGGCAGTGGCTCCTCTCCTCTGTGCTGTGGGCTCATTAAAGCTCCGGGTTCGTCCCTCCGACTGAGGACTAAAACCCTCGGCTCTTATCAACAACAGCAGGCCTGGTCGGCTACACGCGCACACACACACACACGCACGCACACGCACGCACACACACACTGGATTATGAAGTGTGTGGATAAGTCGTCAACATCGGCTTCAGTATCCCCTTACAGGACAATAATAGAAAACCCCCTCTACCATCTCACAGTCATACTGCGTGTGTGTGTGTGCCTACTACTTTTCGATTTGTGTTTGTTGATACATGTATACACAGTGTCATGAATATGCCTTTGTGTGTGTGTGTGTGTGTGTGTAGAAAGACCTTGGATATCATATTAGGATATATTAAGATCTTTATTTT